>JALGBA010000588.1:600000-1080000 GCA_023970755.1 Azemiops feae
TCCCTGATTTCTCCATGCCAACTGCTGTATCAGCATTTATCTGTGGTTAAAGGTATTGGGGGAAGCAACTGATTGCAAAAATGCTGCACGCTGTAATTTCTGCCTTACTATTTACAAAGAGGTTTTTAAATGGAACAGAGCAATGAAATTTTTACAAGTGATGTGTTTCCTTCATAGCAATCACTTCCCCCTCACCTTTTTCAAATGAGCAGGTAGATCCACATGCACACCATAGGTACTCAGAACAAGGTTGGATATTGGTAATTGATTGATTAACATTTTTGCTTGGTCAGGAATAAGAAGGGTTTGTTTCTGCAGATCTGCAATAGATTAGGATAAAGCAGGGACACAGATCAGATCAAAAGCATTCCTATTGCTCAGTTAGAAGTGAGTATGGATTGCCTTCTGAAGTTTCCGGCATATTGTCCACATTTTGAGGATGATGGAAATGAAGTGATTGCAGATCTGCTTCAAAATGATTAGCAAGGAATTAGGAATGGAAATTGTATGGTATGGAAGTGTCTGATGTTGTGAAACAGAGACATGGAACCATTTCCAATTGGTTTGAATGTGCCCTCACAATAAAGTAGATAGACCACTTGACAAAAACTGAGGAAAACAATAGATGTTCTAAAACTAATTAAAAGTAGGTTAATAGTAATTCCAACTGAGTACAATAGCAGAGATGGAAAAATAAGTAGCTTCATCAAAAGCTTAGGATCACATGTTTGCCATAGACACAAACTACAGCTGTAAATTTTTACAGATAGTGTTACAGAAGGTGAAGGTCCATTGTTAGGTTTTTCAGCATATATAATAGACTGAAAGATTCTGAAATTTGGGGTGGATACTTTATTGGTCTTCAGTGAGTCATAACTATAGGACAAAGTGTTGGTAAATATCATAGTTATTGTTGACTCTTGGTTATTGACTAGGACTAATATGATGAACAGTATCTAAAAAGCAAGTTTAGATCACAGAATTTCTATTTAGGAATGGATGACTGTAAAACTTAGGGGTAGCTTCAGACCAAAAAAACTTTATCTTGGTTAGATCCTAATATACTGAATATCCAATTAGAGGTCTAGGTTTATCCTGTGTGTCATTCTACAGTAGGATAACTAATAATAACACATGAGTTCAGGAAAGGCACACAGCCCATAAGTTTAATTTTGAGAAGCAAATTAAGGTAAGGAACTCATTTTTCTCTCAAATCTCTTTAACAAAAAGTAAATTTTGTAACACAGGCAGTCTTCAACTTACAACCATTTGTTTAATGACCATTCAAAGTTGTGATGCCATTGAAAAAAAGTTGTTTATGATTGGTTCTCATACCTATGATTGTCACATCTCCATGGTCACAGGATCAAAATTTGGTCCTTGGCAACTGACACATATTTGTAGCACCTCAGAATCATATGTTCATCATTTGTGACCTTCCCAAGGAACTTCTGATAAGCAGTCAATGAGGGAGGCCTAATTTTGGCCTAATTCTTTCCTTTCTCCATGAAACCTTCAGAAGATTTTCTGATTTTTGCTTTGTGGCACCGCAGCTGGGCATGTCTCCCTGGATGCAGTATATGTTTGAAAGCCATATCTCAGAATTCACCTTGCCCACAATTGTCCCCTGATGCCTCTAGTTTTGTATGCTGTTAATTTTTTTAGTCTTACCTGGCAAAAAATCTGCTGGTCCTCCTTTGGTCCTTCTGCTGAAGATTTATGTTTCCCTTTCTTTGTGTCTGTGCAAACTAAAAAAAAAAAACCTCTCTGCCACCTGCTACACCTGACAGTTGACTTGCTGTTCCTCACTTCTCTTCTTGGTCAGCCTAACCATTTCAGATTCCAGTTTCATTCTTCTTATCTATTTCTCACTCTTTTCCCTATTCAGCTCAGCTTAATTCAACTTTCTTATCTTCTTAGTTAAACAAAACATTGTGATCTCAGTTCTGTCTTCTCTGCTGGAAGTTCTATAAGGATGCATTAACAGCCAGATCAAAGTTCCTAATGTTACTCATGTTATGTTCCTAGTATATGTACTAGTTGCTAGGAAAGCTGTACCAGGCTGCTAACAGCCTGTCTTCTGGCAATAATAAAAACTCAGTCACAGAGGGAGCATTTTTTTCTGATCCCCAATTACCCCCCTAAATTTCCCAAGTTATTTTTTTTTCAAAGAATTCTCTCTGAATATGGAAATAGAATTCTAATGTGTACATCTGCCTTGTTCTAGTAAAGTAGATTTATATGGTTTAGGGGTATATAAGGCTGCTTCAAATTGTATAAGTAACTTATTCCACTTTTCTAGAAGTTGATATTTCAGGAATTTAGGTAAGTAGATTAGATGGATTAACTAGACTGGTGGCACTGACAGCCATATTTGGCTCTCTGGTTCGCCATTATTGCTGGCAGGCTTCTTTCTGCTGTTAATCTACATTTGGCAGAATCCTCTGTGATTTGTTCCCAGCAGGTGTGCTGGAAAAATTGAAAAAAAGACCACAGCTATGGTGAGATCCACATTTAACAGAAAAAAGAATGGTTTTATTTCTTTGTTGAAGAGACCAAATATAAAGTTCTTTTGTGAAGGCTTTAAGAAGATAGAAGGTGGTTCATTGCTGGCAGAAGTTTGTAATGAATGGTGGTGATTATACAGAGAAGTAAATTAAGGTAACAAAAATTCTGATTTCTACAATTATTTTCCTGTTTCAGTTACTTAATGAAAAATATCCCTATTTAAACTGAAAATATGTAGGTGGAAATATTTTTCATTAAGTCCTCATATATTAGATGTAGATAATAAACATGGTACTTCCACATGTATCATTAAATTTCAAACTTGTTTTTTGTCGGTTATATACTGCCAACCAAAGTTTATCTTGCCTTTATAATATATGTCATATAGCTGTTGTATCTAGGAATATATTTCTTTAAACATTATATTTTCTCCTTAGTAAAGAAAAAAATAAATAAAATAAGATTGGCTCATTTACTGATACTCTTGGCAAAGGTACACACGCAGGGGTAGGCAACCTTGGCTCTTTTATGACTCGTGGACTTCAACTCCTAGAATTCCTGAGCCAGCTGTGCTGGCTCAGGAATTCTGGGAGTTGAAGTCCACGAGTCATAAAAGAGCCAAGGTTGCCTACCCCTGCACTAAAGGAAGAAATGGTTTCATGATCCGTGGTGACACAGTGGTTAGAATGCAGTACTGCAGACTAACTCACTGCTCACTTCCAGGAGTTTGATTCTGAGAGGCTCAAGATTGACTCAGCCTTCCATTCTTCCAAGGTTGGTAGAATGAGGACCCAGATTGTTGAGGACAATATGCTGACTCTGTAAAGCACTATAAAGTGGTATATAAGTCTAAGTGCTATTGCCATCCTTTTTTAATTTGATTTTCCAATATTTTCACAGACAATTGCCTTTTCATGAAAGAGATTTCAGTTCTTTCTGCTAGGATTTCCTCTGTCCCCTCCCCTCCATTGGTCCTATAAAGAAAAATGTATAGAGAAATCTAAAACACTAATGTGAGGTCAGAAGTTAATTTCTTAACTGATCCATTTTGCTGCCAGACATGAAAAATATTAATAATTTCAAATATAGAACCATTTCCTCTGTTTGTGGGCCAAGGAAAAATTCCTCCATGGAAATCCTTATAAGAATTATTCTTGCTTAAGATTTTGTTTTATTACATACTGTACATCTTCATGATTACTTTATTACATACTGTACATCTTCATGATTACTTATTAAAGAAAGAAAGACCTGGCTGCAGAGTGAGTTTAATTCTGGTTTTCTATTAGTACCTCTGATATTTTAAAACACAGCCATTAGAAATGGGAAAAATGGTAGAAGCTTAAGAGTATCTCTTAAACTTAAGGCAAGTTATAATTGATTATTTGAAGGAGTTGCTTAACACTACATCTTAACTTCGTACTGTTTCTTCTCATGTGAGCAATAAAATATAAATATTATTTTAAAATGTAGATTCTCATACATAAAATGACATCAGAATGCCTGTATTTTAAACCTGTTTTTTTGTTGGGTATATTTCATCCCCCCCCAATTTACATTCATAGCTTGATCATTTTAGAGCTCTACCAAATCATCATACTTAGGAAGGTTAAAAACAACTATGTAACTTGATTAAGAAATCTAGTTTGGTGTAGGGATTAAGGCATCATGCTGAAAACTGGGAGACTGTGATTTCTAGTGCCACCTTAGGCACAAAGCCAGCAGGGCAACCTTGGGTCACTCATTCACTCAACCTTTGGAAAGAGGTAAGAGCAGACCACTACCAAAATCTTGCCAAGAAAACTGCATGGACTTTTCCAGGAAGTTAATAGGAATCAATACTGATTTGAAGGCACACTCACCTACCCAAAAAACTCTGTTAAAGTTATCCTAGATTAGTTTTTCCCTTCTCAGCACAGCAAGAAGTCATTGGTTTTTGATAAAGATTTTTTCCTCTCTTAGAGCTGTAAAAAAGAGGGGGGGGGCTCTGGAACTACGAGTTCCACATATCTGCTTGAAAGCAAATAATGTAAAGAATGATCCAATAAGTTGCTTGAGAAGCACTTTTGTGTGCTTGGCAATTTCCATATAAAGTCTTGCAAATTCAGTTAGTCCTATCTCCAAGAGACAGCCTGAACTCTCACAGGGTATATAGCTAGGTAATCTTCCTGTCAGTTTCTAAGCTGTAGACAAATTGTTAGGGAAATAAATATATTTGTTTTACCCTGTAATTAGTGGCATTTGTGTCTAGGAAAAATCGCTTCTCAATTACTTCATGTTTAGTTTTGTCTGAGTATTTTGTCCAAATTATTATACATTAAAAAGAAGCAAGACTGAATAACATACGACATAATTTCCACAATTTTTTCAGTGTATAGTATAGTGAATTTACCACCAAAATTCCCCAGAGAAGTAAGTTTACTAAAATTTTTTTTTTAAAAAAATCACCTCTCAAGGGTTGCATTAAAAAAAACCCTGCTTGCACTAAACAATACTAATCTGCACTTATTTAAATAGTAGAACAACACAGAAATTAAATGCTGTGATAAAAAGAAACAGTTTTAAATATCTGGAAATAGCTATTATATCATGCCCCTCCCGAAGTCAGACATTTCATGCAGGTTTGTAAAAATAAATAGTATCTTGATTCTTTAAATGCCTTATATTTCTTCTGCACATTGAGGTCTTTTAGTAGTTTTATTGCACTCTGTCCCTTGCAATAAGGAAAAGAAAATTACTTTGAGCAAGTTGCTTTAAAAATAAAGCTGTCTCAATTTCCTCTGTAGCCATATATAATGTGTGCATATGTGCAGGGATTTATGTCTATACATGAACATTCAACCACTACAGCAGGTGTCAAACTCGCAACGTCACGTGACGTGTCGCGACATATCGCAACTTTTTTTCCATTGCCGGCAATGGGGTGGGCATGGTTTCGGCATGACGCATCCGGCCCGTGGGCCGGCAGTTTGACACCCCTGCACTACAGCAATGTCTTTCTTTGTTGGGTGGTTGACTTTTATATAGGCAACTTTGTTTTCATTCAGTTTCCTTATTTTCTGGTTAAGACTTCTTAAACTGGTTAAGTTGGTTCTGCTGTGGGGATCTGAAGTGGGGAAAAATAGGTATGCCTTATATGCTTATTCTTAATAGGAGGTTTGGATCTTTCGTGACAGTGCTCCAATTAAGGGAGTCAGTATCTGGTAGTTGGAATGGATGGCAAGGTGATTATGATGGATGTGTCAGCGCTGTGACAATGGATGTCGTCACTCTGACAATTGAGAACCAGCAGCCATTTTTACTTTTGCTTTTAATGTGCCTATTCTTTTAGAGTTCAGATGTAGAAGGGGGGATGGGGTAAATGCCTGAAGGTTTAGCTGGCCATAACAATGTAGAAGTGTGGGAACTCAAGGATATGGTCTGATGAGCTTTTGGCGGGGCTGAGAGGCTGGAGAGAAAAGCCTGCATTTTGTGCTAATTGGGGAATGTGATTTATGACAGCTCTTGTGGGGTGGGAATTGCAATTTGTTACTTTGTATCTGGGAGGAGGGAATCTCATTCTTGGGTGCAACTATGTAAGTGCCGATACTTTGTTTCCTAATAAAATGTTCTTTAAGGAAGAAATCTTGCCTTGAAGTTCTTTTAACTGGTTTCATCTAGAGGAACCATGACAGGATGCCCCAATCTGGTCTCCAAGCCATTTGGCAGAACCAGATTTTCAGGCTCTTTTGGAAGGTAAAGATGGTGGGGGCAGATCTCACTGCAAGGGGCATGATATTCCAAAGGGAGGGAGAACCATGGCAGAAAAGGCTTTTTCCCTGGACTCCACCAGCTAAAATTCCTTGGCCAAATGGGTCTACAGCATGCTCTTTCTGCCAGAACAAGTGGTATAGGGCAATCCCATTGGGCTGAGATGGTTCCTCAGGTAGCCTGGACCCATGCCATAAAGGGCTTTGAAGGTGATAACCAACACCTTGAATTGTACCCAGCAACCAGTGCAGTTTATATAACAGCGGTGTTACATGGGGCTCCTAGAACTGTCCACACTGCTGCATTCTGTGTCAGTTGTAGCTTCCAAATGTTCTTCAAGGATAGCCCCATGTAAAACAAATTGCAGTAGTCCAAATGAGAGATGACTAGGGCATGAATCTGGTAAGTAAGAAGGTTATAGCTTTAGTTGGCAAGGTTAGGTCCATTAGGTATAAGCAAATGAAGTATTGGACTACCTGATACCTCTTAGGCCCAAACCCAAAGATGACATAGCAAAGTCCTAGCTTTAGAAGCTATAACCATCCAGCTTGGGACCATTTTCAAACTGGGACTCTCTCTGATGACATTTACTGCCTCCTCCATGGGAAGCTCTATGTTGCCAAAGTTATCTACACTGATTTTCTAGGTACACATTCCATCACAGCAGAAGATAATTAAAAGTATTTTCTGACTCTAGTAGGAGAAATATACAGTACTTCAAATTTTATTGGGCAGTGTGCTCTAAATCTTGGAAGCTAACACTTAGTTCCAAATATTGGCCATCACACCAACAATGCCTAAAGAATTTCAATAGATGGTTCTGAGGAAAAACTGATAATAAAGGAAGTGAAGAGCTAGCCAAATGCATCTAGCATCTGGATGGTGAGCAATAATGACACTAATTAGCTCATGTGTGCATATTTGAAAATAGTCTCTGAGGATGGCATGGCTTCTTCCCCACCCATATTGCTATTCCTCCCCTTTCTCTCTCTTTTCTTCCATCTTCTTCAAGCCAGCTGGCTGAATTTTTGCAGTAGACTCAACAGTTGTTACTTAGCAACAGCTCTGCATGTGTTTTTTTTCCTTTGCATTTTTCAGATAGCCTAGAAGCAACCAAAAAGTTCAGGAAGCAGAACAGCTGCAGCGTGTGTATGAAAATCTTTCTTCTCCTTGTCCAGCTAGAGGGCAGAAATCAGCTGATCTTGGTTGTTCTCAAACAAACAAACAAACATGGCTGGGCTTTTAATGGAAAACTGTGGAGGAAGCATAGACCAATATAGTTAACTCAATAAAGCTCACCAATAACTAAGCATAACTTACATTTAAATGAAGAAGACCTGAAAATTATTTGAGGAGTAACTTGTTTTTATTTAGTTTGGCACATGCAGCTTGATTAAACATATCTTCTAGCTCCTATTAGAAATGTAGATATTTAATCACATGTCTAATTGTAAGCTATATTTTAAAGCCATACAACTTGAACTTTTCTATGGATAAGGATTATGGTACGTGCTTTCAATGCTTGTCTGTTTATGTAGGGTTTCCAATAGACTAAAGCACGGGTGTCAAACTCGATCATGTCATGTGACATATTGTGATGTATCTGATTTTTTTTTGCCTTTGGGGAGCCGGGATGGGTGTGGCCTGCGTGTGATGCATCTGACCCATGGACCACCAGTTTGACACCCCTGGACTAAAGGGATATAATTTTCTGTTTGCTCTCAATAAAGCTGTTAGATGGCTACACAAGCATGGTTTATAGTCTTGTATAAATGCTATGAATGTAAGTCTTGTACCAAGAAATATTAGAAGCTGTAGGCTAAACTAAAAAGAAAATAATCATAGCCATAATCCCCCCAAAAGACAACAGAAACCTGTTTTTGCATCATTGCCAAGAAAACTGGATATGTCCCTGAAATTCCTATGACTCCAACTTTCCAGAAACTACCATTTCTAGAATTGTATGAAATCCCATGAGAAATTTTCTTAGCTTTTCTTATATATTTTTGAATATAGAAAATAGTGTAGTTTCTTATGAGTTCATCTTCCTCGTCTTTCTTCAAAACTTGGCGTCAGAAAAAAGTTCCAGCCAGTCAGCTGTACATTTTTTTTTTGCTGTTGTGACTAAAGATGGAGAACCAGAAAGATAGGATCACAGTTGAAATCTGAAATAGCACAAATATGGCAATTCCAAATTATCCTTGTAATTGCTACCTTTGATATTCTGAGTGACACATATTTATCTCCAGTGTGATGCATTAAGGATTCTATATTATTCTATATTTCTGAATTTTGTACTGAATGTACAGGATTTGTGAAAAGTCTCAGGTTTGTCAATCATCAATAAATTACCAATCTGTGTTTCTGTAACTTTGTGTTTGTGCGCGTGCAGATGCAAACATTTCAAGGATGTTTTGTACAGTATTTTATAGATAAGTGGGGTTTTGCATATTGTTTATAAATCATATAAAATATTGAATTGGCTTTTGAGAAGTCTTTTTTTCTATTCTTCATTTGGTCTTTTTATTTAAAATAGATATGGTATTTATACCGGATATATAGACCATACTTTGGAATTAGGAAAAGCAAAAAAAAAAAAAAAAATCTGCCAGAGGTCAATAGCTTGTTACCAAATTTCAATAACTAATTTTTTAGGATCTCTAGAGCAGGGCTTTTCAACCTTTTCACAGATTGTACCACTTTTAGGACATGCTTAGCAAGGTGTTATAAACTTGATGACTAAAAAAAAAAGGGGGGGGTTGTTCATTTGTTGTTATAGAAATGGCTAGTTTATAATATTATGGAAAAGTAAAAAGTTGAGGTTCAATGTTAATGCTTCCTTCTACTGCAACAGAGGAAGTATGTTCTTTTTCCCTTCTCCCCCTCACTTTTTCCCCCTTTTTCCTCCCCACTGTGTCCTACTATTTGCTTTTGTATTTTTGTATTTTATTCTATAATCTAATAAAATATTACAAACTGTATAAAAAAAGTAAAAAAGTACCAGTTTTAATTTCTTCGGTGGCTGTTCCTTTGCTGAATCACTTTCCCTTTGCACTGACAAATGTATGATGAATTTATCCATGTTTATTAATATGCACCACTACCAGCTAGTTCAGGGGTCTTCAAACTTGGCACTTTTAAGACTTGTGGACTTCAACTCCCAGAATTTCTCAGCCCTCATGGCTGGTTGAGGAATTCTGGGAGTTGAAGTCCACAGGTCTTAAAGTTGCTAAGTTTGTAGACTCCTGAGCTAGCTGGTTTGCCCTTCTGAGCTCTTCCACAGTGTAGTAAGAATGCACCCCCCCCATCCCTTCCCTGTACCCTTAAAGACACAGGAATCAAGTGCAAAGCAAGAAAATAAAGAAACACAAACTCTGTTTTTTTTCTCTTTAAGCTGCCTCAGGCATGTCACATGTCACAATGTTGCAATTCTAGACTGAAAGGCTCCGGCAATTGCGAAAAGCTTTAGCTTTAAATTAAGCCTGTTTACCTTCAAAGAAAACTTTCTAAAAGCCACAGACAGACTCAATTAAAAGGGGTAAAACTAATTACATTTGTTTAAAGGGATTAAAGCTTTCCTGTTGTCTTTTTCCCCTTCCCCCACCCAAACCACATTCTTTTATAGCCTCTCCTCTCTCCCCCCCTTTTTCTTCAGTTCACCTCCAGCTCCAAGCTGCTTCTGGAAGCGCCAATTAGCTGGAGCCCTGCTGGCTCCTGGGGCTTCTGCCAAGCCCAGATAGTCCTGCAGCTGCAGCTGCCTCTCCCTCAGGCTTGGCTCACTTCGGCTCATTTCCCTCCCCTGCTACACTTGGCTAGCAATCGCGTACCACCTGCCATGTGGCAAAGTACCACAAGTGGTACGCGTACCACCAGTTGAAAAGCCCTGCTCTAGAGAAGAAAGAAAGAGAAAGAAAGGAAGTCTAATCTTGAGATTAGTGACTTGAGGATTATATCCTTCACATACTTCAGCTCTGATTTCATTATAGTAACTCTTCTGATTTGAAACAATTCTATCTTACTTTTAGACTTAAGCTCTGAATAACAGAAAGATCTAATATGAGTAGGAGTTGATTGCATAAATTCTATGGACTGAAAATATAATGGAAGCAAATTATTGGACTGGGGCAGAAAACCAATTGTATTACAGGTTGGAAAAACATCTAAGATCACCCTACTGATAAACCCATGGTTTATCAGGTGATCTGTGGGTATCTGCAATTTACTGTAATATTTTATAAATAACATGTTTTGGTATTTATTATTTTTGTTTGTTTTTGGACAACCTCTAACTATTTAAGATTTTTTTTCTCCTTACATTCAGAGAGATCAGTGAAAAATATGAAGATTTATGTCTTTATTTAAAAGTGAGCAAGAATATTATCTTGGACTGCACATAAAAAGTATGCAAAATGACAAAATATCCTTCTGTCAATTAAAAAAGTCCACACGGCTTTGATCTACACATATATAATGCTTATACATTATAACCTAACAAACTAGGTTCTTAGAAAGAACTTAATGTATATGGAGGCCGACATCAGCTGAATAAGTGGCAGCTGTGAATTCACACTGTTCTAAATATAATATTAATAAACACCATTGACATTGACAAAATCACCATCAGTCAATTTTGAAATCCTTTGCTTGGAACAGCAAGCGACAATATCTTTAATGCCATAAAACAACTGCTTATCCCAGAGTGTTGGAAACAAACTTCATTGGTTGCCAAAAATGCCAACTCTAGTCTGAACATTTAGCTGATTGTGTGACTCAATATGATAATGGCACCTTGGGAAAGTATGGGAGACTAAGCAAAATCCTTTTACAACCACAGTTTCATGGTGATTCTCTTCCCTCATTATTAAACAGATAGGCAACTTCACTAGCAGGATGCTCTAAGAAAGTGAAAAAAACATTATAAAAGTGGCACCCACTTAAAGATCACTCAGTGACTGTTGAAAATAATGACAGTGCTGGATGAATGGTACTTACAAGTGGTCCTCGACATTATGGCTTCTGCAGTAACGCCACATTCAACATGATCAGAACCTGAGAACTTGACAGCCAATCTGCATTTACGATTGTAGCGTGCGCTTTGATTCCCCCCCCCAGCTATATCCCAACCATCTCAACCCATTGGGCTGCCCTGCACTTTGTCCTGCAGCCTTGCCACTCTGCAATACACAACCCCTGTCGTTCCCTTTGAGATCTTATTCCTCCTGTTGCTGCTGATATGTGGCTGGAATGACCCTTCACCAGGCAGCTTCTGGCCACAAACAACTGTGGCAGAGGATTTCAGGATAGTGGGGAGCAGGGCAGCCAGAAGAACAGAAATGGGAGAAGATAGGCAGGTGGAGGGAACTGAATCAGAGGAAAGTACAGTGGCACAGTGTTAGGGTTTTGGTGAGGTCCTGGCCTAACAACTGCATGAGTTCTACCAAAACTGTTGCTAAGTGGTGCAATCATGTGATGTTTCACCTAGCAACCACACTACTTAGTGACAGATATTTCAGTCCCAATTAGGATCATTAAGCAAGGATTACTTGTAATGCTGTAGATAGGCAACTGCTAAATTACCTTTAAAGGACCTCCCCTGTGCATGAAATATGTCCCTTTTAGTTAAATAGGTCCCAATCTTTTATTTTAATTTTAAAATTTATTAAAAAAATATCTGAATAACTTCCACAGAAAAAATAGAAAAATGGAAATAAAAAACAGGAAAGAAGTCTATGAAAAAACTACAAAAAACATAAAAAAGAAAATCTAGAGATCAGAATAGTGCAAGTAATAGTATTTTGTGTGATGCATTATGAAAGTGAAAGCTGGATCTTTAAGTAAGATAAAAAATATTGAGGACAAGAACTAACTTAGCTTCTAATCACATCACTAATACATGGGAAGAAAGAAGAAAACTTTTTTTAAAAAGGTAAGAACTTTGAAAAAATAAGAACCTAGATTCAAAAATATTTTTTATTATCTAATTCCAATGTTTCATAAATAATTTCTTTGAATCTTTGAATTATCTGACATTTACTGAGTCAAATAAATTTCATGCATGGGAATGAACCTTCTCAAGTTATTTTGGTTTGCTATAAAAAAAGCTAAATGGATTTGGATGGATTCCCTTGAAGTAGTTACTAGTCAGAGCTGCTCTCTTTAATTCCCTCAGTTTCCTCAGTTCCTCTCATATGTACCTCTCCAGCTGTTATTGCCACCCAATTCACAAATCTCTCCACTACAATTTCATTGAATAAACTTTTGTTTCAAACAATTTGAAACAGTCTATATGTTATAGCTACATTTTCAGTGTTCAGTTTACCTATATTTTGGATAGCATAATTTATCAGTTTTTCCCCCTTTTTATATTCCTTTTTACAAAACACATCTAAGTCATCAGATGAAAATTATCTCAAAGAAAAAAACATTAAAAAAAACAAAGCCATTCATGCAAACTGCATAAAAATGTGTTTATGCTGTGTCATTTCAACAATCTTGTGAGGTAGATTACTCTGAGATGTATTGATTGACTTTAAGTCACCCAGTGATTTTAGAGTAAAGCAGTGCTATTCATAGAAATGTTCTGTATGCTCTACCATGGTGCCTTTTGTATATGAAATAGAATGTATTTTCCTAAAATAATAATAAATTTAACTACACTACCAGGAGTTTGACCTGAAAGCCACATGTTAAAAAAAAGGTTTGGGCCTCTAAACAGCATAAGAGACATCTCTAGAGGCAAAGATAAGAATGTTTGTGTAACTTTTGATTAAGGATGGGATATAGCATTGTGGTATAGGAGTTGAATGTTGGACTACTAGACCAAGTTCTAGTCTAAGCTTATCCATGAAATGTCAAAGAAGCCATCTATGTCAAAACTGAACAACCCTCTCTCAACAGAGGGGAAGGGATAACATCATCTCCAGTCTACAACACAGTCCTTTCAACAGTTACAAAAAGGCTCCACACCCATTTGCACTACTCAGGTGACCCTGACAACACAGATAAGCCTCCAGGTGGCATCAATGACTTGCTAAAAGAATGCAAATGACCAGCTGTCTGTAAGGAGTATAAATCCTTCCAATTCCCCACACTCCAGTCAGAGCTGAAGAAGCTTCTTGGATGAGAAGCAAAACGTCTTCAAGAAAAACAAAGTCCAGTTGCCTCCTAAAAAAAAAAAAAAACACCACAAAAAAAAAACACCACCTTTGGGACTTAGCCATGAAAGCTTATGAATGACATTGGACCACTCAGAGTTGTTGTTATGAAGTAAAATAAGAGAAGAAAGGTGATGTATGCTTCCTTAAGCTCCCAAGTGAGATAAAAGGCCAGATATAAATCAAGTAAATGAGTTTTCACTTGCAGAGCTAATCACATCCATTTTTACTCATATTTGCAAGAAGAAAATTGGCTGGATTGCTAACAAATGTTGATGGCATACATATATATTTATGTATACAAACCCTTGGAAAAAAGTAAACAGGGTAATGTGACCCCCTCCTTTTCCCCCCTGATTTAACTATTTCAGAAAGTTCTAAGCTTTTATCCAATAGAAGAAAGCCTATTTGGACACTTATGTTTCAGTTGTTTGAATCATCCATTAGATGTGATTTGTCAAATGGATCTAACATTTCAGTTTTTCTGTATGCTGGAGGACCTTTTGCCCAAATTGTACTGGCCTTTTGAAGTGAATAAACTTGATTCATCAATTTAAATTTGAATTAACAATTAATCTTGATTTAATTTGAATTAACAATTTAAGTAAAACTGACGTTTGAATAATGTGGATCTGATTTTTTTCAGACAGAATCTGTTCCATGAATCAGAGTAAACTTGATGTATATAGGTGTAATATGAAAACATCTTCTGTTTAGCTTGAAAATGGTCAGATGTTCTCATAATTCACAAAATCTTCTAGTTAAGATCCTAATTAAGATAAAGGAATGGAAGGAAAGTTTCTGCAACACTCCACTCTCAAATGGGAAATACATTGTTTTACATGATTCAAACCTGCATCTTACCTGTTTGATTCTTGAGACCATTGTCAAACACATAATTTATGTTTAGATAATTGACAATAGTATTTTGAAATCATATTTTCCATGTTCTTTGTAGATACCTCTGCCATCAGAATTTCTGTTCAGATCAGGGGACAGTGCAATACATGTCATTTGTAGGAATTTCAAAGAAAATTGCAGGAGTTTTAATAAAGTAAGTTAGTATAAGATTAGCTATGGATTATGTTCAGATTTATCCCTTCATAGATGCATGTTTAGTTAGGAGCAAAAGGCATGACTTTTACAATGTTCCACACATTTAATGAATGTTCTCATAGATAATTCACAGATTTAACAATTCAGAGAGAATTTTAACATTTGTGAGACCACCAGATTGCATGAATTCTGGAAGCTGTAATCTCTCCAATTCTCGAGGACATCAGAGTGGTGATGCCTACACTGTCATATCTAAACAGCTCCTATACTGCAAACAACTTCTAACAATGTAATGTAGTTTTCTTGGCAACAATATGGATGGTGGTTTTCTAATTTCAAGATATTTTTGTTTAATTATCCAGTTGTATCTATAGGCCTAGGATTTCCTGATGGTTTTGTATCTGATTATTAACCATGTCCAAACCTCTTAGTTGACCATCCACAATAATTTCTTCCCAAACAAAATGTTTGCTTGCAAGTACACAATTGTTCTAAACTATTATCTGTACAAGATTAACTGTAATTAGTGATAAAAATCTAAAATTTGATAGTACTGTGATATTCTGTGATCTTGTAGGTACTCCCAATTGGAAGCCAGCTTTTATAGCACTGTAGTTAGAAAATTGCTGCACAAGAAGCATTTTCATGAGGGAGCCATCTGGATTCCCCATAACCATCATTTAACAATCATGCATTTTCATACCAAAACATCCCAGCAGATACATTCCTTTTTTCACTTTTATTTGGGACTAAGTCCCCAGTGAATTCAACAGGATTTATTATTGACATTCAAATGAAAACAGATTGTTCTATGATCTGATGATGATGAAATTAATCAAAACATGCCTACACCTTAAATCATTTGAGATTTTAGTTTACAGCAATTATTGCTGCTTTTATGTTGACTGGGAGCATATAAGCATAAAAAAGAATACTGGTGGGAACAGGAGTTTTCAGTAGGAGGAAATGAAAGTCAGACTCCCGTAATAGTTTGTCCTTTCAGTGGAGAGTACTTAACTGCTCCTACATAAGCTTAGAAGCAGAAGATGATGGTGTTTTCATATGTAAAACTGCAAACTATATTGATGTTTTCCTGAACTGGATGCCACCAGATCCAGATGCCACCCTGTTGAAAAAAAATATTAATTTTAATTATATCATTCTTGCTTCTATGAATTATTTCCACAAAAGCCGTCAGTATTGAAATTTTCTTCAGAATCACACACTAGTAAATTCTGATGGCAATTTTCATTATAATATGCACAGATGTCTAGATTTCTAAGTATTGGTAAGAGAAGTGATATGAGTAACAGATAAATGATTATTAACATTTATTTTGATATGATTTTATAAGATTCAGCTGAGAACCAAAAGATGAAAGTGAAATGTAGTCTCTGGAAGTCTTGTTTCCTGCTACATATTTTGCAAGATCGCTGTAATTTAAAACAACTTTTAAACTTATATATATAAATCTAAATCTTTGTGTATTAGAATTAACTAAATCCAAATCCTTCTTTTTAAGAGATGAGAGTATGGCAAAGCAGGCAGTTGTCATAGACTTCACATATAGAGGAGAAATCTATCCAAAGTATGATTCAGCAGTTTGTTGAAAGAAAAATCAGGTCCAGTTCCAAGCCGGGAATAAAATGGATACTGCTTAAGAAAGAAGGTTCCTGGCTTCCGGTTCCTGATCGCGGCAGACGCAGTCGTGCGGAGAGCCTCGTCTCTCCACCGGCTGTTTTTCCCTCCGCCGGTAGACCCTTAATCGGGTCGAAAAGTCACCCTGGAGGGGCGACCACCGTTGAGGAGGCCCTCGTCGACTGGGGAAGGGCGGCAGCTCCTTCCACGGTCCGAGCCAGCTCCTTAGGGCCGTCGGAGAAAAGATCGCCCAGCAAAATGGATGATCACTTCGCTGCGCCAGCCGAAAGCCAGAAGAACAGCTAAGCACAAAGAACCACCGTGGAGAATCTGGGTGAGACCTTTCCTTCCCCCTCTTTGCCCTAACTACTCTTCTGTAAAAAGCTTTTGAATCTGAATTACTTCCCTGCTGTGAGGCAGCGGCGTTCCTGTATTTGGGGAAAAAAAGCTGTGAACTGAAAAAAATAAAAGAGCTAATTTTTTAATTGACTATTTAATTTGTGGAATACTGAGGTGTCCTGAAAATATTTCTACTTTTGAACATTACTATTATTACCACGCTATTCACTATCCTGGAGATGCCTTTCTTTTTTACTTTTTTAATGTGAAAAACAAAAAATCTATTAATTTGGAAAGAAAGACTTTACAGCCTACTGAGGACATCTTGTGACAAAAAGTGTTACTGCAACTGTATATCTTTTTGCTGGAGAATGGCTTTGACCATCAAAGGATGATAAGGGTAAAGATAACTTGAAACAGCTGGGTGGTGATTTTGTCTACTAGGAATTGGATGTGAATATTTGTTGACTTTTACTAAATATAGCCTTCACTAAAAGATTAAAAGATTTTTTCACCACTGAAATGGAGGAATCTTACCCACAGCTTGACTATGAACTTATACTGGAAAAAATCTTGGAAGCTACGGAGTACATGAAATCTTACTCTCAAATTTTAATGGATCAAGTTATAGGCCAAGGAACAATAGAGAAGGAACAGAGTAACTCCAAAGAGGCCTTTGTTCAACAACATATACAAACTAAAGAGACGGAGGAACCATACCTACAACCTAACTATGAACTTATACCGGGAGAAATTGTGGAAACTATTGAACAAATCAATTTTACACAACCCTATATACAATTTATGGAGAAGCCTGATGATCAAAGAATAACTTTAATTGAGATATCTGAATTGTCAAAAACAATAGAGACTGACATCCAGACACAAGTTACTGAAAATTGTGATAACATGGATAATCAACTAGTAATTACAACATGGAATAAAACTGACTACCATTCAGAGGACACTGGAAGAAAGGGAAGAAAACCTTGACCAGTCTGAAGTGTTGAGAAATACCTCTATTCAAATATTAAGGTTTGATGACGTAGAAGCTTTACTATGGAAACCGGTTTGGCACAGAAAGAAACCTAGAGTTAGATTTAAAAATGTGTTTTAAAATTTCATTTAATGGGTTAAAAAGGCTTTAGAGATTTTGACTGATTCAATAACTAACAGAGTATGTGAATTCTGTAAGAGGATATCCTTTGTAATAATATTTTGTTTTAGATGTGATAATTATTTGGAGGGATAAACTTTACTTAATGGGTTAAAAAGACTTTTTATAGATATAGATTGATAGAATATATATTTAAAATAAATAGTAATGTATCTTTTGGACTGATATTTTTATTTCAAATAAGATAATTATTTTGTAATAGAAGGAGAATAAGAGGGATTGGTGATAAGAGAAGAAATGGTATTAATAAATAAAACATAAGAATGTTAGTGGGAATAATATATTCATTTTAGATATAATTACTATGTTAGGGAAAAGGGAAATGAGGGATACCCGAAGTGTTAATAATATGTTTATTTAAGGCTAATTGGAATATAGTAACTGTAAATTAGTAAAGCTTAAAAACAGGATTTGGATCTTTATAACTGAAATGTGATTGATGTCTGACTGGATTGATTGAACTCTATTTAGAAATGTATTAATTTGAATATGTAATATTATATGAGGGAAATAGAGAGGGAACTTTTAATGAATTAATTTGAGCTATATATCTATGATTTTCCTTTGGGATGTTTGATGTCCCCATCTCTACGTTGTTTCCTAAGCACCTTGATGTAACCTTCCCATCCCTATAAAAATCTAATAAAATATATTTAAAAAGAAAGAAAGAAGGTTCCTGTTTATTGAAGAGCAGAACCAGCAGCAACATGCAGTTCTGGGACAGCTGACAAAATGGAGTTGAGAGTGGATGGGTTTTTATACCTTCTTTGGGGCTTTGTGTTTGAGATCCCTGTTGTGAAATGTATTTTGACCTGTGCTTGAGTGTGCCCTTTTGGTATTCTAATTATTGTTGCTTGACTCCCATTGTTGCTGGGAAGTCATGTCCTGTCCTTGGAGGTGGGTGGGGGGGGAATGTAAATTCTTAATCCCATCAGCCATGGGACTGAAGGCATTTTGCTTATGAATACTGTGCCCCAGTCTTTCTGAATGGATTACCAAATCTCCATTTCTAAAGATTGGCTTCCTCAGGTTTCTGCCTGAGGAAAGGGAGATTGGGGCTGTTTCTGCCTAAGATTTTTTTCTCCATTTCTCCTTCAGGGGAAATATCCTATCCTGCCTTTTTTAATATTCTCCAAAATATTTCATTCTCGGGGGTGGGGGTGCTGACTTCCTAAATTTGAAATGATTGGCTAAATCAATAATTTACATAAAGACAATACAACAAAGTTGTGATTTCAGTAATTATTGCCTTGTTTTGGATTACCCTACACACTGACTTCACTGCAGGTAAGAATAGTGGAGAAAAATATATATATTAACATATGATATGATGAGAAGAAAACCAGGCTACATCTCAAAAGTATATTCTGCTCTCAGTTTTCTGTTGAAAGGACTTGATAGACCTATATTGTAACATAAAAAATATTTTGCTTTGGACATATATTGAAAGATGAGTCTTATTCTGTTCATATCCATTCTATGCCCCTGTATGGATTTAATTTTAGATCTGGCAGATTTGAGGGACACTAATAAATTTTACTTTTAGCTTTGGAAACAAATTAGTAGAGTGAATATTTTAGAAACCCTAGCCAAGCTTCAACTTCCTGATAAACTATAAGAGGATTTCACTAGCAAATTTCTGTGCAAAAATACGATCACAGGAATAAGAGAAAATTACTCTGGTTTCTGTTCAGTGAAGGTGTGTTGAATTTCTGGCAGAACAAAATGGGACTGATTTTCCTAATTCATGTTTTACACACAGGATTTATACACTATGAGGCAGTTTACAATAATGCAGTGATAAAATAGAATCAGAAGATTTTATAACAGGATTATAATTAAGTATTGAAAAGGGTTAGGCTGCTCATTCAAATATGCAAAATACTTTCTGCCTTAAATGTAGCCAAGATGCAGTTAGGAATCAAACAAAATAATAGGATAGAGAACAGGATCCTATAGAGCAAAAAGGAAGCTCCACAAAACCATTAAAAATGGTATATGCTTCTGAAACGTCAAGTATAAATTAAAGAAGATCTTAGTCTGTACACCAGAGTTACCTGCTCAGCCTATCTTTGGCCATTAGTTCTAGAATCCTGCTGTCACAGTCCTGATGTTATCACTGAAAATGACTTTCTGAAACCCCATATTTTGTGCCTACACAAAAGGGAAAACATGGGGGAATAGAGCCTCTGCAGCTGATTGCACAGAGTGGGAGTAAGGATACTAATATGCTTGGATAATATGCACCACAGATGGTTGGGTGGGTGGAAATAAAGATGAAAGCTATGGGTTAGGAGGGCCTTTATTGTACAAAGAACAGTTAAGGGCAAACCAAGGACTATAAACAAACTATTGGCTTCATTTATGCAATCAGTGCCCACTCCTTGGAAACAGGAAAATGACTAAGTCTTGATGGTTGCTAACATTATTGTATGTCCTGAGGTAAATTCATTATGCCAGATGGTTGCAGTACCACAAGCGAGGAGATATGGGAAAATAAACTTACCCTTGTAAAAGTTTTTTCTTGTTTTAACTATACAGGAAGCTTTATTGCCACATGATCTGACAACTGAACCCCAACCAGAAGGTCACCAGTATCTCTCTTATACCAAAACCAAATGAAAAGGACACTGATACAATACCAGTACAATGACCAGTACAATGGCCTATCTTAAGTGAGATAGGATGGATGCTATTACTGATTGGTGAAATAATTCTCCTTGGGTCATTATATATAAAAATATACTTTTGCTTCTTTGTGAAATTTAGAAGAAGGTAAAATTGGAATCAACCATTTTAGGATGCATCTTGTAAGCTGATGTAACTTTGGCTGCATTGACTAATAAGTCATGCAAGATCAATATAGGTATCTTTTTCAAAACAATTGCATTAATGATATTGAAAATGCTGTTGACAAATATTTACAAAGCATCTGCAAGCTCTTAAGTATTTACAAATATTTTAAAACTACATTTAAATTTTTTGTCTGCAAGCTCACAGTATATTAGAAATGATACTAAATAAAAGAAATGAAGTAAGCAAGGATTGAAACAGCAACCTCTTCTTTGACCAATAGGGTTGATCTCAGTCAAGTTGATTTTCCTTACCATGTAGTTCTTTCTGGAAATCATAGGCTTTGGCCCCCATTGGCCTGTCATCTCTTGGCCTTTGTCAGAAAGTAAAATGAGTTTTTCATAATCTTTGCATTCCTGTCCACTAAAGAGCATCTGGCTCAACCTACCATACACAGTTGTGGATAAATTATTAGAGGAGTGACCACTATATATATATATATATATATATATATATATATATATATATATATATATATATATATATTCCACCTAGAGGGGAAAAATGGGATATAATTCTAATAAAGACCTGTGTAAAATTAGTTTATAACATGTGATCAACATGTGATCAACAGTTCTTTAACTCAGTTGTTCACAGGTTGTATGTTGTGCTTTCCTATTTATATTTCTCGTTTTTCTTTCTTTCTTGGTCTATATCCACACATAGTTTACACATAGTGAATGACTGAATTCATACAGTAAGCCATCAGCAAACAAAGTGACCTTATGGCTTAATATGAAGTATGATTCCAGCCTTTTGGGATGGAATGATTTTTCAAAAAGAGGAGGATCATGTGATAAACATTTTCTTCCTAGTAGCAGAAGACACCTTTCTTTCCAGCAATAGCTTCTATAGAAAACATACAAATTGTTGGTAGGCAGCAAACACAGTGAATATGTTGCAATTTCAGGCACAGAAACCAAATTCATGTCATGTTCTCCTGGGGACTTTCAAGTTTTAAGAGCGTGTTGATGTCATTTATTGGACAAATAAAAGATCTTAGCTATTCTGCTTTGTGGAATATGAGAAGATTCTGATGCTACCTTAAAATTAGATGGTTGCTAGATTGGAAGTCAAAAGGCAAAGAAAGTTCAGGCATAATTCCTTAGACTCACATATTGGCAATAAAATGTCCATATGACAGGGGAATTAGTCACCAGAAATCAAAATACCCAAGACTATCGTGCTAGAAGAAACTAAAACAACCCTCAGATCCTGAGTTATATTTTTGTCAACAGAATGCAAAATTTGTTCCAGAATCCAGAAACAGGACCTTGAATGTAGTAGTGCCCTTTCTACATCTGTGTTAAGAGTCCTGCCTCTAACTAGGGAAGTTTCATTCAGCTGTCACAGATAACAGTTCTTACATTCTTGTCTGGGATGTTGATGCTGATTATTATGGCTATTATTTTGGAAAGTTTATTACAGTGTGTTGAAAATAAGTACTGAGGCAGCAAGGCGATGTGTTTTGTTGCTTAAAAGCAAGTACAGGAGGTTGCTTGGCAACCAGCAAATAGCTAGATTCAGGGTAGAAAGGGGACTGGAGAAATGAAGTAAAGAGCTTGATGTACTTTCAAATAGGCAAAGGAGGATTTGGTTCTTGACAGTTTTAGGTATAAAAAAGCAGCAAAAACAAAGAAAAGAAGCACAGCCATGACACTTACCCTTATTACAGAATATTCAGATTGCTGTGCTCTGGGAGAGGATGGAAAAAGGCCAGTTGACCATTGACTTTTGTGCCTCAAGGATGTGAGGGATAATTTCTTTTTGAAACAGAACTTTAATTAATCTATGCTATATGATTCCCAATACTTGGGAATAATATCACACAGACTGCTTTGCAGATAAAAGCAGGCAAAATTTCTACACATTGTTCTAGTGGCAAAGACGAAAAATGAAATACTTAAGCCGTGATAGCTAGCAGGTCATGATAGACAGCTCTACTTCTATAGACAAGTATAGAATATACTTGCTAGTCAATATCTATGTTGTATTCCCTCAGGTTACATTCTAATAAGATTAAAAAAAGGAGGTAACATAGAAACTCACTGTGGAGGTAAAAGGAATTTCTGACTAATATGTTAGAATGGACTAGGAAATGGAAGATGAGTATGCCAGCCAGTAGCTAATTTGGCAGAATGGAACTCAGAAAAACTAAAGCACAAATGGAGCTCAGTATGACAAGGGAAATTAATAACGACAGGATTAACTTTTGGGCTGGGTGAGTTTTCTTTAGTTCTTTTAAATATAATTTTAACTACAAGTGTAAAGATTTAATTAAAAATATAATATACAGCAGAAGGATAATGTTGGCTTTAGAAAATTTTAAATGGATAAGATGGACTTGATTTAAGACTTTGATGTTAACTGAAAGAATCTTTCTGTGGGAAAATGTCTAAGTTATATTGGAAACATGAATGACTTTGAAGGTTGGACACGAGACAGCACTATAAGGAAATAAATGCATCAATGGCTACTTTAAGGGATATCTACAATGAATGTGTGTGGAGTTTTCAAGTTATTTACTATTATTAAAAATATGTTACTGGAAAGGAACAAGCCCCATTGAACAGAACAAAAATTTAAAAGTGGATTTAAAAATGATAGCCTATAAGAAAGAGATGGAAATAATGGATTTACAAGACAAATGAGATAATGATGTAATAATTTTAAAAGACATATAAATATTAAACCAGAAGAGTGATGTGGAGATTTTCTCCATGCAGAATTTAGAAAATTGACTTGTTGAAACTGCTATAGGTTTTCTGAGAAAAGACAATGAGAGTATGAACACTGACATGGATAATTTCTTTCTACTGAAATTTAAAAAAGGCCTTGATAAAGATGCCAAGAATTTTGAAAGAAAAGAGTGTATGAGAATGCAGATATTAGATCTTTGAGAGATCTAAGGATTGTTGGGAGAAAGAATATCAAATTGGTTTATTTGACCAAAGTTAAAATGAATGAGTAATGTCTGTTGATTGGGGTGAGATGCCAATGTTTTAAAATTTTGTTTATTAGAAAAGAGAAAACTTTTATAAAACTTCAGGAACTAGTCCAGACAATCACCAGGAGTTCACTGATTTGAAGGACCACGCATACACAAATACACATAAACACAAAGTGGTCTGAGGGAGAGTGACTGATCCAAGGTATTGATTTTCCCTGGCCAAAGGTAGAGTTGGACCTGGCTCTCAAACAGTCCTTCTAGTCCAACTTAACCACTATAACA
Organism: Azemiops feae; assembly: GCA_023970755.1. Classification (NCBI taxonomy): domain Eukaryota; kingdom Metazoa; phylum Chordata; class Lepidosauria; order Squamata; family Viperidae; genus Azemiops; species Azemiops feae. The sequence continues at coordinate 623,708 of JALGBA010000588.1, forward strand.
CATTGACTATATAATATGTAAATTTGGGGAGCAGGTTTAATGTTGATGATTAATCCTAGCCACAATGATTGCATATCTTAGCTTTATGTGTGAACCAGACTATTGTGCAGAGTGTGGTTAAACTAAATCAGTGGGTTGACATATTATAGGAGTCTATTCAATATGATGTTTGCCTCCACATCAAGAAAAAAACAATCCACACACACAACCTTTCTCCCACAATTATTTTGAAGGCAGTTTAAAAAGACAGATTTCTGACTGAATTTCAGATATATCTGGTCTGAGGTTTTATTCCCAGCATTCTGGAATTTAATTTAATGTTTATTCATTTTATTCCCATCTTCTTCTACTGAAAAAGATCTAGTACTGCCAATTGCAGAGACAATATTAGCCCAAATTGATTTATGTAATGTTTCATAAATTGGCCTTTGGTCTTTATTGCATTTGTAATATTTCAACCTTGTTACTCTTGTTATATATTGAAAATAATAATGAACATTTCATAACATTCTTTTAGTATGAGTCTTACATTTCACCATAATAGAATTATTTTATTTCCTGCCAATATTAACACCCATGTCCCTTGACTAATTCTTTAAGGTAGGTGGATGTCAGGCAGCTTATGAGAGCAGTGGGAGGCAATGAAGGAGTCGTTGCTGGTATCTTACTCCTTGGCAATGCCTTAGTGTATTGCCCTAAATCATCAGTTATATCTTTGTGACATTTTTTTCTATTCCTGATAATCCTTTGGGATGCTGGGCAATAAGAATCAATGTCCAGATTTGGGGGGGGGGGGGAAAGGACACTACAGGTTTTCTATATATTACTCATCAAACTGAAATAATAGAGAATTCACCACATTTTGTAAACAAGGGCAAGCAAGCAAGGTAACAAACTGCTTATAGTTTACCATTGCAACTATTACTAATCATATCTCCATCTTAGATCTTTCCCCTTTTTCTCTGGGTAAGCACATAAGAAAGATTCAGAGCTTTATGTACTGATTTTTTGTTGACATCACTTTATGGGACAAGTGAAGGAGAGAAGGAAACGAGGTACAAATCACACATTTATCAAATATATTTTTATCATGAAATATCAAAGACACATTCTGCCTAGCCCAGGTACATATTTGGACAAGTGAAAACTTTTCTTGGAAAATGTGCAAATTGATATCTAATCCCAGATGACTTAATTCAGCTGATCTGCTATGAATATGAAAGAATATGTTGCTTTAAGGTTAAGAATTCTTGCTTATTACTGGCGCACTAGTTTAACTGTAGGGACGAAGATAATAATAACATATAGACTTTGTAGGTCTTGACCTACAATATAGATTTTTAAAGGATCTAATAGATCCTTTAAAAAGATTTTTAAATAGCATATAGCTCTCAAATAGCAGCATCATTGACAAAAAATAGTGAAAAGGGACCTTAAATTTGCTGTGATACTGGGATATATCACTTTGGATAAAAACAGATTCGTGGTTGATGCATTTATAGTTCAAGAGTGTTCCATGTGTTGTTTGAGATTTAGCAGCTGTTCCCTTCATTTGTTTTACCCATAGGTGTTGAAATAGTACTATATTTCTATAAAGTCATCAATATCTGTTTGTCCTCTGGGTGTCTCACCTTTAGGTTTTCTAACACAGTCAACATAATAGCTACTCCAGAGTGACTTCATTGATCATTCTACTTGGTCAAACTACCTCTCTTCATCCTTATCAGCCAGGACAGGCAAAAGTTGAGTAGCAATGAAGTTGATTTCCTTTCTTTAAACATCCTGATAACCTCAACTGGTTGTATCAAATGAAACACATTCAGTTTAATTGGACAAGTAGGTGCTAATGGTACATGTATTGGTACTTCTCTGGGCTAGAACAGAAATGAACAGTCTTTGTCTGGAAAATGACACACAAATTGGCTATAGGCTATAAGACTCCCATGCCTTATCAACCAAATTATAAAAGGCCTGTAACCACCTGTTCCATTATACAGCTCAGGGAAAAATGAAACTTTAATGCCATCACCACCATGACCTATACTTCAATATTGATTTTAAACTGTGTTCACTCATACTGATTGTGACTATTCAATTAACTGTGGCTTCTGTCTTTTCATTGCTACTAGTCCTTTAAACCAATAGTAAGCTAATATATCCACAGGGAGGTTTTATACCTTCATAGACCATTACCCATTTCCCATTCTAAAGATTGATCAAGGCTTCAACAGGAATGCTGCTCTGTGTTAATGGAATTCATTGGTCTTAAAAAAAATCAGGAACAATGGTCATCTAGGGCACATCCTTTTAATGTAATCTCTGCCCATGTGAAACATGGTGAAAGCCTATTTATGACAAAGTAGCTATTTTCAATTTTTCTACCTCTTCCATCCGGCAAGGGAAAGAAAATGATCCAAGTTGAATATAATTAAATGTATTTAAGAAGAAGTGGAAAATATTAATTCCTGAGCAACTTCAGATCAACAATCTTACTTATTAAAAACAAGGGTTTCTTTTTTTTCTTCCTAACATTTTTCCTGTAAATGCTGGGTTTATTTTTTTTTTCAGATCAACTTGATCTATTGGTTGTAACAGGAATTGACTGACCAGTTTATATTTCAAACCTGATGTCATGGGCTCAGAAAAAGTGACTGGCTCAAAGTCATTCAGATTATCTCCTGGTTTCTAGCCTGGTGCCTTAGCCATTATACAAAACTGGATCTCCCCTACTAAAAAACAATAGTGTAACAGCTTAATCAATCAATAGTTTTGCCCTTAGTATATTCACCCAGAAGTTTCTATTTATGCAATATATGGACTCAATTTACTTCTTCTGGAGTATATAACTTCCCTGATTTTTACTTTGCAATATTACAAACAACAACAACAAACCTTTGCAAACTTTTAAGAATTGAATTATTAGCAAAATATATTTTTACAGGATAGTTCTTTTAAAAAAAACTTTGAAAGGATACTTTAATCTTATTAATTTTGTCCAAAATTATCCTATTTAGAAAAATGTCATAACCTTCACCACTTTTTATAGAAGCAAAAATAGTCATTGTTATATAAATGGCACATTTAGATGTTCTGAGGAAAGTTATCTTGACTATTATAGTCTAATTACACAACCATTGCATAACTGAATCCTATATTCAGACTACATCACCAGAAGCTTTAAAGATGCTGAATTTTTCCATGCCACACATTCATCCTAGTACAAATCCTATACTTGTCAGCAGTGGTGGGATTCAAATATGTGAACAACTGGTTTTCTGTGTGGATGCTGCTTCCGGAAGTCCATTCTGGGTCTGGGCAACAAAAAATTAGCTACCGGTTCTGCAGAAGTGGTGCGAACTGGCTGAATCCCACCACTGCTTGTCAGAGAAGTCTGTGTACAAACATGCACACACTTTTCCAATATAGCTAGGATTTCAATAGTATTGAACTGAGAAGACCAAAACCTCAGACTCAGTAAGTTTATTTCAACTCTACTTCTACATATCACACACACACAATATTATTAACTTGGGATTCATAAATATACAGACATTACAGGATGCTTTTCTGTTCTTTGTAACAATGAGAGTTTAGATTCCATCTTTAAAAAATGAATCAGGACTGACTCAAGGAACCAAAAATGTTAATAACAACAACAAGAACAATCTGGATGAAAATGATCACTACAAATACCTGGGTATCCTTCAAGCTGACAACATCAAACACACTGAAGTAAAAAAGATTAGAAGAGGATACACCATGAGGCTATGATTTCAGTAGTATTGAACCGAGAAGACTAAAACCTCAGACTCACTTTGTCTCAACTCTACTCCTATATATCATACATCCATATTATCTTGGGATCAATAAATATATCTATTGTATCTGCATCAATACACAGACATTACGGGATGCTCTTCTGTTCTTGGTAGCGTTGAGGGTTCAGATTCCATCTTTTGTTAAAAAAATGAGTTGGGGTTGACTCAAAGGACAATGACAAGAAGAGTCTGGATGAAGATGATCACTACAAATACCTGGGTATCCTTCAAGCTGATAACATCAAACACACTGAAGTAAAAAATATTAGAAGTGGATACACCACGAGAGTGAAGAAGATCTTGAAGTTCAAAATCAATGGAAGAAATACTATCAAGGCAATTAATACCTAGGCATTTCCAGTCATTAAATACACAGCTGGAATAGTGGACTGGATTCGAGCAGAACTAAAAGCTCTAGATAGGAAGACCAGAAAAATAATGACAATGAATCATGTCCTTCATGATATCTACACACTATACTTATCAAGAAAAATAGGAGTGTGGAATGTTGCAAGTACACCAAACAGTTGAAGAAGAAAGAAGGGCACTGGAAGAATATCTGAAGGACAGTGAAGAAGATACACTGAAGGCTTACTGGAGAGACCAAACTGGGCTACAAAAAACAAAGTAATGGAAAATGAAGAAGCTAACGTGCATTGGGACTTTAGAATTCAAACAGATATCATCTGCCACATAACACCCTAGACTTAACAATTGTTGATAAAAAAGAAAAAAAATCTGGATGGTGGACGTGGCAGTATGTGGAGAAGAGAAGAGAAAAGAAAAGCGAAGCAAAGCGAAGCTGAAATAATAGTAAAATGACTCTGGCAAAAGAAAACAAAGAAATTATCAACTGCAATAAGTGCTTTGGGTACAATCCCAAAATATCTGGAACATCACATGAACATTGATTTTGATTTTGTTGAAATTGACAAAATCACCACCAATCAATTGCAAAAGGCAGCTTTACTTGAAACAGCTTGCATCCTGTGACTGTACCTTTAAACACCATCAAACCATAACATCTTCCTATCCCAGGTCCTTAGCAAAGACTCAATAAATAGATGAAAATCCCAATCTAATAATACAAACATCTGACTGATTGTGCAACCAACTGTAGTAATGTTTAAATCCTTGTTTTAGGCACTTTCCCCCTCAGCTGGTTTGTTTTCTTCCTTCAAGTGGCCCAATCTAAAATCTTGCTCCCTAGACCTCCTAGGACCTAGGTCTTTCGCCTCCCCCCCCCCCAGGTAAACTTGCTTGAGAAGAAAAACCTCTATTTTCTTTTTTTTTTCATCTCATTCTTTACTCCTAATACATTCCTTTAAACAATTTTCTTTCCACTATTTCTTTCTTGTGCTTAGCCTTCTCTTTTCTTTAACGTGTTTTTTTCCTGAGTGTCCTCTTTTCCTTGCGTCTTCCTTGCCAAGGGTGCCTTGCTAAGTTGCCCCTAGTTATACTACATACTCCTCTGTGCTTCTTTCCTCCTTGCTGAATGACCATATAAGTCACCTTTTTTCGACTCTCTCTCCTTAAGTTTCTGTCTCAATTTACCTTGTGCCTGGATTTCACTCCTTGGAAAAAAATCTATCCAATAATGGAGGTTTCTTGTTTCTTTCTTTTCTTTTGTTCTGACCTCAAGCTAGATTTGGAGTTTCTTAATTGTTAACTTTCTGCCTTCTTGGTGACTGTAGCAACATCTTGTTTCTTATCCTACAACTTGTTTATTTTGCTACCTCCACCGTCTGAAGAGTCTTGTATCCCTGATTTCTACAATAGCAACTTCCCAGCTTCTGGTTAGGTCAGATTTTAACTCTCTTTTTTCCTCCCAAACTCTAATAGCAATCTGGATCTGAACATGCATTTTCTACCAGAGAAACCATCTTCTCTCTTAGCCCCTTCAATGTAGAATAAATATTTAAAGTGATATTTTCTACCTGTTATAAGAAAGTTTGGGAAACGTGTACACAATCACCCTTTGAATGAAAGGGCTATATAAATAATAACCATATTCATAATAGTTTTTATTTTGTGCTGCTTTTGACATCCCATTTCCAATCCACCATAACTCAAATGAAAGAAAGCCTTGCTCAAAGCAATTCAATTAAAAGTGGCCCCACTATTTTGCTGCAGTTACTCTGACACTTTTCATATTTCAAACAGAATTGTTTAGATCTTTTGAGACTTTTTTATTCAACTGCAGAAATAATTCCACTGACATTTACATTTCTTTATTCAGATTCTCCCAAATGTATTTTTTTTTAAAAAAAAAATGTTAAGAAGTGCACGTTTCCAGTCTGTTTTGCTAGATTGTAGAAACTATTAATTATTAATTTTAGGTCCTTTTTATATTCAACTTATATTATATACTTTTCTCCTGTTTCCCATCTCTCTCTCTCTCTCTCTGCGTCTTTGGCAATCTCTCTGACACTAAGGGAGGAAGGATTGAGAAGTTTTGATAGAGAATATGAGGTAGGTTTCAGGATTGCATTTTCCCCTCCAAATTTAAATTTCTCTCTCCATTCTTCATTTTGGTCCAGAAAGTGGTCATCTGGAAAAAAAAAATATTAGTGACCTTACAGTAAGTAATCTTGTATTTGTTTGCAAACCAGCACAAAGTATCATTAAGTGATAGAATTTACAACCATCACCTGTAGAATTATATAGGATGTGACAATATTTTGCTACTTTTCTGAGGAATTATTTTTGTTGTCTTGTACCTAGTGTAAATCAAATTAAAACTCAAGAAATATAAATAGGAGAGGGATAATCAGCTGAAGACAGATACACTGTAGATCTGTTAAGAAAAGAGACCATGGGTCATGGTTTCTATAGCTTATGTGCTACAAGGGCAGCACAAACCTTAAAAAAAATGTCTGCATTTCCAGTACAAAACTGCTATGGAAAACAGACTGAAATCAGTCAGAGTTATCATCTTCAAAAACTGAGGATTAGTTTCAAGAAGTTAATTTGAAGACTGAAAATTGATCGTTAATAAATACATCCTGGAAAGGAGCAGCAGATTCTAACTGACCTGTGTCTAAAATCTTTAAAAGTTAATTTTGCTTGATCTGGCCCCCATGATAAGAAAAAGCCATAATAATTCAATTCAGTTTTTCCACAAATAATTCAAATTATATGCCAAATTAGATAGGCCAATCCACCTGGCTTATGGAGTAGTTTTAGCCAATAAGGGGAACATATATTCAAAGGGTAGATTTCTAACTCCTGCTTCTTGCCAAAATACTATCTTTGGGACACAGTGGGTAACTTGAACAGTAAAAGGATTATCTGGATCTTTTTCAGTCAGGATTCAGACCTTGATGTGCGACAAAAATGACTGGTTGAGTTTTTGGATGACCTCTAGGGTGGTGGAATGGAAGTAGTGAATCCATCTTTGCCCTTCTTGATGTCATAGTGGCTTTCAATACCATTGAACATGACATCCTTTTGGATTGGCAATATAGGAGAATAACAGGCAGAGGTTGGGGCAGAGTTAAGCAAGTCAACAGCCTAGAGTTGTTATGTTCCCACAAACATTCCAAGTCCAACTTTTGATATCCATTGACCCTTATCTATCACCAGTTTAGTACTGAACATTAATTTACTAGATTTTTGTGTAATAAATCTTGAGTAATAAATCTTCTTGACTTCTACTTAATATATGGTCCTGATTCTTTGACTTGACAGACTCAGCGGGCTGGGGGTGAGAGATATGGTGCCGTGCTGGTTCACCTTCCTTTGAAGTCAATTTCAGTCAATGATAATTGGGGGAGGAGAGGTCCTACCCACAGTCCCTATTATTTGGACTTCAGTGCTTTCTCCTCTCCTTTTCAATTTTTATCTACTGAGTGAGCTCATCCATTGCCATGGGATGAGGTATCATCATTATGCTGATGATACCCAATTGTATATCTCTATCCCTGGCCAATTAAGTGATGTCATGACCATCTTATTTTGGTGCCTGAAGGCTTTGAGAGGCTGGATGTGGAAGAAGCCCTGGCAAAACTGAGTGGCTTTGGTTTAGGGGAGCCTCAAGGCAATTATGTGCATTTCTAGAACAGTGTATGTTACACCTCTGGATCCATGAGCTGCACTAGTTGCCAGTTTGCTTCTGAATCCAATTCAAGGTGTTATTTTTAACATTTGAAAACCTCTATGTGTAGGAATGAACTTTCTGAGGGTCTACCTTTGCCCATTTACATCAACCTTCCCCACCAGATCTTGCAGAGAAGGCATGTTGCTGGTACCATCGGCCAGGGATATACTTTTAATGGGCCCCAGAGGTGCCTTCTTTGTTGTGGTGCCCAATTTATGGAACATCCTTCCACCTGAATTGCCCCCAACCCTTTTGACATACCATAAGGCCCTCAAAACCTGGTTATGTGACCAGGCTTGGACACTTGGCTAGATGACTCCACTGTTTTATTTATTTTTTATTCTCCCTGTATTTTAAATGTATTTTATTTTTAAAGGATATTTATTTTAATGGTTCTTTATATTTGCATTTGCTGTTTTTACATTTTTTACCTATTGTTGTGTACCACCAAGAGTCACCTTCAGTGAGATAGGTGGCTATAATAAATTTGTTAAATCAATCAGTCAATTAATCAATCAATGTCAGAAACGTGGCTTGGTCTTTTTCTAGAATAACCATGTTGTTACACAGCCTTGAATGAGTCCTATTTAACAGCTATGTTCAAATTTTAACTGCAAAGAACAACTGAATTTTAGAATATAAAAACTGTGTAGCTCAAGCAAAATAAAAAAGCTTAGATGACTGAGACTAATTTGTCTGCATTTTAAAATACATAAATCAGGTGAGTTATTCAGCTTGGAAAACTACTTCATATTATTTGAAGGTTTTAACTTTGTTAAGTGGTCTGTCCATTGCAATGTCAGATATATAGAAGGTAAGGCCTTGGTCTTGATAAAGTTTATATCGAGTTCTTTGCATGTTTACACCCATAACTGCTGACTTTGCCTAATTAAAAAGAAGATGCATTGTGGACAAAAGTCTCTAAGGACTTTTTTAAAAAAATCTGTGCATGTTTTTCACAGCTCAGCACTCTGCAGGGCCACAATAAAATCTGGCATTCCCTACTGAAATCTTTAATCATTTAATTAACGAGGCATTTCTTCATATTCATTAGAGTCTTATGGAAGCTTTGAATCCATCTTCACTACTGTCATCAAATCAAGTGCAGGTGTTCTTGTGACAAACATGGATAACTAACTGTGATCTGCTAGTACCAAATGTATCTTGACAACCTCTCACCCCATTCCACTTCATCCTTATTTGTTTGATAGCTTAAAAGTGGAAGAAAAATGTAATCGTTCCAGATTCAGTCTAGATGTTACCGAGTTTTAAACTAGATTGTTTCAGGTTTCCAGCTACTTTAGACAGCTACCAGTGAATTAATATAAATGAATATGAATTTGGATGAAGGGTCCAGGTGTTTTTATAATAGCCGCAACAATCTTTGGTCATATTTTTATCTACATTGTTACTCCATCAACTGTTGTATAAGTCTCCTTCTCTATTTCTAATTCTAAGATCTGTGGTTGGATCAGGTTTTCATTACCTTTAGTCCTCATGCTAGGACCTCAACTTAAAAGTGGTACAAGAAGCTAAGAGCCAGTTTGTTCTAGGGCTAAGGCACCACCCTAGAAAGCGTTCAGATCCTGCCTTATAAAAGCCAGCTGAGTGACTTTGGTCCAGTCACCCTCTCTCAGCCCAACTCACCTTATAAGGTTGTTGTTGTGGGTAAAATAGGAGGAGAAGATGTGTTTGATATGTCCATCACCTTGAGTTACTTGTAAAAATAATAAAGGTGGGAGACAGATGGATAGATAGATGTGTGTGTGTGTGTGTGTGTGTGAGAGAGAGAGAGAGAGAGAATAGAACATTTGCACAATTACATACTATCATACCCATTTTGCTTATTGTAAGACTTTTGGACAATGATAGACTATTGGATGAAACCTATCATATACGAAAGCTTCCAGTGAAGGTTGCTGTTTGGTTTGGATAATAAGGACAATCATTTCTACTTGGGCTTTGTCCTGCTGTGCTCCAGGATTTATTACAACTGCTGCTAATTCTACTGGCTCAGTCAGTATCTTACAATACTGTATTCTATCATTGCAATACACTTGGTGCTTTTAAATGTCTTATAAGCAGATTCTAGAAAGTAGATTATATCTGTGAGGTTAATTGATTGTTATTTGGGAATCACTCTCCATTTTTCATCCATAAATTGTCCTTTGAGTTCACACATACAATGATAATTATAGCAGCAGCAGCTACTACATTTCTATTTGACGGTGGAGAGGCAGAGAGATTGCATCCAGTGCATCTTGCATCCAGTGACTCCTGCCTCAGCACAGATAATGGAGTCATTTATGATGTATTTATTATTCATTGTCTCCTCTGGTCCTTCTTTTTTTTTTTTTTAGCATAAGTTGGATTTTATATTGCTACTAAATATAATCATGAGAGCCTCCTTTATTTTAAAGATGGTTCATTACAAATTACCTTCTGACAATCTTATAACTTGGTAAATAGACCTAAACCAGTGTTTCCCATCTTGGTCAATTTTGTGATGTGTAGATTTCAACTTCCAGCATTATGCAGTTGATATGGCTGTTGCTAAGAATTCTGGGAGTTGAAGCCTAGACATCTCAAATTTGTCTAGGTTGGGAAATGCTGATCTAAATAGAACAATAGGTTGGGGAATTAAGTGGTTTTAATATGTAATACTCCAATGATTGAATAAATTTTACAAAAGTAGAGAATTGCACTAAAGTTAAATAGCATTTACAAGTAATTTTAGCTTGAATGCAGAAATCAAATAATAGGTAGCTTTGTCTTAACTGGAAGAATTAACTGTTCTGCCTAAGTTAGTGGCAGAGGGAGCATCTTGATGAGACTGAACTGTTAAACCAGCAATTAAGCATAGTTTTAGATACAACTATTCATAGTACTACTAAGCTATAGAAATTTAATAAAATTCTTGAGGAGTGCAAATAGGAAATTTTCAAAAATGTTACTCATTTCTGCTTTAAGCAATCTGTGTACTGCAAGAGGGTCCTATAAGCGTGACTCCAGCTTCTGATCTTCCTATAAAACCTAGTTTGCCTAGTTACAATTTTCCAAGGTATATTTTTTCATTCTGCCCATTAAATATCTTTCATGAAAATGGCAGGATTGAACTTTGGATTTTCAGAACACAAAACATGTAATATTATTATGGCAGATCATACAATGAGCCAGGTATTTAGACTAGATACAACATTTTTATCCCTCTATTGAGTTTTTCCCAAGGACCTAAGCTAGGCAGATGTTGTTGTTTGATGGTATTATTTGAGGAAGTAAGCTGTTCCAAGTAAATCTGCCTTTTGCAATTGATTGTTGGTGATTTTGTCAATGCCAATGGGTTCAGATGGTGCTGTAGTTGCTTTGGGGTTGGGGCACCTATTACTATTGGTACTATCTTTGCTTTCTTTTGCCACAGTCATTCTATTTCTATATGCAGATGTTTATACTTTATGATTTTCTCCAGTGCATTCTCTTATATTTTGTTTTCAGGAACTGCAATGTCCACTACCATCATCATCATCCTGTATGCCACCTGACTCTTAATGACTCTTGGTGACTCCCAACAATCAAACAGATAAACTACAAATCAATAAACCTTAAAAACTAAAAATAAAAGATGGCAAGTACAATGAACCAAGAGGCATCTCTCTCTCTCTCACTCACTCACCAAAGACCTAGGTAAGAAGCCAGGTCTTTACAGCATTTCTGAACAACAACAATAATGTGGGGGCCATCTAGATGTTGGGGAAACCTCAGGGGGCAGGCTTGTAGGGGTCCTGAGAGAAGGCAGCAGCAGCCAAAAAAGCTAATACAATCCTGGGTTGTATAAACAGAGGCATAGAATCAAGATCATGCGAAGTATTAGTACCACTTTATAAAACCCTAGTAAGACCACACGTGGAATACTGCAGCCAATTTTGGTCACCATATCACAAAAAAGATGTTGAGAGTTTGGAAAAAGTTCAGAGAAGAGCAACTAAGATGATCAAAGGCCTGGAGACTAAAACATACGAAGAACGGCTGCAGGACTTGGGTCTGGCTAGTCCAGCGGTAGGCAACCTTGGCTCTTTTATGACTCGTGGACTTCAACTCCCAGAATTCCTGAGCCAGCCATGCTGGTTCAGGAATTCTGGGAGTTGAAGTCCACGAGTCATAAAAGAGCCAAGGTTGCCTACCCCTGGGCTAGTCTAAAGAAAAGAAGAAATAAGGGAGACATGATAGCAGTATTCCAGTATTTGAGGGGCTGCCACAAAGAAGAGGGGGGTCACGTTATTCACCAAAGCACCAGAGGGCAGGACAAGAAACAATGGTTGGAAACTGAACAAAGAGAGAAGCAACCTAGAATTAAGGAGAAACTTCCTAACAGTGAGGACAATTAACCAGTGAAATAGCTTGCCTCCAGAGATCGTGGGCGCTCCATCACTGGAGATTTTTAAGAAGAGGATAGACAGTCAGTTGTCTGAGATGGTATAGGTTCTCCTGCTTGAGCCGGGGGGGGGGGGCTGGACTAGAAGACCTCCAAGGTCCCTTCCAGCTCTATTCTATTAAAAAAAGGCACACTTCTGGGGCCCTAAGAAATGACACATTCTTCAATTGAAAGGACCTGGAGTATAACAAACCTGCATTAATGAATTGGCCAGGCGGATCTTATGAGACAGGTACTTCCTCAAGTAACCTGTGGTCAATGGGTCGATTTCAGTGTATTTTTGAACTTGGTTAGAGGAAAAATTGCCACTGTTTTTGCTATCCACTAACTGAAATTCAGGTTTTCATTCAACAATGCATATAAATAGCCAAATAATTTAGGGCTACTAGATTCCAAAAATATTTGTTAACTTCAGTAAATCTCACTATCTGAAATTATTATTTCCTATTCCCTTTACTATTAAAAAAGGTATTGCATGGTATTGATTTGATGGATTAATAAAGCAGCACATGTATTATATTACAGATTTATTTTTTAACATTTTAATAACTGCATTTGAGCATAATCTTGCAATGAAATCTGTATATAGTTTATTTTATGCATTTAAGTACATTTTTCTGATAAGGAATATGCAGGCTGCAGCAAACTCTGCATGGCACAAAATGGTTAAAAACTCCTGGCATAGATGATTGGGAGCAAGGGAGATAAACTGAGCCATAGGACCAGAGAGAGAAAGAAACAACATCCAAAGCCAGTCAAGCAAAGCCTGTGAACAGTAACTTCAGAGTTAGAGGAGGACACACAGGCCCAATGGGTTGTTTACCCACTGGGCCAATATTATCCCTTTCATATGTACTCTTCCTTTAAAATTGCCAATTTGAGCTCTAAAGACAACTCTGAGTCTGAACAAACATTCTAAATCTACACCAAAAAATGATGCTTTAGAAACCATACACTCTTATCTTCTAAATTTTAGGACTACTTTAACCCCTAATGCGATCATTATTTAAGGTGTTAGCCCCCCCCCCAAACAGGCTGTATTTTGTAAAGCTATTTTGTTAGATTAGTAGCAAATCTGTTTCCTCTTAACAACCAAGATGTAGCTTCTATTTTATTTGGATTTTCTTGGTAGAGGGAGGAAATTAATCCACAAAGCCTTTCTGAATGGAAGCACACATGGCATTGGACTTTAATTAAATGAAAGTGCTTAATAGCTGAGGAGAGCTCATATGGGTTCTTGGGGAAATTAGTGCTTCAACTCAGGATTAACCTCTATTTTAAGGTGGGTTTCCTTTTATGAGGAAGATATATATTTTTAACCCCTGAGCTCTTAGCTAAACCTTAGGGGGATGGGGGGTGGTTAGGAAAGAGCACTGTGCTTATTACAATTCACAGAGACTCAGTTAAAGTTTGTACTGCCTGAATCTAGAATAGAATAGAATAGAATAGAATAGAATAGAATAGAATAGAATAGAATAGAATAGAATAGAATAGAATAGAATAGAATAGAATAGAATAGAATAGAATAGAAAGGGATCTTGGAGGTCTGCTAGTCCAACCCCCTGCCCAGGCAGGAAACCCTATACCATTTCAGACAAATGGTTGTCCAATCTCTTCTTAAAAACTTCCAGTGTTGGAACAGGCACGTTGTAACACTGGTTAATTGTTCTGTCAGGAAATTTCTTCTTAGTTCTACGTTGCTTCTCTCCTTGATTAGTTTCCATCCATTGCTTCTTGTCCTGCCCTCAGGTGCTTTGAAAAATAGTTTGACTCTCTCTTCTTTGTGGCAACCTCTGAGATATTGGAAGACTGCTATCATGTCACCTCTAGTCCCTCTTTTCATTAGACTAGACATACCCAATTCCAGCAATCATTCTTTATATGTTTTAGCCTCCAGTTCGCTATATTATATAATTACCCATTATACATCCCACATTTTTCTGTAACAACATATATACTTATACCAAACTAAATAAAGGTGGATTTATTTTGAGTTTCTTTCTCACAATGTCCTCTTTTCCAAGAATGAGTAAGAGGAAAGTCCCCTCTTAATAGTCCAATTCATTTCTTTTCCAGTTCCAAAAGCCAGGTCTATATTCATTGCCAGCACCTCACATTGTCGCAATTCTATTAGCACTACTTTCTAAGCATAGTTCAAAGTTCATTTTTACTGACAAAGAAAGCTCTCAGAAATATTGAGCTAAGACATTGAAGGAATCATCTATTCTCTATTCTCCCACCTATTCATTAATACCATTCCATTGTTCCATCATTTTCAGAGTGAAGATTGGCTAAGTTATGAAATAGAAACTTTGCTAGTTTGGTCCAGACTGCAGATCTTCCTCTGAAAAATAATCTGGTTCTTCTCTGCTGACCTTCAGGAAATCTGCTCAATGCTTAGCCCATATAATGCATATCAACCACCCAGGTCCATTTCCATGACTTTTGGAGCCTACCACATATTAATGTATGTTGTGCTTTTTTTGCTCTAAATTAATTGCCTTTTCCATGTTTTAAAACTCTCCAGAACCCCCAAACCACATAAAAGTTGAAAATGTTGAGCTCATTGCTTCCAGGGACTGTAACTCTTTAAAAAGACAAAAGATACTTTTTGCCTTTAACATTAGTTTAAATAGCTAAAATATATTTAAAATCATTAATGATAGTTTACACCTTTCCACATTATATTCACGGACTAACATTTAAGAAATGATATAAACCCAAAGAGGACTTCCACTGAACATCCCACTGCGTAATTTTTCTCACTCATTTCATGCATTATTATATTCTTTATTTTACAATGTGCCAGAGGAAGTTTGAAGTTTAATGACCATCATTTTGTACATTTCAGCATATTCACAATGATGAAGATCATTTATCATGTTTGAATATTCCAATTTGTATGCTTCAGCTTTTTTTCAAAGAAACAAACAAAAAAATGTACTTGAAGATGATTTTTTTTTGCAGTCCCTAAACCAATATAAGATCCTCACTTTATTGTTTGATTAGTTTGACATTACCAAAAATGCTGTTTAAAAAAAGATAAAGAATTATGGGAAAGCAATTCTGACTTAGATCACCCCCACTCCCCAAAGATTGATAAGGAATAAAGAGACTCAATGAAATTAGGGATGAGAAAAGTAGAAAGTGAGAATAAGTATGGAATCATTTACAATTCGAAATGATATATTTCATCATGTGTTCCCCAGAGTGCAACATATGCCTTTTACTTGAATAACATGCATTCATTGATAGGTCATTAATTTAGATCTAAAATAGTGATATTCCCTGAAAGTTACAAACACACACACATACACACACACACAGAGAGAGAGAGAAAATAATTTTAAAGGTCAGTAACTTGAGCATCAAGGCTATCCCTGAGACAAAGTTGCACTTTTCACTCAGGAATGTGTTCTTGACAAGAAAAAGTGTTTCCTAATGTATCTAGTCATCATATATCCAATTTCCCATGGCTACTTGTCCCCTCTTTGTGCTGTAGACTACCCTAGCCAATTTTTGGGGTTTTTGCCTAAATATTAATAGACATACGTATCAGTACCTATTGGAACTAGCACAGTGTAGTGATAAATGTAGTGTGGAATCAGGACTTAAGAGATCCAGCTTCAAGTTCATCCTCACCCATGAAATATGGGTGGCTTTGTGCTTGATCTCCTTCACAGGATTGTTATTGGTATAGTAGTTATGGTGCCGGCCTAGAAATCAGGAGGCTGTGAGTTCTTGTACCACTTTAAGCGTGAAAAACCAACTGGGTAACTTTAGGCCACTCATACCTACCTCATCTCACAGGATTCGCTGTTGTGAGGAAAATAATTGGAGAGACGAGTATTAGGTAGGTTCACCTACTTGAATTTTATACAAAAAACAAAAAAGAATAAACATCTAAAAAAAGAAAAAGAAAGTGGATGGTGATGCTTATGTAAGATGCATTGAATTCCTAAAGACAGGATATACTGTAAATCTAACTGAAGAACTGAACTGAAGAACTGAAGAAGCTTCTTGGATGAGAAGTGAAACATCTTCAAACAAAAACAAAGAAAGTCCAGTTGCCTTTTGAAAAAGCAATTTCGGGACAACCGCGACCTGGATGACTGAGAATCTCCATAGACAGATATAAATCTAATAAATAAAAAACATAATACATCTAAAGGACTGGTACCCAAACAATGAGGCAGAAAGTATTTTAGTTGTATCCACACAAATGTGTTTCCCAAAACTATATAAGTGATGGAGCTGAGTTGCTGAACTGTAGTTCTGATTGTATCCAGTATTAGGATAAAAGTGTTCCACCTTTATATTTCTCATTTTCTGAGAGGAAAAGAGAAATGTTAAGCCACCACCACCCTTGTAATTCAATTATATTTAATTTAATCTTTATAGATACTTCAAGTGAGAAGGAGCTTACCCAGAACGTATGAAGTAGGACACACACCGTTATTTTTTATAATCAGGGCTTAAACCTTTATTTTACCTTTTCTTTTGGCTTCTAATGACTGTAAAGCTTGTCAGGGGATGACCCTGGAAAATGTAGGTTTGAATTTTGAGGTTTTCTTTAGTGCAGGCTGCAAAATGAAAAGAAGATGTTCATTAAGCTGTACAGTGACATAAATCTGCTATTATTGTTGCTGTTACCTTTACTGATTAGCAATTGTGAGGCATTCCATGACAATTTTTAACAAGTTGTTTTTTTTTTTGCAAAAATATGTTGCTATTCGGTTTCTATGGATTCTACTTTGTAATGAACTGGGACCCCAAGCACCTATTCTGTTGGGTTCTTGAACATGTCAGGTTATTAAACAGTGTGGAGAAAAACGGAAAAATTTGCTAGTTAGAATTAAATGCCAAACAGGCACAATGCAATAGCACATAGCACAGTAGTGACAGTGGCTTAGTGCATATTTTTCTAATTCACGTGTTTATTTTACCATGATTTCATGTGCGTCTGAATATGAAGTGCTTGGCATCAACCTTGTTTGTCTTTTTGTTTCTATAAAATAGATACTGTATATCTTGTATTTGTGTGTGGGAGGGGGAATCTTTCACTTTGGGAACATCTCTAACATGTCCTTGGTATGACTGACCAGCTTCTGCAGACCTTTACAAATAAATAGTGGCATACCAAAGACATGGACTTAAGTTTCTACAAGCATTCACACACACACACACACACACACATTTGTCACATCCTGTTATTGTGGTTAAATTCTATCACATCAGTGAAGCCTTTAATTGTACATATTTTAAGGTTTTATTCTTGACAGATTCTGGATGGCAAACAATAGAACAAAACAATGCAAGGAAAGCAAGTCCTAGCAAACATAATGCAATTCCAGCCATCACAACACCCCTGTTCAGCTTGGACAAAAGGCACAATGAAATAAAATTGTTCTAATCTGTTTAGGAAATATCAGAAGTATAATGATTGCACGAACCCCCAGATGGTGGGGATTATTTCTGAGAATGCCTTTGCTGCCTCCATGTCCCTCTCACAATGGTAGAGCCAGGCAAGAGTGAGTCTATTCAACCAAAAGCTTCTCCTTTTTTAAAGATAACAATTGATAGTATCGACCTCACTTTTTATGATACTGAAGAATCTTCTCCCCATCTCCTCAGTCCAAGTAGTAGAAAGAGGAGGGATGTGGGGGAGGAATTGCTTCTTTCCTCTACTATTCAAAACACATTTTTTTAATGATTTCCTCCACCCTAAGGAAGAATTGGCTTTGATGTCATCTTATTCATTAAATTTAAAATTGTAAAGATGTGCCGCCATCTTTACAATCACCCCCTCCCCATAAACTTGTTTTGTTCTATTGTTTGCCATCCAGAATCTGTCAAGAATAAAACCTTAAAATATGTACAATTAAAGGCTTCACTGATGTGATAGAATTTAACCACAATAACAGGATGTGACAAATGTGTGTGTGTGTGTGTGTATGCTTGTAGAAACTTAAGTCCATGTCTTTGGTATGCCACTATTTATTTTTCATTTATTCAGGCATTTATACTCTGCCTACTTCCAACGCTCTAGTCTAGCAATAGGAAGCTTCTCTTGTGCTTTTGCCAAACTGGCACGGAGTCTTTCCTTCCAATTTGCAGTCTGCCTTTACCCAAAAGAACTTCCTGAAAACTCCCTGATAGACATCACACAATAACATCCTGTATCCTTCTATAAACATGGCTAAATATTATTATATTATTAAACTAGATTGATATTATATTGTTTGCATTGCATTGCATTGCATTGCATTGCATTGCATTGCATTGCATTGCATTGCATTGCATTGCATTGCATTGCATTGCATTGCATTGCATTGCATTGCATTGCATTGCATTGCATTGCATTGCATTGCATTGCATTGCATTGCATTGCATTGCATTGCATTGCATTGCATTGTTGAATAGAGTAGAGTAGAGTAGAGTAGAGTAGAGTAGAGTAGAGTAGAGTAGAGTAGAGTAGAGTAGAGTAGAGTAGAGGTGGAAGGGACCTTGGGGGTCTTCTAGTCCAGCCCCCCGCTCAAGCAGGAGAACCCATACCATCTCAGACAGGTGATTGTCTGAGTCTCGTCTTAAAAATCTCCAGTGATGGAGCACCCACGATTTCTGAAGGCAAGCTGTTCCACTGGTTAATTGTCCTCACTGTCATGAAGTTTCTCCTTAATTTCAGGTTGCTTCTCTCTTTGATCAGTTTCCAACCATTGTTTCTTGTCCTGCCCTCTGGAGCTTTGGATAATAATTTGATCCCCTCTTCTTTGTGGCAGCCCTTCAATTACTGGAATACTGCTATCAGGTCTCCCCTATTTCTTTTTTTCTTTAGACTAGCCAAACCCAAGTCCTGCAGCCCTTCTTCGTATGTTTTAGTCTCCAGGCCTTTGATCATCTTAGTTGCTTTTCTCTGAACTTTTTCCAAACTCTCAACATCTTTTTTGTGATATGGTGACCAAAATTGGCTGCAGTATTCCAGGTGTGGTCTTACTAGGGTTTTATAAAGTACTAATACATTGCATGATCTTGATTCTATGCCTCTGTTTATACAACCCAGGATTGTATTAGCTTTTTTGGTTGCTGCTGCACACTGTTGGCTCATAGTCAAGTGATCATCCACTAGGACTCCAAGGTCCCTCTCACAGTCACTGTTTTTGAGCCTCAGGTCCTGTTCTATTCTTTCTAGCAAGATCACCAAATGATCCGTAAAGTGTCTAAAGGAGATGCCAGATATTTTTAGTACAAATATTCTTCTGCCAAATCTGTACAATACTGTACAATACAATACAATACAGTGCAGTGCAATGCAACACAATGCAACGCAACATAATGGAATGCAATGCAACGCAACGCAACGCAACACAATACAATACATCATGGAAATGGAAAGACTGGGAGAATATATGAATCACATTAGGTCAAATCTATTTGGGCAGGTTAACATTGATTCTGTTTAATATTATTTTATTCATGACTGGGCAAAAGTGCAACACTGAGCCAAAGTGGGGGTTCAATTTAGGGAAAGAAACACCACAGGAAACCCCTTGCTATAAAATGACTTTCCTGACTTCATTAAACTCTCCCTCATTTAGGTCACAAAATATTGTCATGCCATCAAGAGTCAGTCTTTTTCTACTTGCTAAGGCACCAGGTTAGAAGCCAGGAGACTGGAGTTCTAATCCCACTTTAGGTGTGAAAGCCGGCAGGGTGATT
This sequence comes from Azemiops feae, assembly GCA_023970755.1. Lineage (NCBI taxonomy): Eukaryota > Metazoa > Chordata > Lepidosauria > Squamata > Viperidae > Azemiops > Azemiops feae. Next base: position 643,770 of record JALGBA010000588.1, read on the forward strand.
TTGGGCCAGTCACACTCTCTCAGCCCATTCCATCAGGCTCAGGTGACAAGCCAGTCAGTCAATTCCTGTCTCAACCAATGGATCAACACTCGAACTGATAGGAAAACAAAAACAAAAAGAGTACTGTATATCCCTTGGATATTTTCACTTGCAGGAAAACACTAAGAAAAATAATCTTGTCATGGCAGTGAAGCAAGAATCACTTTCTTATTTTCTGAGAGGCAAGTAACATGTATGGCAATAATATTCCTTCAATGTTGAGCCTGTCAAGGCTGTTGAGTAGCGTCCCAGTCCTCAAAAAAGGCAGCTATTTGAAGGACAGAAATTTCATTACCCAAACACAGTTCATCAAGTGTCTGTTGTTGTTGTTAGTTGCGAAGTCGTGTCCGACCCATCGCGATCCCATGGACAACGTTCCTCCAGGCCTTTCTCTCCATGGACAGTACCAAAACTGTCTGTACATAGGTATAATACATCACACCCCTAGTAAGCTCACAAAACCACAGTAGAAACAAATAAACTCAATAACAAAAACTCCCAGCAACCCAAAGGCAAAAAGACAACAATCCTCAAACATACACATTCAACTTTACTGGACTCCAGTCTCATTCTACTCCAATGCTTGTAAGACTTCATCTATATGTGAGAGAGGACTTTCTTTAGAATTGTTTATATTAATTTAGTCCACAGAAATAATAATGCAATTGTTATTTGTTAGATGTATATCCCAATTTTTATTCAGGAGTTTAAGGCAACTATTTTATTAATAGCAGCATCAAGGAATATTATATATTAGATACTACAGCAGGAAGCAGACAAGTAAACTGACAATAACATTGAAAAATAAATCTTAAGGATATCGATGTAATAATTATAAGGAAGTACCATTTAATACAATTCTGTGATTATCAATTACAGGTAGTCCTTGACTTATGATTGTAACTGAGCTCAGTTACAATACATTGTGCCAGTTATTAAGCAAGTCAGCAAGTGACCATACTCAATTTTATAACCTTTTTTTTTTTGCAGTAATATAACAATCTAGCAAATGCTACAGTTATTAATTGAATGTGGCAGTTATTAAGCAAATGCCTTGGTCATTAAGTCAACCCACTTTAGCCAATGGATGTTTTCTGCCGGAAACTAGAAGTAAACACCAGTTTTGTCATAAAAACGTCATATGATTATGGGATGCTGCAAACTACTATAAATGTGGGCTGGTTGCCAAGCAACCAAAAAATGATCACATTGGGGGGGGGCAGGCTTTGCAACTTTGAAAACAGGTTTGTAAATAGCTCTAGGGAGGTCCCTTGCCATCCGGAACAATCACTAAGTCACCTGCTTTAAATTATCTTTACTTAATACTATGTTTTCCATTCTGGGTCATCCTCAGGCTTCATCACACGTATTCCTATTTGTCGTGATAGTGTCGGCTTATCAAAAGAAATAAAATTCACAGTAAACCCCACGGTCTTTTGGTGATTAAAGAATGCAGGAACCCAATTTCAGAACCCAGCTCTTTCCAACAAAAACTAGCAGCTTCCAAGTCCTTCCCAATTTTATTAACTGTGCTGCAAAGCAGAATCTAGCAATTAATCAGTATTAACTGCAGTGTCTGCAGTTCATACTTAAGAATTTTGGAGTTTAATTTACAATGTTGTACTTGTAGAATAATTCCAACTCTGATGGAAGAGGTGTTCAGCTAATGAAATGGAATCACACTTGCTGCTTCCTTTCCCATTCTTGATACATTTGCCAGACATTTCCCTGCCAGCTATCTATACACCAAATGAGGGAAGAATCCTTATGCATGGGCAACATGTAGAGACAGATAATAGGTGTCAAGACCCTTAGATCAGCTCATAATGAAGAAAGAAAAATTACAGATTCAGAGCAGGTGGATTTTTCACAAAGAAATTTAGTTTTAGGTTATAGAAGCTTAGAAACTTGATATGTATACCTTGACTACCATTTATCACTGAGTATCTTAAGGCAGGACATCCTTGTTGCTTTTGATCTTTCTGAGTCTTGGGTTAATGAAGATGATGCTAATTACTTATCTGATATCACAATTGTTTTCCTCTTCCAATTATGCACATATTCACTAAATATAAAGAAAGACGTGGCATCCATATTTCCAGAGGTTCTATGACCCCTGGGCATATTGGTAATCAACATTTGTTTACTGACTTTCTTACCTATAAGATGTTCATAACATTTAATCCCAGATCTATAGGAATTACAAACATTTTTTTTAAAAAAGCAATCAATCTAATCATTTAAATTTCTCATTTTGTTGACATGCTAGTTCTGCATAGTTCTGCAATCCTTTCCATGTCCTTTTAACAGGCTGGAGATCATTCACTGACATTTATTACTTGGAGGGAATAATGTTTAAGACAGAGTGGTAGTGATAGAGAATAGAAGTTCTAGCATTTATACCCTTGCATAGACATTATTGCTAAGTTAGACCTAGTACCGTACTCATTCAGATGTTTAAACACAAAATTCTCAGGAAAGAATATAAAAGTTAAAAGGGATCCAACAGTGTTTTTAGAAGGCACCATCGAAAGGTTAAATGAGGACAATGATTATCTAGAGACAGCTAGCACAGAATAGCACTTGTCATTAGGAAATAGAGATGTTTCAGCTTCATGGCATTTTCTTAGCTTTTATTTCCATCTTTTATTTAATCTATTTATTTATTACATTTGTTTGCTTCCCATGTCACCATGAGGTGATTCTTTTTTAAGTGGCAAATACATCATTTTTCTTCCCCCCCCCCCGGTAAATTTGATTTCTAATATTCTCTTTTACTTTGCCCAATTGTTTGCTATTTTGGAAAAAAATGTACTCTTTACTCTTTTAGTAAAGCAAGGAAAATAAAAATAAACAAACAGGCCACATGAGCACTCACAAGAGGATTCCCTCTTTGAAATCTCTCTCTCTCTCTCTCTCTCTCTCTCTCTCTCTTTCTCTCTGTCTCTGTCTCTCTCTCTCTCTCTCTCTCTCTCTTTTACTTTGAGACTAAAAGCTCCCTGGAATTTCCAAAGATCAATGGTTCAAGATTCTATTCAAGAATTTGCCCTTGCTTTCACATGAGCTTGTTCTCACTTTGATGAAGGTACAAAAGGTCTGGAGTTTTCTGCCACAATAAAGAAGCTTTGAAGTTAGTCTGAAGTTAGTCTCTGAAAAAAAGTGACTTATTCTTCATCCCTTTTCCTCTTTTCCTTTAGCAAAATGTGCAATAGAACTCATTTTGAACTGAGAAGGGAAAAGAAATAAAGCTTTGAAAGACTTTTAGCATGTCTTTCTTCTGCCCAAATTCTTGTTTAATGATGGAAAGCTAATTTTCAGAATAGCTCTTCTAGAAAAACAAACAAACCTGAAAATGTTCATGGAAGAAAGTAAATGGATGCTAAGGCAAAAGAAAAAAAAAATCTCTTTGTATTATGTGACTTCCTAAAAATCATGAGCCTGGTTTGGCTGAGTCATGACCAGATTGCTGTTCCGTTTGTTGTCATAACTAACTTTATTGGATCACAAACTTATGATATAATACTAAAGTGGGAGTTAAGATGAATGAATACATAGAGCATAAATGAGCAACCTGAAGCCTGGATATCTTGTGCAGCCATTAGCCCAAAAAGTGGTCCTCTAAGATATGACAAGCCCTGTTGTTTTCTCATTAGCCAGTTGACCAACATGACATGGGTTGCAAGTTTCTTGCTGCAATTAATGACAGAAAACTAAGCATTCTCAAGTCAAGTGATCATTTCTTAAGGGTCCTAGAAAATCAATCATCTGCAGTGGATTGTTTAAAGGAAAAAAAAGGAACAAAATTGACCAATTATGCCAAAATACACATGTTGGAATAATTCTATGTGTATGTGTATGTATGTTTGTGTGTGTATGTGTGTGTGGTTGTGCATGTAAGTGAGTTTATATGCATGAGCATTTATCAATTAATTAGCCATGCTGAAGATTTTATTTTAAATGCCAAAATGGGTCATTAGTTTGCCTAAGACAGCCAAAGGTGTACTTCAGAAAAATGGGGCTATCAGGCCGGAATACAAACAGGCTTTCTGTTCCTTCATGCCTTCTCCTTAAGAGTTTGTAAAATAATTTGGTGGATATTATCTGGGTGACAACTACTTTTTAAATACAAACTATGGGAAAAAAGATTTTGCTCTGACACAGAAATCATGATATTCTCTCCAGGTTTTGAGAAAAAGAACCTTAGTCTTCTAGTCAGTTCCTTGTTAATTCTTTCAGGATATGACAGCAAGTTTTCATTTCTTTGATTATTTTGCTGCAGGCACAAATGTGTAGAGTGGAATTAACTGAAAAATCAATTGTAGCAATAATGATATACACTTTGACAGCACACACACACAAACACATTCTTTTAGGTTGGAGGCAAATATAGACTATATGTAGGCTTCTATATAGTGAATTCCATATTTATATATAGAAGTGCTATACAGTTTTTTTTAGAACTAAGTCATGGAATCTAGTAGACTAGTTTTAAATTGATTGGATATCAAGTGTTGAGCTGTGTAGCACTTACTATTAAATCAGGAACATTTGAATAAAGAATATCTAATAATATCTTAAATAATATCTTAAAACAGTCTTACCTGTAGGGAAATACTGTATTTTCAGTACTGTATCAGTTAGACAATGCATATTTATCTGCAATGAAATATTATAAATGAGTTGTGTACCTGTTCAGTTCATTTGATAAACCTATTAGATTTCTAATTCCAGTTCTAGGGTTTGTATACTGATTCTTTCTGGTGGTCCTTTCATTAAAAAAAAAAAAGCAAAGTCCTTTCACTGCTCTAATGAAACTTGTGGATGCCTTTTAATTATGGTTAATAAGGACTAAGAATTTGCTATGATACCTGTCTTGGGTGGTTGTTGCAGCCATTAATAAACATCCAATTCCCCACCCCCAAAGTTTATCAGAATAATATTTGAAATAAATTGTCTAACATTCCATTATTTTAGATTATGTAATTCACATGGACCATCCATACTTCAACATTTCTTTATAAATTCTATGCACAATCATTTGAGGAGAAGTAGACGTGCTATCTTTCTTACTACCTTTCAATTCCTAGCCAGAAGAGACTTTCATCTATTCACATTTTCTGACTTATATTTTATAGACCTGAGATAGATGATAGATAGATAGATAGATAGATAGATAGATAGATAGATAGATAGATAGATAGATAGATAGATAGATAGATAGATAGATAGATAGATAGATAGATGATAGATAGATGTTATTATTTGCCTCCCCTTATCCCTGCTGCAGATACCTGCAGTATAATCAGAACCCATAATGGTTTTCAAAATGTATGATAAACTCTGTTTTGCTGCTATTGCATAGCAGATGAACAATGGCTATTATAATTACAATCAAATGCTAAGTTGATTGGTAGCCAAAAAATACATCAAACCACTGTTAGCACAAGATATAGTTTGCAAACTTATGCCAAGCAATACGTTCCTAGTTTCCTATCTGCTATAAAAAAAGAAACCAATCTTCAGTGATGGAGCTCTTTTTCCCAGATATTTCAGTTGTAGTTAAAATTAATGATACATTATCTAGGACAGGGGTGTCAAACTCACCGCGTCATGTGATGTATCGTGACATATCACAACTTTTTCCCCCTTACTGGAGCTGGAGCTAGGGTGGGCTTCCGCATGACCCATCTGACCTATGGGCCAGCAGTTTGACATCCCTGAACTAGGACAATAAAATGTCTCTAACTGATAAAAAGCAAAGGCATGATGATAATGGGATGTTGCTTCCACTTTAAATGTAATGGGGTGTTTACTATTTCAGATGTCCCCCCCTTTTTTTTGAATTTGGTCTTACAGTATATTTTTGATTAGCATGGTGGTTGTTTCTGATATAAAACAAAAATTATCTGGAGGCTGTCAAGTGTCTATTCCTGAAGTAAAGTATTATTCTTGTACTATTTTGTACTCATGCAAGCCTTCCCAGATACCAGATAATAAATTCTCCTATTCATTTGTCTAGTGGAAACATTTCTGGGAAGCCCACAAGTGGTGTCGATTATTACATTTCTGTAGCTTTTCTATGGAAAAACATAAGCTTGTTTTATTTGTAAAACAGCAAATTGTTCTTGTGTGGGTGTCACTTTCTAGAGATCCAACATCACTAGTATATGAATTTTATGTTTTGATTTAAAATACTGATCTAGTTTAGAAAATATCTTACTGATTTATACTATCTCATTCATTGCCTTGCATTAAAAAAAATCAACACATTGAGTCTTCAGTAAACATAATCATCTCTTGAAAACCACAAAATACAGTGTCTAAAATAATCCTTTGGTGATATACAAAGAGATATAAAAATTATGGTGGAAAGAATTGTTTTCGTTTGGTGCTGCCTGTACAATTTCTGAAGGAACAATAGTGGCTATCATCTTAAGGAGTTGCTGGTAAGAATCCTGGAGATCTATTTGCTATTGTATATGGAAAAACTGTGGGTGCATATAGCAAGCTTTCTCTTGGATGTTAGCCAAGTTCTTCTTGTGTCTTTCAACTATGGGCTATTTTGACCCAAAACAAAAATGTGAAACCTTCCTGATGGTTCTCCCATGGGATTATAGGATACAATAATATCTAGCAAACCAAAGATTGTTGCTTGTGACTTTGTGCATTCTAGACATTTAATCAATGCAATCAATTCACTTTTATTAGTCCCAGTCATCCCTCTGTATTAGCAGGCTGAGTGGTTTCAGCTCTTCCATATACATATGTCTGTATTAATACATGGAGGACAAGATGTGCCGTGAGGGTTTTTACCCTTGTTTTGTTTGGTGGCAAAATTAGTTTTAAATGCTGAGATAATTAAATTTCTAGTTTCTGCATTAAATTTTCATAGCATGCATAATTGGCAAATTATGCCAAAGCTGCTGAGTTCCAAGACTCAATGACCTGCAGAGACAACTCTTCAGCTATCCTGAAGTTTTTTTTTCCCCATTCAAAAGGGACCCATTTTGTCCCTGCAGCTTCTAAGGTCTTCATAGCCAAGGTTGTCTTTCAACTTCTTTATGGTATCCAGGTTTGTACTTCTAAAAACCTTTGGACTCTTGAAACTATTCTAAGCACCTTAGAGCTGTTTTTGCAGTTCCTAGAGATATTTAAAATGCTTCATTTAGCTTAAAGACAGGTTTAGTCTCTTTGGAGGCTAGAGTTTGAAATCATATTGTGAACTTTTAGTTATTCTCCCCCCCATGAGTTTTCCCCTTTTATTCTTGGAGATTGTTTTAAATCATCTTGAGTTTTTCTTTTTAAAAAGTAATTGGTAAGTTTCACTCCTTAAGACATTTGTGGGAGAGGCTTTGCCCAGTAGTTTAATTATACTAGAAGTACTTCTTAATGGCATATTTGGGACATTGATTTTCAAATGAATTCAAGTCTCATTCCCAGCATTGTATCACATGGAGGAGGAGTATTCAAATGACTTTGTGTTTGCTGTCTATCATTCAACTGTCACTGTCCTAAAATATCACTGGATCTTTTATTTTGACCTAGTTGGATGCATTGTTTTCTGCTGTCTTGGGAGCATTACAAATATATTCCTCTTCTTCAGTGTATCATGTGTTTGTGGAGAAAGCTCAGTGGAGCCCTTGAACCACGTGTTCATTTATTCCTTTCTGTAGATGAATCCTGGACAACCTTTATTTATCCTGTCCTAAACAACTTTTCTAGTAAAGACCATGACATATATTTCTCCATCTCTTTGTTTGACCACTGTTCAAAATGATATTTCTGGATTGTCCATTCAGTGTTTGTAAATGTGCTTTTTCCCATTCCTCGAGTTTGGATTTTTTTTTTATTAACCGTAGACTAATGTACCTCCATTCTTACTTGATTTCTTCTATCTGACTACCTTAAATCTTGTAGACTCTACTTATCCTTGTGGCATTATCATGCTACTTCCTTAATTTCTTCCAGATGCACTCAAATAGAAAATGTAGTCCGACCTAGATTGAAGAAAGTATATACAGTATTCCTAGAGAAACTTCAAAGCAGAGTTAGTGTTGCTTAGTTTAGTTTTAAAAAGTGTTAAATATGCTAAAATATTATAATGTTTGTTACAATGCTAATTATAAACCAATTCCAGGAAAAAAAATCACAAATCAGTTTCTAAAAGCCTTAATTAATTAAGTAAACTAGCTAAGATTCCTTGAAGTTGTCACAAAAAAAAACAAACACCCTGAATTCATTTAAGAACTTGGAGACTCATTTTGCTCAGAATTCCTCAGAATTACTGCTGGCAAGTAGCTTTCAATCATAATTTACCAAAGAAGGCAACTTTTCTTTTATATGTATAATGTATGCTATGACCACAATTGGCATAATGAAATGAAATACATGATACTGAATAGGTAGAGTGACCATTTTATTGAAGATGAATGTAAAATGATCTAAAATAATTTAGTTTGCATCTATAATAGGTTCAGCAGTAAGCCATGACTTAATAAGCCAGTGCCTAGATGGAGCACTATTCTACATCGTTTTCAAATACTATTATTACTCCAGCCCATTCCTAAAGGAACAGAGTAGTTGATTGTTTATCAAATTGCTATCAACTCTTTATCCTATAATTTAGAAGAGTGGATCTTCAGAACCGATCATTATGTTGCAAATACAGTCAAGTTCTTAACACGTTGATTATGAATGGGCCATAATTTGTTACATTTAAATATACAGTAGTGTCTAAACATTTGTAATCTATTCTCCAACAAATTTTTAAGCACCACTGCTGCTAACCCAAATGTAAGACTGCATTCTTTTTTTTTCTCTCTCTGCAATCCATAAAGTTGAATGTATTTATCTCTCTATCTACAGTATGTGTCTATCTGAGTTCCCAGCCAGCAGCTTTTCTATTTAGTTGCATTAAACAATATTGGTTATATAAAATAAATCTGGGCAGAAGTCAATAGTCAAGGTAGAGTACATTTTGGTTTCTGTTCATACAACTGTCAGACCAATAAACTGAGTCAGGTTTATAGAAGGTAAACATAAGATCTGATTTTCTCTGGTTATCAGAATGAACATGCAATTACAAGCATTAAGTGATTTGCAAACAGGCAATCATCTGGCCGTTGCTAATAATAATAATTAGAGATTTTAACAAGCACTTCCTTATATTTGGGGAACAGTCTATCATATTGTTATATTCTTCTAAACATTTTGAAAAAGTTGGACAAATAGCTGCCAGTGAAAGCTGCATAAACTTTTGTGTAGTAGCAATTGGCAAAAGTGATCATTTATCTAGATAAGCTCTGAAGGCTTGCTCCAAAACAATTAAGCCTATATTTTAGTATTTGTTTCTACCATTCAGTTTTAGTTGTTAGGAATTTGTTCTTCTCTGGGCCAATTTCTTCCATCATTCTCTGTACTCATCCTTTTGACTGTAATAACTTCTATGTTTCTGATATGGAGTTATGATATTGGTATTTAAATATGAGGATGTCCCAATAAATAAACATAATCCAAGAGATCCCAGCATAACAAGGACTAATAAACCCGTATGATTATTAATAGAAACCATTCTAATAGATGACATTTATGAAGGGAGAAAGATAAGAAAAAATATTCTATCACCTCTCCAGTGATTGTACTATTTTGGTCTTTCCTTAGTCGTCTACCGGGTGGCCATTCCACCAACTAGTGTGTCTATTTTCATACCATTCAACTGTGATAAGAATTTGAACAAATTTCTTATTTTCCTCTACCCCTCCCATTTCCCATGTAGGCCACGCTCTAAACCAGAGGTCCCCAACCTTTTGGGCACCAGGGACTGGTTATGTGGAGAAAGGTTTTTCCATGGACCGGAAGGGATGTGGTTTTGTGTGCTGCCTACATCGTGCAGATGGTGTTTTGCTTGTTTGTTGCTGGCATGCCATGGCCCAGTACTGGTCCCCAGACCGGGGGTTGGGGACCCCTGCTCTAAACTGTAACCTTGATGCAGGAATGTGACCATTCCTACTGATATTATTATGCTATTCTCTGAGCATTTTTTGGAGTAAGGAGTGGAAACAAACCAAGTATATAAATAAATATTATAATAATATAATGAGCAGGAACTCTAGAGCTCAGCTGAAATTTGACAATTCATGTAGAAGAATGTAGACCTGGTCTTGGGATGGGGTAAGGGAGCAGTGGTCTATTAAGGAAGGAGAACAGATTACTCAGTCTTGGGAAAGAGAAAAGTGTGGAAACAAAACTTATAATACCTTGATTTTATTTGGTGTAAGAAGCAGAAGAGAGAAACTCTGATGGGTTTTCAAGATTCTGTTATTCTACTCCACAAGTATAAAGAACATTTTGAAATCCCTGCTGCTTTTCTTTTTAACCTTGCCTGCTCAAAGGACTGACATATCATTTCTAAAATGTCTATAAATTGCTCATTAACTGTTAGAGAATTTCAGCTCCTCTATGTCTTGAGAATATTCAGCCAAATTCTCCCAATCTGTTTTTTATTCTTTGTTTCCCCCCCCCCCCAAAAAAAAAAACATAGCAGGAACTTTCAGAATACTTATTTTGATCAGTCAAAAAATCTGAATACAAACCTTTAGAGACTTTTCTTCAACTCGTTATTTTCAGTCATATACTGAAATTAGACTTCAGTCCACCCAACTTTCTCTATGCATTTATCAGGAGAGGCTCTCATGTGCTTTGTTTGGTTTTCTTTTTCTAATTAAAGTATCTCACTGCTCGATTAACTTCCTATCAGAGAAATTTCACTGCACTGGAAAAGACAACCTACCGTGACAGTTTCAGGAGATCTATTCATGTTACTCATCAGAAAGAAACTTATTCTTTTTCACAATGTAAAATTATAGCTGGAAGTTATAATGCCCATTAGAAAATAAATGGTGTCTGCTGCTCATTATGCTATGCATAAAACAAATTGCATATTGCCAACACAATAGTCCATATGTCCATACTATTGCCATTATTATAACAAGCATACCAAGCCTAATTTATGATTCCCCTGTCATAAAGTATCTAATTTCCCTTAAAAATCTATTGACTATGGTTTTTTTTTGTTTTTGGTTTTTTAAAAAAGGTTAGCAGTTAGCTTTTTCTCTGGAGGACAGTAACTAAGGCACAGATATATAATTTTGGACTAATTTCTCTGTGACAGTCTTCTTACTCTTATAAGATAGGAATGAAAGCCTTGAAAAAGATATTCAGATGCTATGACATGTTTATTCTGAGACATGATCAAATTGTGTGGACAATGGTTTTCTCTATGACACTCTACAGAAGCAAATGTTAAGACTTTATAGAAGTAGAATAGAAAGAATATTGATGCTTTTCAACTTTGGTGTTGGATAAAGCTCCTGAAAACATCACAAATAGGCAAGAATAAATAATAAGAATAAATCAATCAAGAGTTCTCATTCAAGGCATAAATGACCAAGCTCATTTTGTCATATTTTGGACATCTCTTTTCAAAGTTCCATGTTCCTTGAGAAGGAAGAAGGAAAGATGGAAAGAGAAGATGATTACACTGGCAACCAGTATAATGTTGGAAGGTCTAAATGGTCAGGTTAGTGACTGAAGAAGGTCACTAAGGGTTGATAACTGACTTGATGACACACCATCCTTATGATCATATATGCCTTGATTCATTTTTATTTAAACTTGGAATTCAAGGTGTGTATATAAGGCTTTGAGTCTAGGAGAAATTGGAGAGGATGTAGAAAGAGAGAAGATTCTGCAAGTCTAAAGACCTGACTTTGAATATATTCAAGGTTAAATTGGAAGCCAAAACTCAATTCAAATCAACTTCTTTGTTTTATTTTACTTGGTTCTGTTGTGTTTTGTTTCATTTGGCTTTTTAAGTGAGAGAAATGTTTGTTGGGGTCAACAGTATATTAGAGGTAGCTTTTATCAGCTCCTGAGACCTGATCATTGAATTTTCTGGAATTTTGCAAGCTGGTTGAAAGCAGAGCTGAGCCTTTACACCCTACAGTGCTTGTCAGCTGTTTGGTGGCTCTCAGTGCAACAGTGGCAATTGAGCCAGCAGATCTATTGTTATATATTTATCAACATACCACTGGCTAGAATTCAATAGAAATATGTATTAAGGCTGCAAAGCTGGTTCATTAACTTGTATTATTTCAAATGAATCTGTTAAAAAGGAAATTTTACCTCTTTCAAGGAGGTAAACAAGGAGGGGAACTTAGAACAGGGGTGTCAAACTGCCAGCCTGCAGGCCGGATGCATCATGCCAAAACCGCGTCCAGCCCATTGCCGGCAATGGAAAAAAGGTCACGATACGTCGTGACACGTCATGTGACATTGCGAGTTTGACACCCCTGACTTAGAAGAGAACATGACCCTTCATTGTCTGGAAAATAATGAGTTGTGTCAGAGCGCGCACAGTCCTATCGCGTGCGACAACCCAGGAGCAGACACAGCAAACAGTGTTTTGTAACAAATGGTGGTTTGTCTACAATATATACAATGCTATACAACATGGGTCAGCCAGCCGAAATATCCAATGAGCCGCACGGACCCGTTTCCCTAAAAAAAAAAACCCCTGGGAGCCGCACCCGCCCGCGCATGCGCGCCCGCCCGCGCATGTGTGCATGCGCGCGCACCTGCGCATGCCCGTTCACGCATGCGTGCGCACACCCGTTCTTGCATGCGCACCCGTTCGCGCATGCGCGCGCACCCGTTCGCGCATGCGCGCGCACCCGTTCGCGCATGCGCGTGCATGCGCATGCGCACGCGCACGCGCACCCGCACCCGCACGCGCACCCGCACCCGCACGCGGCGGAGGCTCCGGAGCCGCAGGTGATCCCTCAAAGAGCCGCATGCGGCTCCGGAGCCGCGGGTTGCCGACCCGTGCTATACAAGTATCACTAGAAACAATATACATACACGTGCTACGAGCAGAATCCAACGAACAGCAAATACAGCAGGAAAGGGAAAAGAAAAGAAAACACACTAGCAGAGCCTCCCCTTTTTTTACACAGGCTCCTAAATAGACAACCACCAAAGGTCCTGCTGACTCATTCCCATCATTGCATCAGCTGGTCAGCTCTTAAATCATCACCTTGACAAGTTGCTATGTTTCTTTTTCAAGAGGAAGAAAGATAGAGTCAGTTGCTACCTCAGCAATAGGAAGTCTTTGCACTCTTTCATCAACCAATGCTGTGCTGGCAATTATTTTCATAATGCAACATTCAATAATAGCCTTTTAAGAAATAAATCTACAGTGTCTGAGGGTATCAGAGAAGACTTTTGAGGGTTCCCAGGACAATATGAATAGGAAAAATATTTTGGCTCAGCATTAGCATTAACTAAGGATGGTTGAGAAGTCATTCTGTCTGCCTTTATGTGTAAACTGATTCACCTTTCTTTGCATTAAGAATGCAAGTTGATTCTTTGGGTTTAGTACATCAAGGAAAACTTTAATATGGGCCTTGACTCATCCGTTCCCTCAAAAAAGGCAATAATATGCATATAATAATATTAAATAACTACAAATATGTATGTTAGAATAAATGTTACATACGGATGAGTGCTTGTGAAAAAAAATGAAGACTGAGAATTTTATTTATTTCAAATGGGGATTAATACTGAATTGGGGAATCATTGAACATGTGCAAAACTGACATGGAATGGAAATATTTGAGTATGGCCATATCATATTAACAATGTTTATGTGTTGCTTTATAGCAGGGGTCTATAGCATGGCTGGCTATAGACCCCTGCTATAAAAGGGCCAAGTTTGAAGACCCCTGCTTTATAGAATAGAAAGATATCCCCCTAATGAACCAACCGGCTCAAAGGTTCCCTTTATTTATTCCTGAAATGCCTATTGCTGCTGGCTCCAAGATTTGAGATTCATCAGTTCTAAAAGGCAAATCTGTCTTATTATTGATTTTTTTTCATTTCTTTCCAATTCCATTGCAAAAAATTCCTTTTAAAAATCTGCATAATAATTGACATTTGTTTGGGGATGTTTCCCCCGCCCCCTAACATGCATATTATTTGCATTTTGCAATCAGATTTCCAATTCTGAAAAATACAGATAACCACTCTAATCTCTTGGCATACATTTTCAAGAAGTATGAACTGGGAAAGTTTCCATTCAGTTTCACACTGGACTTATGTCCATTCCCTCTGTAGCTATAAAGCATAGAATATTCATTAGGTTTTCCTAATATGAAAGAGATGGAACAATAAATAAAAATTCTGTTACATTGGATTTTTATTAAGCAGTTGTGTAAAATGGGAATGTAGCATATCAAACCACAGATTCGGTACTAATTTTTACTGATCTTTGGATCCAGACTGATGACCCCTTATGGTATATCAGGCCTAATCTTATTGACAGTAAGCTTTCTATATGCATACCGCAGCTAGAATTAAGTGCTTGTGTATCCTATCCACTTTCCTTAATTAGTATCTAATGGATGACAGGAAACTAAAGTAGTTTGTTTTCTCTTACTTTTTTTTTCTTAATTTCTAATATGCATTCCCATCTGAAATATTTATATCCAGAAAGAAAGTTTGGAACATGTCTATTACAAGGTGACTGAGACTCATTTTTTACTTTCCTCTTGAGTTTCATGCAAGTTTCTGAAGCATTGCTGAACTATAATGACAAAAGTTCATGGATCACTTTGCACATTAACTTTAAAAGTCAGCATCAGAACATGCAAAAGGTTCAGACTCAGATTTAAAAAAAAGCAGTCAGAATCATTTATTTGAATGAAGAAATCTGCCCTTTTTGTTTTTATCTGTATTTAAAATTTAAAACTGTTCAATTTAATTTTTGAAAAGATTAACTTTAAAAAACTTGTAATATACAACCTCTAGGGCAGGGCTTTTCAACCAGTGGTATGGGTACCACCTGTGGTACATTGGCACCTGGCAGGTGGTACGCGACCATCCTAGAAAAGTGGTAGCGGGGGAGGGGAATGAGCTGAACCGGTGGCAGCACCACACAAGCCTGAGCGAGAGATGGCTGGAGCTGCAGGGCTGTCAGGGCTCAGCGGAAGCGCCAGGATCAGTGCCGCTTTCCAGCTGATTGGCGCTTCTTCGGGGCTGACAGGACTCAGTGGAAGCGCCAGGATCAGTGCCGGGCTCCAGCTGGAGCTCGGCGCTGATCCTGGTTCTTCTGCTGAGCCCAGAAGAAGCGCCGATCAACTGGAATGTTGCAGCATCTCCAGGGTCTTGTGATTTACATTTAGATGCTTGGCAACTGATTCATATTTATGATGGTCACAGTGTCCCAGGGTCATGTGACGTGACCAAAACCTACTGCAACCACCCAGCAGACGGGGGGAATAAAAACCAAACACCCCCACCCCACCCCTGCTGCCAATCCTCAACAGAAATGCTCACAACAATGAAAACCTCGGACAGGAGGAAGAGCGTCGCCGGGCGGGCAGGCAGGTGTCTTGCTCAGCTGTGGCTTGGGGGGCATTTTTTTCAGTGCCATTGTAACTTCGAACAGTCACTAAGCGAACTGTTGTAAGTCGAGGACTACCTGTACTTTATCATTTTTTTCTTTCTTTTTTTTTTGGGTCATCAAGTTTTTGACACCTTGCTAGGCGACTGGTGGTACTCGGATGTTGCCATATCCTAAAAGTGGTACAATGGGTTAAAAGGTTGAAAAGCTCTGCTCTAGGGCAATTAAACTGGAGAGTAAACCATATGATTGCAAACAACTCTAAGGAGGTCATAACAGAGGTAGTAAGGTGGCTCTTTTAACATGATTGATTGATTGATTGATTGATTGATTGATTGATTGATTATGAAGTCAGCACACGCACTCCAGATATTGGGGGATATTAAAAAAGGCAGAATATTATATTTTCCCAAAGGAATAATGGGAGAAAATCTTAAAAGGCAGAAACTTCTCCCTGTCCCCCAGGCAGAAACTCAGAAGGCCAGCTCTGTAGAAATGCAGATTTGATAATCCTATTCAGAAAGACTGGACCACAGCCCCAGAGAAGGTTTAAGCTGATGGGATTAGAAAAACAAAGACTCCAAGGAACATGACCATTAGAACAGGGCTTTTCAACCGGTGGTACGCATACCACTTGTGGTACGCATACCACTTGTGGTACATTAATGAGTGGCAGGTGGTATGCAGCCCTGCCTAGCCAAGTGTAGTGGGGAAGGGAAAGAGCCAGTGCAGGAAAAGACTTACAGTGAGAGAGTCCTCTGGAGCTGCAAAGGCCCCAGGCTCACTTCTGGCTCACCCTCCCTCATGAGAAAGAGGAGGGGGGCGGAGACAGGAGAGGCTATAAAAGGAGGCAGTTTGGGCGGGAGAGGGAGAGAGAAAAAAAGCAGCAGCCTTGGGAGGAGGCAGAATCAGCTCTAGCTGCACCGAAGGAAAAAAAGAAGGAGGAGGAGGAGGAGGGTGGGGGGAGAGGAGATCAAGCAGGCCGGCCGGCCATGAGCCAATCTACAACTGCTGTGGCAACCACCCACGCTGGCAGCAATAAACAGGCAAGAAATGCAGTGGGGGAGGGGTCGCCCTCCACGAGGAATGAAAAAAGGCAGCAATGGCTGGAGGTGAGGCACGGAGGAGGGAGGGAGGGAGTTGGAGAGTGGAAGGATTCTTATGTGCTTTTGTGACTTTGAAGTTCTGGGATTTGTGCAATGTGGGCTTTGTGTTCTTAAGGAGTGTTTGGCAATTTCTATTTGGCTGATGTCTCGTGTTAGCTTCTATTGCTCTGCTGTTGTTAGCTGTAAGTTTTGCTGCAAGGGATTTTGAAGTATTTTTCTCCTGAATGGATTTTACCTGTAGAATTCCTTTACTTATGAATGGAGCCATTTGGGGAGGCTGCCTTAGCCGGCAGCCAGTACTTACATTTTTTTTCCTTCCTTAAGTGCCGGCTGCACTCCGTAACTTTCCTTTCTAGCCAGTAGCTAATTCTTAAAGGGGAATGTGCCTTTTTAAGCTAGTTCACTCAGCAGTTTGTCTTTTCTGTCTCTGGAGGCTTTTCCTTGTTTGATGAATATATGGAAGAGAGAAAATATGGGGGGGTCAAATTTTTCCTTCAGAAGGAGGTGGGCATGAGAAGGAGGGAGGAAGGGAGGGAAGTCCCGCCTTAGCACTTGGCCACCAGCAGCCCTGCCATTGACTTTGCTTGTCAAAAGGTTGCAAAAGGGGATCACATGACCATGGGACACTGTGACCATCATAAATATGAATCAGTTGCCAAGCATCCAAATATAAATCACATGACCCTGGGCATGCTCCAATGGTCATAAGTGTGAAAAATGGTCATAAGTCATTTCAGTGCAATTGCAACTTTGAACAGTTTCTTTTGGGGGGGGTCATCAGGTTTTTGACACCTTGCTAGGTGGTACTCGAATATTGCCATATCCTAAAAGTGGTACAATCGGTGAAAAGGTTGAAAAACCCTGCATTAGAATACCAAAAGGGCACACTCAGGTCAAAGTTCATAGCACAGGAACAGGAAGAACTTCAAATATAAAGCCACAGGAAGAACCTCAAATACAAAGCCCAAAGAAGGTATAAAAGCCCACTACTCCCAGCACCATTTTGTAAGCCACCCCAGAAACATGCTGCTGTCACTGAAGTTTCTGGCAACTAAATAAACTAAACCTTCTTTCTTTTTTCTTTTTTTTTTTCTAAATATATTTTATTAGATTTTTATAGGGGTAAAAGGGTTACATCAGAGTGCTTAGGAACCACCGTGGAGGTGGGTATATTGAACATCCAAAAAAAAAAAGAAAAACAATCACAAATATATAGCCCAAATCAATTCATTTAAAATTCCCTCTCTAATTCCCTCATTTAGTCTTGCATATTCAGATTAATACATTTCTATATAAGCTTCAAACAATCCTATCAAATATCACTCACATTTCAATTCTAAAAATCCAGGTCCTGTTTTTAAGCTTTACTAACTTACAATTACCATATTCCAATTGGCCTTAGATAGACATATTATTAACACTTCGGGTGTCCTTTTTTTTTTTACATAGTAATTATATCTGGTATATTATTCCCGCAGTAATATTCTTGTATTTTCTTCATTATTACCATTTCTTCTCTTGTCACCCATCCCTCTTGTTCTCCTTCTATTTCAAAATAATTATCTTAAAATAAAAATATCAAACCAACAAATAGATTTCTATCTAATTTAAGTATATATTCTATCAATTCATCTATATCTATGAAAATCTTTTTAAACCAGTAAATAAAGTTTACCTCTCCAGTAATTATCATGTCTGAAATAAAGTATTGTTACAAAGGGTATCCTCTTAGAAATTTCACGTGCTCCATTAGTTATTAACTCAGTCAAAAAATCAAAGCCTTTTTAAACCCATTAAATAAAACTTTAAAATACATTTTTAAATCTAACTCTAGGTTTCTTTCTGTGCCATAACGGTTTCCATAATAAAATTCCTGCATCATCAAACCACAATATTAAAAGGTCCATATTCTTTAACGCTTCAAATTGGTCAAAGTTCTCTTTCCTTTCTTCTAGTAGCCTTTGGATGGTAAAAGCCGTTTTATTCCATGTTATATTTGCCAGTTGTTTATCCACCTTTTCACAATTTTCAATAACTTGTATCTGAGTGTCAGTCTCTGTTGATGTTAATGCTTCAGACATCTCCGTTAAAGTTATTCTTTGATCATCAGGCTTCTCCATAGATTGCGTTTGGAGTTGTATAAAGTTAATTTGTTCTTTGGTTTCCACAGTTTCTCTCAGTGTAGTTTCATAGTTGAGTTGTTGACGTGGTTCCTCTTTAGGTTGTACATATTGTTCACTAATCTCTTTGGCGCCAATCTGCTTCTTCTGCGCTGTCTTTCGGTCTATAATTTGATCTGTCAAAGTTTGAAAGTAAGAGTTCATATCCTCTGTGGCTTCCAGAATTTTTTCCAATATGAGCTCATAGTCCAGCTGTGTGTTAGGTTCCATATCAGTAGTAGAAAGATTTTTTAATCTTTTAGAGAATGCTCTATTTCGTAGAAATCAAACAAATGTTCACCTCCAATTTTCAATAAACCAGCTGTTTCAGTTATCTTATGCTTATCATCTTTTGAAGGTCATAGCCATTCCCAGCCATAAAAAAATATACAGTTGCAGTACCACTTTTCGACACAAGATGTCCTCAGCAGACCATAAAATCTTTTTTTTCTTTCCAAATTAATAGATTTTTTATTTTTCGTGTTGAAAAAGATGAAGAAAGGCCTCTCCAAAGTAATAGATGCGTAGTTATAACAGATAATAATCAAGAATAAAATGTTTTCAGGTCCCCTCAGTATTCCAAAATTTAAGTAGTCCATAAAAATTAACTGTTTTTTTTTTTTTTTCCAAAGCTGTTTTTCCCAAATGCCCAAACACTGCTCCCTCACAGCAGGGAAGTAATTCAAACACAAAAGCTTTTGACAGGAGAGTAATTAGGGAAAGAAGGGGTAGGAAAGGTCTCACCCGGATTCTCCACGGTGGTTCTTTACGCTTAGTTGTTCTTCTGGCTTTCAGCTGGTGCGGGGAAGTGATCGTCCATTTTGCTGGCCGATCTTTTCCTCCGACGGCCCTAAGGAGATAGCTCGAACTAAGGAGAGCTGCCGCTCTTCCCCAGTCAAGCAGGAGCCTCCTCAAGTGGTGGTCGCCTCTACGGGGTGACTTTCGACCCGGTTAAGGGTCTACCGGCGAAGGGAAAGCAGCCGGTGGGAGAGACGGCTCTCTCCGTGCGACTGCGCGTGCCGCGATCCGGAACCGGAAGCCCTAAACCTTCTTTCTTAAGCAGCCTCCATTTTGTTTATTCCCAGCTTGATGAAGATTTTCCTTTCATTGATTGATTGATTGATTGATTGATTGATTGATTGATTGATTGATTGATTGATTGATTCATTCATTCATTCATTCATTCATTCATTCATTCATTCAATAAATGCTGATTTGACAACTATATCTGACCTGGACCCCTGATATCAACAGGATTTTCTAGCCAAACATCAATGGCTGTAATAGTTAGGACTAAGCTGCTCCATGCCTACACTTTTGAGGGAACCAGAAATAATTTATATTCTCTGTTGCCTTTAAGTATTTTATAGCAAGAGTGCATATGTTCGATATTCCATCAGCAGTATCAATGCGACTCCTTCGCAGCATTGGCTTGGCATTTATCCTTGGATTTTACATTACGTTGCATTTTATGATGTTGCATTTTCTGTAAGAAAAAAAAAGTAACAGTACAAAAGCTCCTTAAAAGCTCTGTTACCAGGGGACTGTTTGGTGAATAGTATATGGATTCTTCATTAATATGATGGAGTTTGTTTAATTAAAGCTGGGCCACTGTGGCCTTTTGTCAGAAAAGAGCGTAGTACACAGGGTGATGGTCTGCAATCAGTTATTGCTTTAAAACACCTAGGACTTTAAGTTTCCAATAATCAGATCTACTTTTAACCAAAGAAGCTTGTCGAAGTATAATTACTTGAATCTAAAATTGTATTAAGCATAAGAAGAAAAGAGAATTAATGACATTTCTGTTCAGCAACATAGCTACAGTTCACTACTTCTCTATTGATATCTAATAATTTCCTCCTGCTGAAATAGGGCAGATTAAACTTTATCCTATTTGTGTACTGAGCCAGCAACCTGTACTGTACTTGTTTGCCACAATATTTAGAAAAGTTAGTTTCTAGGGGATACATGTCTGTCAATGAATGTGGGTGCGTATCAAGTCTTTGCCAGGCCATGGGTCATAGTTGATCAATAAGATTGATGCAATTCTGACATAATGGTCTGAGAATCCAGAGACATTTTCCCTGAGTTGAATCAGTATGGGTCATTTTGCAAGTGGAACTGCTTGTACTGGGAACCAATAAAGACTCCCCACTTGAAACACAGAGCAGACGAGACCAAAGCATCATCATCATCATCATCATCATCATCATCATCATCATCATCATCATCATCATCATAAAGTTGGAAGGGACCTTGGAGGTCATCTAGTCCAACTCCTTGCTCAGGCAGGAAACCCTATACCATTTCAGACAAACGGCTGTCCAGTCTCTTCTTAAAAACTTCCAGTGTTGAAGCATTCACCGCTTCTGGAGGGGGGCTCTTGCAAAGAGTTTAAAATAAAGAATTTCAAAGCAGGAAGAAAAAATAACAGTAATAATAACATCCATTGAAAGCTTGTGAAGTAACACTTAACTGCACTCATTTTCTATGAAAATTAGGTATCATATACAATCTGTATCTGAGGTGGTACTTTTAGTATCATATTGATAATCTTTTGAGGTTACTGCATGGGAGAAGAATGGAAAGAAGATGTTCAGATTATATTGCTATATGTAACATGCCAGGCCAATACAACTTTTGAACCAGTACAAAGAATACACCTCACCAATTAATATATATGGCCTACATTTTTCAATTTTACCAGCTATTTAAAACTGCTAAAACAAGGACATTGTCAAGCCCTGGAATATATTGCTGATAGGCGATACTGTTCAATTTGATAGCTAGAGCAGAACCCATGATAAACAGTCAACCAGTATTTGCAAAGAAGAAAATTCACTGCATAAATCTTCTGAAGAGAGAGTAAAATACAGACATGCTTATTAAAAAGCAGAGACAAACAGGATAGAAATAAATGAAGGTATGATAACTCATAGTGATAACATGGGAGAAAAAGGACTACTACAATCTTCACTCTTTTGTACAATATAATTACCCTTGGTTTAATGGAAAGGCTGTTCATTAATGCAAATGTCCATTAAATAGTGGATGAACTGAGAACAAAAGGCAGTTAAAAGATAACTCTGGCAATCACAAGTACAATAGATCAGTGCACTGAACATAAGCTGCAACCAAGAGGTCATACGAAGATGTGGATATGAGTCTGGGCTGGTCCAAGAACCAGAGCAGCTTCCAAAGATATCAAAGAGAGTGACAATGAAAAGCAATAGGCTAATTGATTGGTGCCAATCATCACTTGGTTTTGTCCATTAAATCCAAAGTCTGCTATATCAAAGTCCATTAAATTAACAGTTTCTGTACTTTTGATAATCAACTAAGATATTTAGACTTTGAACATCTTCAGTGATTTTCTTAGAATTATGGAGAAAGCAGTGAGTTTCTTTTTCCCCACTTTTCAGCTAACAAAACTCATAAAACTTTTTCTAGACTAGTTTGGTCAAGCTTAAACATAAAAGAGCCACCTATGTATTCCATATATACTGGACTTCAACTCCTGCAGAAGCATTTGACTATATAGCTGCAACTTATGATAGCTGATGTCCAATACATCTGGAAACCATTGGATTCAGGAAAAACAACACAAAACAACAATGATTCTGAATTATGTTTGGTCTAGTTAGGTCAAGTGGTTAAGGTAGCAGGCTAGAAACCAGGAGACTGTGAGTTCCAGTCCCATCTTACCCATGAAAGCCAGCTGTGTCATTTTGAGCCAGACACTCTCTCTTTCAACAAGGTTGTTGTGGAGAACACAGGAAGAGAAAGGAATATTATATATGTTTACTACCTTGAGTTAAGTAATAAAAGTGGGATAAAAAATCTAATAAATACAGCTACATATGTAACTTGCCTTACCCTGCAAGGTTTTTCATATCATACCTCGATTGTTTTATATATTTAAAACATCTGTTACTTAAATATCTAATTCTACAAGTCTAAGGTTTATATATTTGCATTTGTTATTTAGGAAAGTATAATCCAAGCTGAATGCTTATGTTCTACTAATTGATCAAAAATGTGTCATTTTGTTATCCCAAATGGGAACAAAACTATATGATTTGTCAAACCCTTGGTAGATCTCTAACCTACTTTTTGAGGTACGGGTTACAGTTCATATTGTCTGGTGAATAATGACAATTACATTTTGTGAATATTTTTACCAACACTTCAAGGAATTTTTTAAGGGCTATCCTATGTGTGCATATTCATTACTGGATGGCTGCATTATTAGATGTTGGCCCTGGCTATGTGAATGTCCTGTCAATTAAATAATTTCAACAGAATGTTGTTATCTCTCTAAGCACAGAAAATATTCATGCTAGATAAGCCATAAAACAGTAGACATGAATTCCTTAGATAGTTGTGAAACCAATGTAGTAGTCCTTTCAATATTAGTGTCACAGAGTGTCAGCTTGTCATGAATATTAAACTGAGCCAAGAAGCTTGGAGAAGATCCCCAAATCCAAATGTGAATTCTGTGCCCAACTGAGACCGTTAAATATGAATGTTTGGCTTCAGAAAAGAATAAATGGCCTCAAATATGCTAATTAATGAATTTGCACATATTTTGAGAATAGCTTATTTTCTGCAAAGGCTTTCTTACATGCCTCTAGGAAGGTGTCCAAATTTTTCAGGAAAGAAAAGATGCCAGCTATCAGAGAAATATAGAAAAAGTCAAATAATGTTTGGCTTGCTTTGCAGGTCCCATTTCTCTTACGACAATACTTTTATTCTGTTAATCTACCGCATGACATATTTGATGTTTGACCCTTGAAAATATCTTTAGATCTGTGCTACTGCTCATTTTAAAATGGTGAAATTGGATGAAGGGATGAATTTAAGTGGACTTTTTTTGGTGAATGTGAAATAATGGTAATATACGTGTGTGTGCTTGCATATATAAAAGCAAAATGTATTTGCTTTTATTATATTTAACCATCTTGATGGGTATCTTGATGGGTATCAAGATGGTTAAATATAATAAAAGCAAATGTATTTTCTTGAAATATAATCAATGCATTACTCATAACAATATCTTGTAACTATTATTATAACTGTTATAATTTTTTAAAGTGCTCCAAAATAATTTTAAAAAGCAATAAATAATTAGCCAGAACCCTTTTTATTTCATTATATAGGGGGACTCCCTCCAATACTTGTCAAAACACATAGTCCTCAATTTATAACCATTCATTTAGTTACAATGGCGCTGAAAAAAAGTGCCATAAAAATGTTTCACACAACCATTGCATCATCCCCATGGTGATGTCATCAAAATTTGGATGTTTGGCAGCTGGCATGTATTTATGATGGTTGCAGTGTCCTGGGGCCATGTGATCACCTTTTGTGACCTTCTAACAAGGAAAGTCAATGGGGAAGTCAGATTCACTTAACAACCCTGTTACTAACTTTACCAACTGCAGTGATTCACTTAACAATTGTGGCAAGAAAGATCATAGACTGGAGCAAAACTCACTTCACAATTGTCTTCCTTAGCAATGGAAATTTTGGGCCCTGTTGTAGACATAAGTCAAGGACTATATGTATTCTACAACAGAATTTGAACCTGTTCAGTCTAAGATCTAAGCCAAATCAGCCCAATGCAGGGTATCTTTCACTCTCACTTCCACACATATCACCAATTTGAAATTCAATTTACTGTAGCCATGTGGTAAGCATAGCTCACTGATGTTAGAACTGCTGGAAGGTTGTCGTAGATGACACTCTGTCAGCTTCTCTGTTTTCAAATGATGAGCACTCTCCTTCTCTTCTTTCTATATCCGCAATCTTTAAAATCGTTATCTTGTTTCCCTTCCATTCTTTTCCACTGCACCTTGGCTTTGATTGTCAAAAATTTATTTCCAATTTCTTCAGCTCAAGTGGATCAATTTATCCCATCATGGGAATTGGGTTGTTGTTGTTGTTTTCCAGCTTCAGGCATGGCAATCAGAATCTGGCATGTTCCCAGAGATGTCATTTGTTGTCCTCAGTAGGAAACAGAGAAATTTGATCCCACTGAACCCAGATAAAAATTGCAGATCTCTTTAGCTGTCTGGTATTTGGGAGAAAATAAAGATGGGGGAAAGAGAGGGAAATAATTGGCTAGCTACCAAGCTGGGGTGAATTGCCTGCCAGTGTAGCAGTCATGAAACAGCAGGATCTTTAAAAAAATGTTATATTGATTCTGGCTGCTCTCAATTTCCAATTATCCCACCACTACCATCCAATAAACAACATGATTCTACATTGCATATGGCATCAAAATCAAATTATATAATAACATAAATGCTGCCGTATAGGCCTCTCTTTTTGTGTACCAGTGGCCAGCAAGTATAAGCTTTACTCCATTCCATTCTGTTACCTTCCCCCAAGGATTCTGAATGTTTTCCCTTGTCATAATTCTGTCCCTGAATTCAGTCTTCACAAAACTTCAGATTTCCCCTCCGGGATTTCCCCCCTGCCTTACTTTAGAATGGTCTGCATTTGCACTTGTAACTCTTTATGTTAAGAAAAATTCATTACCTTTCTAGTTTCCGAAAAACCAATTTGTGCTAAATCAAAAATATGTGTACTGTAGTCTTATATGAAATAATGCCTATTAAATATATGCACACTGTGCACACAGCAGAGGCAGCTCCATTTCACCTCAAAACAATTTTATCTATGTCAGACATTTCCTACTGGTAGTTCAATTACTATTTGATCGGACCAAATACAGTGGCTCCTGAAGCATTTTAAATTGTTTTCTCCAAAGGAGAAAGCAATGGGCTTAGAAACAATAGAAAAGGTATTAGAAAACTTAAGTTATTTTCATTTTGTGCTATATGTATATTTATGTAAGAGAGTGAGAGTGGCATGGTGGCCTAGAAGTGGAGCTCTCAGGAGGCTATGAGTTCAATCCTAGGTAGTGGCAGATATTTTTCTCTTTGGGCGCAATGAGTAATTGTCTGCTGCAAACTACAGGTAGGCATCAGGAAGGGCATCCGGCCAATAGAAGCTTGAGCTTCGTTCAGTCACCCTGACTCCACCCCGATGCAAGGGATTACAGGATCGTTAAAAGAAAAAAAAAGTAATTAGTCCAGTGCCTGAATAAAATGCTCTATCACAGCTACAGGCCATCAACTTTCTAGTTAGATAGACCAGATAAAGGGAAGTTTTGAAGATGCAAGAAAATGTCTTTCAGATCTTAGAAATGGTGGAATGTTCCCCAAACATGCAAAACTTTGGTTTCTTAATACTTGTTACTGGCCATGTCTTTTTCAGAACCATAACTGTCCTTGACAGAATGAATGCTAAAAGGATTTATTTCAGAACAGCATAGATTGGGAGGAGCCCCTATGTGTTCAGCAAGTTCCATCTTCAAATACTAAGGACCATATTGCCAGTTCAACACTGTTCAAATTCTAATCGAATCAGCTTTGATTTGTCATGAAGTCTGACATATTATGAAGTGTCTTAAAGGATGGATATACTTGGCAGTGTTGTTTTAACCAGTTTTCCCCACCACCCCCAACAGTACTACAATTTATGGAGAAAAATGTGAACCTTTTTTTTTAAGGATAGTACACTGTGTTCTGAAAAATAAAATTGTTTCAAAGTGTTCTCTTCTATAATACATATAGTTTTGTTTATCAAACTTCCTGAGCAATTTTTTTTCCTTTGAAATTCCTTCAGTTGTGAATTTCAGGACTATGGAAAAATAAAATAGAAAAGTAAAATAAAAGACCACTCAACTTTACAAACTAATTCAGAAAGTGCAAACTTAACATTATAGTTTCATCAGAAACCCCATTCTAAATGCAGTTCTTACCAACCAGTCCTTACACAACTTGCCCTAACTTCAGTGGAAAAAATCAGCAAGATTATTTCCAGAAAAAAAAAGTCTTCAGTTAGCCCTGGATAAATGCCAGGGTAAGGGGATGATCCTGTGATGAAGCAAATAACGCTATATGCCTAAAGAAACATTTATAAGATTATTTTTTGTCATGCAATTCACTTATATATGTTATTTCCCCCTTAATAGCATTCTACTCCCCTCCCCAAGCCTGAGACAATAAGGTAATGTAAGTGAAGACTAATTGGCTTGACAAATACCAATTGGATTTACTGTTCAGAAATAAGATAAGCCATCTGCTCAGAATAAAATTTCATCTTTGTCCAAATTACATTATGATGCTTCGATGCATCTCTCTCTCTCTCTCTCTCTCTCTCTCTTTCTCTATCTATCTCTCTATCTCTCTATCTCTCTATCTCTCTATCTCTCTATCTCTCTATCTCTCTATCTCTCTATCTCTCTATCTCTCTATCTATCTATCTATCTATCTATCTATCTATCTATCTATCTATCTATCTATCTATCTATCTATCTATCTATCTATCTATCTATCTATCTATATCTCTTATCTATCTATCTATCTCTATTCTATCTCTATCTCTTATCTATCTATCTATCTATCTATCTATCTATCTATCTATCTATCTATATCTCTATCTATCTATCTATCTATCTATCTATCTATCTATCTATCTATCTATCTATCTATCTATCTATATCTCTATCATCTTTATCTCTATCTCTATTCTATCTCTATCTCTTATCCATCTGTCTGTCTGTCTGTCTGTCTGTCTGTCTGTCTGTCTGTCTATCTATCTATCTATCTAACATTCATTCTTTTCTGTTGTTCCCCTCTTTAATGTTCATTTAACGGACATTCTAGTAAGTTTGTAATACAATAGTGGAAGGACAAGGCACAACAGATCAGGGTTGATAAGACTGCAAAGAAAGCAAGCTTTAAATAATTTACGGTAACAGCAGCAGCCATCATGGAGGGAACAGTGTGTATATCTCTGTGTGTACAAAATAAATAATGTGGTGGGTGGTTGTAACATTGCAATAGAAGCACCACTCCTTTCATATGTAAGAACAATGTCTACCCACACTGGATAGGGCCTTCATGATGATGGTGCCAGTTATCTTGCCTCTTTTGACCATATCATGTGAATTATTTGTCTCTGA
Organism: Azemiops feae; assembly: GCA_023970755.1. NCBI lineage: Eukaryota > Metazoa > Chordata > Lepidosauria > Squamata > Viperidae > Azemiops > Azemiops feae. The sequence continues at coordinate 671,571 of JALGBA010000588.1, forward strand.
GCACCTTAATAAATGACACGAACAGTGGAAAAAGCCACCTAGTGAGTTAATGTATACCAGCAACATTATTTCCAGCAAGAGTTTATTATGTTATACTAACACCAATCACAATTTGCCAACCCACTTTGGACCAGTGTGGCAGATTATGGTCTATTCCTTCCACATGCCAATGCAACCTCAAAAATGGCTTTCATTCCCTGGAGGCCCTAGGACAACTACCCATGGCATCAGAAAGACCTGCCCAAAGGCAGAGGGTGCTAAGAATCACTGGGCTAAATCAGGCTGCCTTTGGACTTTGGACATAGGAATGGTCAACATTCGAATAATGAAAATGGATGCTCGACTAGAAGAACTGCTGATTGAACTCAACAATTGGATTATGTGAAACATGACAAAAAGGCAAAACTTTGAACTTGATAGGACTGGGAATTTACTCTACACTAGAGGTACCGAAGATGGACAATGTGGTAGAGTTAGTTTTCTGAAAGCTGAAAGACTCTGTAGTAAAATTTAAGAGTATATTAGAGTGATTAGCCCAATGGATCATTCAATTGAACAAACAATACAAGCTTCAAATCATCCAAGCTTACGCACCAACAATAAGCTATAGTGATGATGAGGCCAAAGAGTTTTATGATGACGTGGCTCTCCTTCAAGACAAAGAAAATGCCGATACAAAATACTAATGGATGACTTTAGTGCAAGAATAGGAAGAACAATACCTGGGAAAAAAGTGACTGCCCCGTATAGAAGTGATGAACAAGATAATAAAGGTGGACATACTAGTAGATTTTGCTGAAGGACAAGAACTTTATATCATGAACTCATTTTACAAGAAAAATTGTAGCAGAAAATGGACATGGAAAAGTCCATCTGGGTACACAAGCGAAATTGACTACATCATGTCAAGTGATAAAACCATATTCTGTAATTGTATTGTCATGAATCGTTTTAATGTTGGAAGTGACCACAGAATGGTATGAGTTAAAATGAGGATAGACTGTCAAAAAGAGTGTATGAAAATGATAAAGACATCATGAAAAACAAAAATAAAGAGTGATAAGCTGTTAGAGGAGAACAGCGATTTTGAAACTAATGTATCAAATCGCTTTGCTCTATTGTAAGATTTGGAAGAGATGAACATCATGGACCAAAATGAACAAATAGTCAAAAACATCCTTGAATCTGCTACATCTATAAAACTGCCAGAAAAATACTTTGTACAGTCAAAAATCTCTGATGAAACTATTGATTTAATGAAAAAAGATGGACAATGAAGAATGCCGGAACTTTCACTAATAAACTGGAGTATGTTGAACTTTGCAAGACCATAAGAAAATGTATCCAAGAAATAATGTGTCAGTTTAATGTGAAGCTTGTGAAAAAGGCAACTGAAGAAAACAAAGGGATTAATAGAGAAAAATGCAAGCTTATAAATACAAGAAAGAAGGTTTTTGCATTAAAACATAAAGATGGCTCTGTATGTAGAACAAGATAGGAAATGTTAGAAATAATTGGAAAATTCTGTTCACAGATATATAAAGATCAAGATCACTCAAAAGTAATAATACCCATGAAAGAGGAAATGCTAGATATCCTAGTGGAAGATGTATCAAGTGCTATAAAATCAATGAAAACTGGTAAAACTTCAGTAAATGACTGTGTTATGGTTGAAATGCTGGAAGCTGGTGGTCACAGTTTACATGAGATACTAGCAAAATTATACTCAAGATGCCACAGAGAAGAAAAAATATCTGATGCATGGAAAAATGCTGAAGTGATTCTTATACACAAGAAAGGAGCCCAAGATGATTTAAAGAACTATTGCCCAATAAGCCTTCTTTCAGTCATCTTCAAGGTTTTCATCAAGATAATAGCAAAAAGAATATTGAGAACATTAAATGATGCACAGCCAAAGGAGCAGGGTTCAGAAGTGCTACAGCACAATGCATCACATCCAGGTTGTTCAGCAAGTCATTGAAAGGCATAACTAGTACACCATGACTCTGTGCATGGCTTTCATTGACTACAAAAAGGTGTTTAACTCAGTATTCCAGCAAACAATAAGTAAGGCATTGCTTATCCGAGGCGTAGACACTGCTTACATAAACTTACTACAATCAATATATGAAAAAAACAATGGTGACAATTTGCTTTAATGATCTTAAAATGGAAATCAACATAGAATGAGATGTACAACAAGGCCATACACTATCACCTATCTTTTTCTCAGCCTGCCTCAAAGAAATATTTCACAAACTAGACTGGGCGAAAGATAGAATAAAAATCAACGGTGCCTATTTAAATCACTTAAGATTTGCAGATGATGTTGTTCTCTTCTCACAAGATCCAGAAGAGCTACAAAGACACATGCAAAAGCTGTACAAAACAGGAGAACCATTTGGCTTAAAAAAACAACAACAATTGAAAAAGGACTGTGTTATGCTAAGTTAAATTAAGCTAAGCATAATTTTCAAGAACAAACTCCCCCTATGCCTGAAGAGAAAAGTTTTTGATCAGTGTGTATTACTGCTCTAACATATGCCATTGAAACATGGAAACTAACCTCGCAATTGATACAAAAGGTATAGATTAGCGTAAAGAGCCATGGAAAGATACATGCTCGGCATTACAAGGCAAGATAAAAAGACCTGCACATGGATTAGAAAACAAACAAAAGTATACAATATCATCAAGAGAGTAAAAGAATTGAAATGGAAATGGGATGGTCACATAACAAGAAGAACTGATGGCAGGTGGACCAAGATGGTCATAGATTGAATTCCACTTGATAAAAAGTGTTCACAAAAGAGACTTAAAAGAAGATGGATTGATGACATCAGCAAGTATAGTGGGCCTAAGAAAGCTTAGGACCGTATTGGTTGGAAACATGTGGAATAGGCCTTCATCCTGCAGTGGATAGACAATGGCTAAAATGATGATGATCTATATAATATAACATATAACTCCTATGTTAGGAAAATATTGATTAATTTTAACAAGCCCCTGTCTCTAATATAATTTATTTTATAAACTATTTTTTTGATTATTTATACTTCTGACTTCATCTGGAGGAAAGATTACCATCCTTCCATAATTCATAATCCTTATTCTATCATGGTTATACATATGTATTTTTGGGCATCAAAATCAGGAAGTCCTTGTACAAATCTTTTCAATAGTATCTAATATCTAGTATCTAGTATCACTAGTATGTGATACAAACATACAAATGAATTTAATTCCTAAATTAAATTAGATCAATTTAGATTGATCTAGACATTCCTAACCTAAAAAGTTTCCTTAAAAGGGTTTTTTCCCATGTATCTGGAGCAAAGTAGATTTATTTTTCATAAAAGCCAAATTTGAAAATATATTAATAAATATCTAAAATTCTGATTCTCATATATATTGTATTGTGTGCATATATGTAGTCATAACATGACTTACACTAGAAAAAGAAATTCTGTTACCGCTGCAAGAACTGTTCTTTTTGAATGGTACTTTATGACACATCCTATATATACTAATTTAGATGTGTATCTTTATCACCTGCTTACAAGATTAGATACCAGATGGCAAGCTTAAATATGCTATCAAAGACTGAGCACCACATAATTTTCTGATCATTGCAAAGATTACACAGTTCAATAAAATCATCTCCTATATTAACTAATCAGAGAATAACACATTATATATAAGACTATAAGATGTTGCATCAAAGCAGGGGCCAGATTCAATTCACATGTTTATATATATATATATCTATATATATGTGTGTGTGTGTGTGTGTGTGTGTGTTTTCTGAGGTTTTCACGGGTGTTTGTATGTAGGTCTTTGGTAATTCGGGTTTTCTCCCGCGTAAAATTGGAAGTGTCTTGGCGACGTTTCGACGAAGTCTCATTCGTCATCTTCAGGTTGGTGTCTCTTCGGCCTCGTGCTTCTAGGAGCAATGTGTGATCGCAGCTGTTTCTTCCTTTTAACTGCCAGTGGGGGTATGAACTGATTGGGTGGGAGCTTGGCTGTGTTCTGATTGGGTGGAGGTGTGTTCTGATTGGTTAGGGGCTTGGCTGTGCTCTGATTGGATGGGGGATTTGCTGTGCTCTGATTGGATGGGGGTGTGTTCTGTTTGGGTGGGGGCTTTGTTGTGCTCAGATTAGTCTGAGTTGCAGCGGGATTTGAGATGGAGAGCTGCATTGCTGTTGTTTGGCTTCGCGTTCGTGGTCGCGATATATCTATCTTTGATGACTGCAAAAATACGAATCCCGGGCATATCTGTTCAATGACACAGTCCTCGATCTCTGGGAGAAATATAAACCAGCTGTTTATTGTTAAAAAGTTTAAAACAATAAAAACAACTATTTACAATATTAAAACAACTTAGCTTTCGCTGGTCCCCTGCCAACGTCCTCAGAGTGAAGTTTTGGGGTGGAGATTACTTTTATAAACCTTGCTAGCCTAATTGCTTACTCATCGACCGTGTGATAGGGCCATCCGTCCTGGCTGACCGTAATTGCCTTAATTGTCCCGCCTCCTCTTTTTTGCACTCCAGTTCTCCAACCTTCCTCCCTCCCATCCTTGTCAATCCCCTGCTTCCTGGCATTGCTGCGAAAGCTAAGTTGTTTTAATATTGTAAATAGTAGTTTTTATTCTTTTAAACTTTTTAACAATAAACAGCTGGTTTATATTTCTCCCGGAGATCAAGGATATATATATATATTCGTATTTTTGTAGTTATCAAAGATATACATGTGAATTGAATCTGGCCCCTGCTTTGATGCAACATCTTATAGTCTTAAACTATTTAGAGAAATCCATAGAGAGTGTCTTTGGTGGTATACTGTGGGTTTGTTTAATCTCCTCTGAATGAGAAACATAACACTTAAGTGGGAGAATAACAAGACCCCCAGAGCTGGTTCCAGCAAATTTGCTGTACATCTTTGCATTAAATAATAATTACTTCTATTGTTTTCACCGAAAAAATGTATTGGCCATTTTTATGGAATGGAGAATTAATCTAGAGTGTTTAAAATGTTTCCAGGCATCATCTTCTCCCAATACCAAATACACATCAGATTTAATTGTGTTAGTATATTCTTTTTCCATGCAAAAACATTTAAATTGCATCTACTAGATTATGCTGCAAGGTTTAAACTATGTTTACTGTTTCTCAGCTTTCTTTTAAAATGAAATGATCTCTTGTTAAATTCTTTAGAAATATTTAAGATTAAATGTCCCTAATGTTAGAGTTCTGAGTGTAAGAACAATTTATTAGTGTCTGTATTTGATGCAGCATGTTCTTCAGGATATATCTAGAGACACAATTAAGAAGATTGGATTACCCAAACGGTATAAGTAGACAGACTAATTCTTAACATCTTAATTATTGCCACCTTAACAAAAATTTTCAAGGGCAACAAGAGTTTGAAATAGGATATCAGAATGGGATTCTCACTATTACATTTTAAGATATGCCAAGGAGCTAGTAATTATAGAATGGTAATCTAAGTAAGGAAAATGATGGTAGAATTGTTTGTTATGGGAAGAGTAGGTTCAAGGCTTTTTAAGATTTGAGAGAATGGCTGTATAGAGGAACAAGCTGTAGTGGCCACTAACAGCTGTAGGCTCCAATAACTGCTTATGGAATGGGAAATATAACATAGAAAATGGATGTATAGAGGAATAGGCTGTAGTGGAGATGATGGTGATGGAAATAACAGTGTGGGTGAGAACATTTTCCAGCTGAGTGTGCCACCAAAATCTTTGCAAGCCACTAACAGCGGCAGGCTCCAATAACTGCTAATGGAATGGAAAATATGATATAGACACTGTCTCACCAAATGCTCTCAAAGAGTGACCACTGTAGAAACATTTTAGGTGGTATCTTGCAAGGGATATGGATCACACTGCATGTGCATCCATTTGTCACCTGTGGGGGAATGTTGAATATCCTCCTTTGGATGATAAAAACAAACAAACAAAAAAAAGAAGAAATAAATGATTTAAATGTTGGTGCACTTCCTATTCAAAGAGTTGCATGCTAGATGGAGAGCTACGCTGGATTACCCAACCTAAATTATTTCACGGATTCATAATTCTGCCTGTCATGCAGAAATAATAATAATTAAAAAACAACATAGGATTTTTTTATTTGGACAAAACAAAGCCCAGTCTCCAAATCACATTATTCAATATTATCATGCACAACTGGGCTGAAAGCTAACCACAAAACAGTGGTTGGCTTTACATGGTTCTGAGTAATAATCTAAAATATAGACATTTTTATATCCAGAATATAGACATTGATTTTGTATGGCATCCTCACCTATTTTATTCTAATACATTAGAAAGATTGTCCCTGTTTGTCAATATCTGACTGAAAGCTGTGGAAAGCTGCAAAGGTCAGGAGAAGGTAGAACATTCTATTACATTACCTAAATCATGTACTTGATGAATTGGGCACAGATTTGAATCACAACAAACGGCGTTGAAAGGTTTTGCAATCACACAACTTGCAACCCCCAAAGTCAAAAACAACCCACAAGATATTCAGAGTTTTGTCAGCTGTCTGAAAATTCTGGTTTTCTAACAAGCAACTTTCAAGAAGGAAGAAGCCAGGAATAGACTTAGAAGTAATTTATTGTTGTAACAGTAGAGCATAACAAAATATAACATTGAGTAACATGAGACTTAAACTATAGTATGTAAAAAACAACAAAAATGCCAGTTAGGAAGTTATTAACTAGTAAATTCTATAAGTAATATAGATCTAGTCCTAAAACTACTTTTTTGTCCTATATCTGACAGAAAGAGAATCTTTCCTAAGACTTTTTTTTTTAATGAGATTTGATCTGTTAATATAAGAACTGAAGGCACTTAGGAAACCATTTTGCTTCTGAATTTTTGAATTTTTCAATTATTTCACCTAGTTTTTTAAATTATTTTTATTGTTTCATAGACAGGGAACATTTTTGCCCCTGATCATAAGGGCAGAAACACTGCACTATAGAGAGTTTACAAAACTTGCCTTCAAGATAGTCATTAACAACTATAGTAAAAACTATAAATGTTTTCCTTAAAGGAACCCTAGTGACATTGGCTAAGTTCTATTGTATTTTGTGTTAAGTTTGTATACCTAAGGTGAATAGACATCCTGGGTTTGGGAAAAAGCATTCAGTAAGAAAAGTCCTCCAAGTTCTAGGACGATATCCAACAGGTTAACCAACAACAGCAGTATGAGTAGCAGGATGCTCACTTCAGCCATAGAGTGAAAAACAATTTTGGTATTTGTGTGAATATTTGAGTGGCTGGGATGCAAATTTGATTGAATACTAGATATCAGTAAAAAGATTCAAGAAAAACTCTAACTCTTTGGTGCCATCCAGTGATTATCTGGCTATTTGTAGTTTAAATATGGACATCTTAACCTGAATATTTGATTAGAGCTTACCCGGTAGCCATGTAGGAAGCAATAGCAGTGGAAATGGCATCAGTCTGTTTTGAAAATGCTGGAGATTTCTTTCATTCATTAAGTCTGAGGTGGATAGGAGATGTGGGTAAAAGAAAAAAAAATCTACTCTGTTCTCTATTCCAAACTGATAGATAAAGAAATCTACTACTTGGTAGTCATGCATTAATTTGTTTTGATGTGGAAATAATTTCACACATAGCATAAAAGCACAATAAGGAAGACAATACATCTGAAATAATAAAAAACTTGTTTATTACAAAGAAGCCTTTTCAAACATTAACTTGCAGCACAATGGATAGTATTAGGATACTGTTGAAAAAGTTCTTTCTACCCTTCTGACAGTGGAACCGCTAATGGGTCCAAGCCCTGTTTCAAATGTGTTTCACAAAATGTTTCTGAAACAGGGAGAATTTGCAGAAAATTTGATAGTTTGGAAGGAATTATGATATTCACAGCCAAGAAAGAGCTAGACATAATTCACATTTGATTATTCATGTGTAGATTAATATCTCTTTTAGATCACATTGTAACACAGTGGGTGCAGAACAGCTGGAACGTAAACTCACACAAGTCTCAGTGATATGTTAAAATAAACTTTTAGACCAGCCAAGAACTAAAGGTCCATAATCAAATTGGCAAGCTGTTTTGCTCCAGAATGAGAAGGAATAATGTTTGAACCTTGGCCAGTACTTTAATAGAATGACCTGGTCTTGGGAGATGATAAACATGCCCACAGTGTTCTCATGTGTGTAATAGGTTGTGATTTCATGTGTGTAATTAGTTAAAAGTTGGGTCAGTGAGGGAAGGAAGAGTAAATGAATACAAATTAGACTGGGAAGCATTTGCAAAGACATTGATTTCTGGTTTACATTATTTACGAAATTATGTTTTATAGAAAATAGTTGAACAATTTGAGAAACAAAAGAAAATCCAAAGAAGATTACAATGAATAAGAATTGAAATAAAGCATGTTCTTTCCAATCCTCCCAACAATTCAATATGCGTTAATATTAGAACTATTCAGCATATCCTGCCATTTCAATTTGTTTAATGCGAATATAACCGAATCTGCTCATCTTATCATACATCTGCACTATTTTCTGAGCTTGACACAGTTTGTCATTTTGATTCTTCTAGTTGCTGATTGACACCATTTACTTCCTCTCTTTTTTATCTTTTTTCCTCTTGGTTTTAGTTGTTCAAGACAACTTTTAATCCTTTGTCTAATTAGAAAGCTAAAGTTCAAGGTGTGCACTTCAGACAACACAAAGTAGGTATTAATATATCCAGGTTTTATTTTAGTAAGTTACTGATGTAAAAAGGAGAACATACTGTTACTGGAATCAAATCAGACCTTTTTTCTAACTACCTCCAGATATCTTCATCATGCAGATCCAAGAGCTTAGTAAAAAATCACATTGATTTTAATTGGATTTTTTTAATAAACTGTATTTCTCTTTCTCTGTGAGGAGGAATAGTGATATAGGGAAAGGAAAGATAAACATAGCCTTCCAATATTTGTGTGCGTGTGTGTGTTCCAATAACATGGATTTTTATGTATAAAATATTTTTTGTTTGATTTTTATACTGCATTTATTTCTTTATAAGGTATTCCTCCTCCTATTTTCCCCACAACAACTGTGAGGTCATTTGGACTGAGAGAGAGAGAGTGATTGTTCAAAGTCATTGAAATTCTTGATCAATGGAATATATTTTCAAGGGATACAAATATTCTAAAAGAGAACTTTGGAACAGTTATCTGAAATAATGAGAAAGATACTCAGACAAATAGCAAGGACACAAAATTGGCATCTGTTAATAGGATGCTGGGCTCTTCTTTGATGTCTTATAATTCCCTTTCATTATTTTTCCATACATCTTTGATGTTCATCACTAGATTTATATGCCATGTTATGTGGATTTAATTTGAAACTCATTTTGTAAAATTTCTTTTTCCCTTTTATTTTTTTTTTTAAATTAGAAAACTGATTTCACTGTACTTCCATGGGTATATTCTACTGTTTTTACTTCTTGTCATAAAACTACTGTCCTGTTAGCCTTTTACTGTGGTGCTGTATTTTATCCTTTTAATCTCAAGATTTATTTAGCTGTCTTTATAATATCTATTGGCCTTATGGACTTTACAAATTATGATGCCCAAATTTCTGTTATTCTGTATGGTAAATGTTGGATCTGCATTTACTCTGCAACAGTTTGTGCTCCTACTCCTAGGCAGAATAAGCATGTCCACGATTAAGGTGAATATTAGAAGAAAAGCTAACTTTTTTTTAGTTCATCCCAGTTCATTGCTCTAATGCACAATAGTTTATCAAAATTGGTCATGGCTTGTTAGCCCTGTTTCCATATGGAATTACTGTGTCCATAAATGAAGAATAATAATTTGGACTTCCATGAGTGGACCAACATATATAGTAGTGTATCTTTAATAATTATAGCAACATTATTTTATTAAATTCATCAGTGCTTTTATGTGCAATGCATCTGAGAACTAAGGGAAAATGGATAATTGCCACTAATAATTTTCCATTTCTCATCCGACATTTCAATTTATAAATACTATATTTGTAAGACATTTATCCAGAGAAAATCAAATAATCCATTCAAAGAAAAGAGAAAAAAAAAATAGATTATTATTTTGTATTATATCTTACATTAATTGAACATCTCATATCTCTTGAGGCCATATGTTAGAGATCTTGCTGTAAAGCTGGACAGAAACTTCTTACTCTAGATCAGACATGTCAAACACAAGGCCCGCGGATGCGGCCCGCAAAGTGGTTTCATGTGGCCCGCGAAGCCATCCTGGAAACAGTGAGGAAACGGCCCCCGCTGCCTTGGCCCTGGCCCAGGCCAGCCGGGAGCCAATGTATAATTTTGTGGTGGCCATCTATGCTGAAACGTATTCAGTCTTAGCTCCACAAGGCCGTCTGGAAACAGCGAGGAACCAGCCCCTGCTGCGTCGGGACTGGGTGCATGCTGGGGAGGTGTCACCCTTTGTGAGGAATGAAGAAATGCACCATCGCCTGGAAGTGGCCAGCAAATGGCCCTCGCCTACTTCACATATCCGGCTTGATGGACTCTGGGGGAGGGGTTTCAGCAGGCAGCGGGGCGCTCTCCTCACAGTGCCGAGAGGCTGAGCCGGGCATCACAAATCCCAAAAGAAGTGCAAGGCCACCCAGCTCCCAGCCTGCCTGGTTTCGGCAGGCAGCGGGGCGCTCTCATCACAGCGCCAAGAGCTGAGCTGAGTGGCATGACGCTGATGAGAAGTGCAATACTGCCTAGGCCCCAGCCTGCCCAGTTTCAGCAGGCAGCAAGGTGCAACGCTGGCGAGATTTGCACCTCCCGGTTCAACCTCTTGGCGCTGTGAGCAGAGCACCCCGCTGCCTGCCGAGACCAGGCAGGCTGGGGGCTGGGTGGCATTGTGCTTCTTTTCAGATTCATGCCGCCTGGCTCAGCCTCTCGGGGCTGTGAGGAGAGCACCCCACTGCCTGCCGAGACCGAGCAGGCTGGGGGCTGGGCGGCGTCACACTTCTTTTCAGATTCGCGCCGCCTGGCTCAGCCTCTCAGCGCCTCGCTGCCTGGGCAGGCTGGGGACTGGGCGGCATTGTGCAGGTAACGTTGACTCTCACGCTGCTCATGGCATCCCCTCCCCCAGAGCACACCAAGCCAGATATGTGAAGTAGGTGAGGGCCATGTGCTGGCCACTTCCAGGTGATGGTGCATTTCTTCATTCCTCATGAAGGATGACACCTCCCCAGCTGTGTTTCTTGCCTGTTTTTCTCCCTCCCTCATCTCAAATATTTTCCCACCACTGTGTACTTAGGAAGGAAGGAAGGAAAGAAGGAAAGAAGGAGAGGGAGGGTCTGAGGGAAGTCCTGCCTTAGTCCTGCCCTGCTGCCCTTTCACCATCCCCTTGCCCCCTCCTCCTGGCCTATCCTGGGGTCTCCCTATTGCTAAGGAAGCTTTGGATACAAAGCCGGGTCTCCTCCCATGGAGAGGGAATGGGCCTCTCTCTGACTTTGCCCTTGTACCCATCATGAGCAACCTGGCTAAGGAGAGCAAGCACAGCAGCAGCAGCCTTGAGGAGGAGGTAAGTGCAGCTGGGCACCCCCTTGGGGAAGTGGGGCTGGGCTTGGAGCCACAGGTGCTTGAGGGCCAGGCTGGGCGTTTGAGCTCTGCTGCCCAGGGCTCCAGGCAGCCTGCGCCAACATCCAGCCCCCCCCGCATGGCCTGAGAGGAACAGTGAGGTTCCTCCAGTGGACCATGCCTTGGCACTTGCCCTGGTCCCACCCCCTTCTGCCAGAGACCCTCAGATCTGTCCCACTCCTGCCCAGGCCCCCACAGGCACCCTTGACGCGAACGATATAGAGCTGGCCATGCCCATCCAGTAGGCCACACCCACTCCATCCACACCCACCCAGTAGGCCATATCCACCCTGGCCACACCCGCCCGGCCCCCCGTGGGCAACCGCAATGCTGATGTGGCCCTCAATGAAATTGAGTTTGACACCCCTGTTCTAGATGGAGGATCACATATTAATTTTCTATGTGTGAGTTGAGTGACCATATAAATATATTTAATAAATAAAATGTATACCTATATTTGTGAGCATCTGAGGCTAGAACATTTAGAAATCAAAAAAGCTACCGTTCTGGAAAACACAAAGATTTGTGAGCAGTGGTGAGTTAAGGGAGGGAGAGTATTTGCTAGCTGCCGAAAGCTTGTAAAATTTAAAGATACTCAAGAGTTGGTCGATTATTAGAGCTTTAACTTTTTTATTTTTTATTTTTTTAAAAAACAGGAATTCCTTCCTCTATTTGTTAGCTTGTTAAGGTGGCAGCACCTGGATCGGCTGCGGCTGCGTTGGCTCTCGAAGGTGAAAAGTTTTTGGAGGGATATAAGGGATATAGACCATATGATCGGGAAGGTTTTAATGTGTTTGAGCAATGTGGTGGGACTAAAGCAGTGGTGGCGAACCTATGGCACACGTGCCAGAGGTGGCACTCGGAGCCCTCTCTGTGGGCCGTTGCCCCATTCCTACCTCCCCTCATGCCCCCTCCTCACCAGCAGCCCCCCCAGAGGAGTGTCACCCCTGGGCATGGCCCGCACAGAGCAGTGCAGCCAAGGACATGGCAGCCGGGCAGCAGGGACAAGACTCCACGCTCGCCCCCCATCGCATGCAAATCATGCTGCAGGGTGCGGGCAGAGGGCGTGGCCGCCATGGTGCTGCAGGCCGCATGGGCGATCCGCTGCGGAGGGCCTTGAAGGCAGTGGGTGGCCCTGTGGGTGGGCGGAGCAGGAACAGAGCGGGGGGGCGGGGGCAGAGCGGGAAGGGTGGAGCAGGAGTGGGGAGATTTTTGGGCACTTGGTCTCTAAAAGGTTCGCCATCACTGGACTAAGGTAACATACAACCGACAATATTTGCTGGTATGGTGAGTTTTTAGCTGTTTTGGAACTGTCTTTTGCGTTGTTTGAAATTGTTCTGCTTGGCAGCAAGATCTGACTGCTGGCACAGCGATGGATTCTATTGCAAATCAGGGCTGTTTCTGAAGGAGGCAGAGGAGGAGAGGTCCCAGGGCTTATGGAGCAAAGGAACTGGATGAGGCTGTCGGCAGGCCCAGAGGAAGGGAGAGAGGCTTTTGGAGGAGTCGGAGGTGGCGGCAGCATGCTCCAGGGGTGAAAAGGAGTGAGGTCCCTTTAAGGAAAAGGTGGAAGGGACAGGATCAGAAAAAGGAAAGGAGGCGAGGTTGTCATGCAGGAATACAAGCTAATTTGAGGGCTAATCCCCATGGAGCTCCATTTCCATCTGTCCTGTTTGCCATCGTTTGCTCCCTAGAGACTAAAATGGATGTTCTGAAACTTGAGCTGGAGTGTATATCAGAGGTGGTGGCCCTTTGAGAGCTGTATGCAACGAAATTTCATTTTGATGTATGCCGATTGGTGTACATTCAAAGTGACAATAAAGTTGTTTTTGTTTTTGTTTTTGTTTTTGTTTTTGTTTTTGTTTTTGTTTTTGTTTTTGTTTTTGTTTTTGTTTTTGTTTTTGTTTTTGTCCCTTCCAACTCTATTATTATTATTATTATTATTATTATTATTATTATTATTATTATTATTATTATTATTATTATTATTATTATTATTATTATTATTATTATTATTATTATTATTATTATTATTATTATTATTATTATTATTATTTGTCCTGACAGTTTGGTGCAGCATCTGGAATCCTTGGCTGACATTGTGCTTTAAGGCCAAAAGTAAGTTTTTCTTAAGTTGAATTTCACTCCTAGTGACTATATGGACACCATCTTGAAAGTGACACTTCCTTATTTCAGGATATTTTTAGCTACCCAGTCTAGCCTACAGCTGTGGGAATCTTTGATGGCCTTCCATCCAAGTTTTAATGAGATCTCTCCAGTTTAGCATTCTCACGTTCAGCCAAAATCAGCTAGATGCTAGCACCCACTGGGATTAAAATGGATATGCTTTACTTATATTTGTTTCTTATGAAATAGTGAATCTGAGCATGCTTTGAACATGCTTTAGAAGAGATACTTCACCTCTCACATGAAATGGGTATAACCCTCTGCCATCCATTTAAAGGAGTCAATTTTTTGTTTCTGAAAAGCTGCTCTAAAAGTTGCATTAACTTTAATGAGTGAATTCTTAAGGCATCAATATATTTTTCTTGAAACTTAAACAGAAGCCTGAAGACAATTGATCTCTTTTAATGAATACCAGAGAGGAAATGCACTAATGTGAGATGCCAAGCACTTTCCTCCAAATCATTTCTAAAATATGCACAGTCCCACTAAATAGAGCAGCCCTTCTGCATAAAATAACAAGGAAGAAAGAAAATGAATATCAAAATATGCAGGAAAGGGAATGTAGCAATTACGTGTAAACACTTTAAAGGGCAAAGGTCACATGCACACTAAAAGAAAAAAAAAAAAGAAGAAGTGGCTATTTCATTAGTCTATCAACTGCCAGTTTAGCTTTCTCACAAAGCTTCATTCTCAGGGGAGAAAATTAAGGAAATATAGTTTCAGCAATTTTTACCTCATTGTTTTCAGGACTGACTTAGTTCTTCTTACTGATTAGGCTGTTTATCACAGCTCCATGTGCTTTCCTCCCAAACATGTTTTGCAGAACAGAAGAATCTCCTCATATAGAAATGTCAATGATCTGCAGTAGCTAGTCTTCTGGTGGGATGTCCAAACAATAAAGTCAATCCAAGGGAAAGTCTAGAAAAGGCACATTGGGGATGGGTGCGGGGAGTCTAAATACAGTTTCAAGAACACTAGTACAGGTAGTCCTCAACTTACAACAGTTCATTTAGTGACCATTCAAGTTACAATGGCACTGGAAAAAAATGACTTATGACCGTTTTTCACACTTATGACCGTTGCAGCATCTCCATGGCCACGTGATCAAAATTCAGACGCTTGGCAACTGGACTCGTATTTGTGGCGGTTGCAATGTTCCAGGGTCATGTGATAACCTTTTGTGATCTTCTGACAAGCAAAGTTCATGAAGATTCATTTAACAACTGTGTGATTCACTTAACAACTGTAACAAGAAAAGTAATAAATGAGGCAAAAATTCACTTAACAAATGTCTCTCTTAGCAACATAATTTTTGGGCTCAATTGTGGTTGTAACTCAATGTTCACATTCTCGCTATTCAGAAATAACCACATTTCTCAAATGTAGCCAAATAGTTCTCTAGTTTTCACAGAAGATTGATGAGACCATGTAAAGATCTTACATCTCCTATTCAATCTGTCTAAGCATGTTAAGACAAAAAGGCCTGCATTATAATAAACAATTCATTTTAAATTTCAGTGTCATTTCTAGCATTAGAATGGGGATGGGGAGAAAGAGAAAAGAGTCTTTGAATCTTATGTATCAAAAGGCATGTAGCCAGCTTTGCTAATATGAGTGCTAAAGAAGATGACATAAACTAATAAAGAGTCTAAAGGGAAGAAGAATCTCTTTTATTGTTGTTGTGGAATTGCAATTTAAGTCCTTTGCCAGGTGGCTGGAATTAGTAATGTCTTCAACTCTTTAAAATAACAATAATTTATCAGATCTGAACTACTGTGGAATCACTGTTGGTATTGTAAATAGAAAGACATTGGGATTTCCAGATTATATTGGAATAAAAGTGGTTGACAATATACATTAAAGAAAAATTACTTTAAGCATCAATTATACCCCCAAATTGTTTTATAATTCATACTTGTTAGGTGCACTTCATTCCCTCAGAAAGAGTCAATTGTATATCTACTGTATGTATGTTTGTGTGTGTGTGTGTGTGTATACACATATAAAAGTGTATTTGTATCAACTTTTTAAAAATTGAAATTGTGATGGAGAAAAAGATGGGAGAGTATTTGACTGGTAAATTTAAGGTAACCTCTATGTGGGTTAAAGAAAAATAGAAAATGGGGTAACATGCTAGTAAACATTACAGGTAGTTCTCACTTTACAACCATTTGTTTAATGACTATTTGAAGTTACAACGGTACTGAAAAAAGTGATTTATGACCATTTTTCACACTTAAAGCCATTGTAACCTCCCCATGATGATGTGATCAAAATTTGGACTCTTGGCAATTGGCTCATATTTATGAGGGTTGCAGTGTCTTGGGGTCATGTGATCATCTTTTGTGAGCTTCTGACAAGCAGTCAGTGGGGAAGCCAGATTCACTTAACAACTGTGTTACTAACCTAACAACTGCAGTGATTCACTTAGCAACTATGACAACAAAGGTCGTAAAGTGGGTCAAAAATCACTTTACAAATGTTTCATTTAGTGACATAAATTTTGGGCTCAGTTGTGGTTGTAAGTCAAGGATTCTGTATTTTTTGCTCTATTCATCCAATGAAGCAAAGCAAAAAAAGAAAATAGAAAAAACATATATGAAGATTTATAGAACAGTTTCAGTAAAGGATCACCCATATTTCAAAGTCCATACATCATCAATGTCTGTAAGCAGTTTATTCACAGGTTGCAATTAACATCAAGTTTTCAATCCATATTGTTTATCTTCCAGGATTGAAAGACTAGTCCCTTAGCAATGAAAAGCATGCAAAGAATTTGTTTCCTTTCTCCAAGTGTCTATTTCTATTCAATAAAAATGTAAATCAAAAAAATATTGATTTCAGAACATATTAAATGATGTCTCAGGATCAAATTAACATATGAAATTACTTCTTTCCAGAATATAATAACTTTAGAATGTTACCCCAAACTGTCTGTTTTAATGAAACATTATTTTCACTGCATATCCAACAATGTTGGTGTTTATTTATTCCTTTTTTACACAAATGCTACAAGGTCAAAATGTTATTTTCTGTTCATTTATTTTGTGAATAAACCATATTCTAGGATACACTGATAGTTTTGATATGGACATCAAGACAGTTTCCCATTGTTTAGACCAATTGAGGTTCTCCTAATCCTTGTTCCATTATGTTCTTAAAATAAAATTCATTTATCCATTACAATAACTATAAAGAATAATAAAGGCTAATTGTAATATTTTTGGTCCTGTAAGATTTGCTGATCACTTGTAATAATACTGAAAATGATTATGACTGAAATTAAAAAGTCAATACATGTGTTGGTTGTAAATACTGCCAGTGGGTGGCAACAGACAAATGGCATATAATCTTTTACATATAAAATGATTTTTCTTTTAAAAAAGTATCACCAATAACTGATCTAAAATAAAAATCTAACATCCGTTCAAATCAGTCCCCATTCTCTCCCAACTTTATAAATTCACATTTTAGTTGTTCTCTGATTCCTCTTCCACACATGAAGTAGAAGTAAGATTGTATTTATTATTTTATTTAAATGAGGAGCATGGTGACTCGCATGGACCCTGGGTTGACAAGCAAGCCCACATTCGAGACCCGAATGCTGCTGTTGGATGGGGTGAGCTTCTGTCATTTGCTCCTGCTCCTGACCGGGGACATAAAAGGATTTCCCAACTGAGCATTCTTTCAACTCTTTGATGCTTCTGAAACAAGTGTGATTTATTTAAATTCTCTACCCCCCCCCACCCCCGTATTACATATACATATACATATACATATACATATACATATACATATACATATACATATACATATACATATACATATACATATACATATACATATACATATACATATACATATACATATACATATACATATACATATACGTGTGTTTGTATGTAATGTGTATGTAATGTTTATTTGTTGAATTATTTTTCAACCTTTTTGATGTGTGCAGCCCAATCCCTTAGTCTTTCAGGTGTGCAGAACACTTGAAATACTAGAGTCAGAGCACTGAATACTTTCACTTGGAGACAAGAATAGGTAGATCCCCTTATATCTCCCTGAGTTTAAAATCGACCTGAATTCCGCCAGTCCATGCTGTGTTGAATCAGAGTCTTGAAGCACAGGAGAAATTTATGTGACTTTTTTAAAAAAAATGAAATAAAAATAAAGGGTGATGGGGCTCAGATTCAAATGCAGGCATAGCATCATTTGAAATTTAAAGCATCTTTTAAAAACACAAAGGTTACCCAACCCTCTTCAAACCAAATCAAATCTGTGGATCTGAAAGAAGGCAAGCCTCTTTGGTTGATCCTGGAATTACAATCTGACAAGTTGCATTAAGGAGAATGAACTGGCTATTGCTAAATAAACAAAAGCATGTTTATATCTAAATTTTTAAACAGATACAAAGGGGCAATTGAATAAAAAAGTGCCTAAAATCAGAAATATAATTTTGAATCCATCAGTCCCTAATTTCAAACAACTTGCTTGCAAAAAGTTTTCCACTAAGATGGTTTACAAAAGCAAGCCCACTAGTAGTTTGTTTTATTCTGTTTTAACATCTTTTTTTTTTTTACACATGGGAAAATTCCCAATCTGCCTACCAGAGGCAAAGCTTTGTGGAATATTTTGAATTAGGAGCAGTGTAAACCTAGCATCCATTCTGCCTCGAGTGGTTTAAAGTCAATAGGGCATAGAAAATAGGCCTTTTCCCTGAGATCCAATAACCTATTTTTATGAAGATCAAAGAAGCAAACATTCCAACAAGGTAGCTACATTGGGAAATTATAGTAAGAACTCTACTGTTTGGGACATGAATAAAATGGTAACATTCAAAGCAGACCTAAAATTCAGATCAAAGCTTGAGGGCTGCACCGGTCTTTTCATACTATAAAGATGATTGGAATAGAGTTATTTTTGTCATTTATTTATTTTTATTTTTTTTATTTCTTAATTGTATGTTATAGTTTCAGGTTAGGTCAGGTTAGGAAAGCAGAAGGAAATATTGAAAAAAAGGAGTAGAAGAAAAGAGTGCAATGGTAAAGAATGGGTAGGAATCCAGAGGTAAATGGGTGCAAGGGAAAGAGAAAGATATGGTGACTGAGTCACCACAATGCTGTATTTTTGCTTGTGTGTTTCATGTTGATTATGTGCCATCAAGTCATTTTAGAATCCTAGACCAAATATGTCAAACTCGCGACGTCACGTGACGTCGCACAACGTATCGGGCCGGTTTTGCCATTGCCGGCAATGGGGTGGCCGTGGCTTCCACGTGACGCATCCGGCCCGTGGGCTGGCAGTTTGACACCCCTGTCCTAGATTGTTCTCCATGATGAAATATCTCTAACGTGTTCTTTAAAGTCTCCCACTCTGTGCTCATCGCTACTGTAACTGAGTCCTTCTGCTGCTGGCCATCCTCTTCTTCTCTTTACTTCCACCTTTCTCAGTAGTAGAGCCTTTTCCAGAGAGTTGAGTCTTTATGTAATGTGTCTGAAGTGCGATACCATATAAGAGGAAAATAACAATAATAATCACCCAGTGAGGCATTACCTTGAAGAGGTTTTGGTTTTGTATGCTTTGAGGAGAATGAGGGCTGTTCCAAAGGTTCAGCCATCATGGAAAGGTCTCCTCAGTGAACCCAAATGAAGAGTCCCTCTCTTATGATCAATATGGTGAAATCTATACTGGATTAGTTGTCACTGTAGTCAACAAGGGCCACACTGGGTATTGGAGTTACTTAACATCTAGAGACAAATGGTCTGTTAGCTAAACAGCCAACAACAGCAGCTGCAGGACTAACAGAAGATAAGTTGTTTACCTTTTGCAAATATATGACAACTGAAAATAAAGAATTAATGAAGTATTATTACAAATCAAATCTAACAAGAATAATTGAAAAGAATGCACTAGTTCTGGAAAGAGCATCCAGAATCAAGAAGAACAGAACAGAGGCTAGCAGATCAATGGTTCATAATATGAAATACACTAAAGTGTTCACAGAAGTAGAATTAGATGACTTGTTAAGATCAACCCAAAGCAAAGAAATCCAAATCTTACCAAAAGTAGCTCAAACTTTAGAAGCAAACAAGGGAGAGTCATCAATAGAGGAAGCCACATAGCTACTGAATATTTTTCTATTCCCAAACCAGGAACCCTCTATTCTGCATTAAATTAAGAAAGAACAAAACCTTCTAATTAAAAAAGAGGAATTGAAATGAAGAATAATTGAGCACCTAGAGCAGCACAAAAACAACAGAACAAGGCTACCTGCATTGAACGTTGTTACAAAGAAACAGCTAGCACAAGCTTTAAAGGATGCCAATATTGCAATATCAAATATAAGCATTAGCTCACTTCAGGAATAAACCAACTAAAGCCGAGTACAGCTACAGTCATAACTAAAGATCTGGGGTGCAAAATCAACAAACAAAGCCAAAGAGCACGCCACCAAAATGAAATAAAAGGTTGGAAAATAAGACTAGCATGCTAAGATCAGATGCAAGACAGGTAGAACAAATGAAAGAAAAAAAGTTTAAAAACAAGATGCTGCACATCATAGACAGAATCACTAATTTCAGTCAAATTAGAAATGTTTCTACTAATCCATCAACCAAAGGATTGCAATGAACCGGCCAAAACCTTACAAAGAAGAAATAGTTCTGAGCACAGCTATGTGATAATCCAAGGAAATACAATAAGAATGCAACTTGAGCAAAGGAGATATATAAGAATAAGAAATAAAACAACTTAAAATAACAGCAGAAAAGGTGGAGAAAATAGCAAGAGATATCAAGTATTGCTTAGCATTAGATGAAGATGAATTTCAAGGTTTTTGATTGAAACTTCTGATTGGTCTACACCCACTCATTGCCAAGTAGTTTAACAATACAGTGCAAGGAAGTGAAATTGAAGGTTGGTTAATATTTGGCAAAACCTACCAAGTAATGAACATTTCAATGAAGAGGTCACCACCCACCAACTACTGGACAATTATCTGCTTAACAAGAATTTTAAAATTGCTAACAATGGTTTAGCTGATGGTGTCCAACAGCAACTAGATGAAAAACTTTTTCCACTTCTGTAGAAATACTTCCTAAACAACAGAGGAAAAAAAGATCAGCTCCTAATTGATAAGATGATTTTGGAAAACTGCAAGCAGAGGAAGAACAACTTGAATATAGCTCAGATTGAATACAAGAAGGCATTTGATTCCCTGCTATATAATTAGATAATCAGTTAATTAGTTAATGACTACCCCTGTGATCCTACTTCTGATTAACCTTTTATCACAGGTATTATTTAGATAAGAAGAATATCACATGTTAAATGTCTCTCTCTGTGTATATATAATCCAGTTTGGCTCATCTGGAACTTGGGACAGAAAAGTCCAGGGTGATGGATAAATTAATTAACAAAATTCAATGTTGGTCATTCTAAAATAAGCTTCTCATGTCAATCCAGCTACAAGTACACTTCACTGTTTTATGCTTCTTTTGACTGGCATAATCATTCTTCAGAAATTTGTCCTCTTTTATAGGTCTCATTCTATCATTTGGATTAAGGCCTTTTTAGGAGTAAAATACTTTTGTGAAATCCATGAAAATGATAAATAAAATGCTTTAGAATATATATCACTCTCAATGGATTTTTCCACATTAATATCTAAATAGAAAAAAAATACCTAAAAGGTGATTCTACTCTTCGCCCCTCCAGTTTAATACCTAAAATTTGTAGTCCAACTACTTCTATATGGTTGTTATATTTAATCAGTTACATATTATTTATAACTATGGGGATTAAAAGACTCACTCACTCCAGCTCAACAAATATTTAAGAAATTGTATAAAAGAAAATAATAAATTCATACTGCATTAATAAAGGCCAACTGAACTTCCCAGGGTGGTACAAAGCATTTAATTTGGTGAAATGTATTGAAGAAATTGGGAAGAGCACAGAACTTTGAAACATTAAATATATATAACACTTCAAATGACACTGATGTTAGTCAAATGTATATAATTAATTTTTTAAAAAAGCAATCTTTAATCCCCCCCCACTATCATGCTTTAAATCTGAGAAGCAAATATAAGAAGAGGTTTATAATGTGATGCATAATGTGTGTCTTTTTACATAAATGGAATGCTTCTATTCAATTTACTCTTAAAAAGGGCATTATCTCTCACTGATGTTCAACACTTCACCACAACTGAACACATTCACGGATTTGTCATATGCTCTGCAGGCTTCAGGATTTTCCCAAACATACTAATACTGTTTTTTGGTGGCTGAAATGTAGCTTTATTTGAATTCACATGATATGAAGTGATTAGAAGCTGATCTCATATAGCTATCATAACATAGACCTCTTTCATTCTCATTCATTCTTTCATTCTCTCTCCACAAACTCATAGATACAGAATCTGTATAAAGTTTTATTATTAAATCCATTACTTATTTCTGTCATTTTGGAAACAACAATTCTGACTGTAAGATGTAGCATCTGTATGGAGTAAAGAAGTCCATAACAGTTCTACAGTTTCAAAATCTGAAAGAGTGGCAAAGGATCAAATGCCAGAATTGTTCAAATCCAGTTGCCAGACAGACAGCAGAAAATCTCTTTTGCCTTATCCTCTAGATTGAATGCAGGCTAGTGAATCTTGGGAACTGAAGTTCAGCCATCTTAAAATGCCAAGTTTAAGAAACACTGTTCTAGAATAAATGGAGAGCAAATTATTTTTGACTGAAATCAAGAATACCTTTGAAGAGAAAATATTCCAGATCTTTCAGGAAAGACACTGATGTACTCTCATAACATGCTCATACCTTGCGAAGTTGATCATGCACATTGACATCCTCATCCTAATCTTTAGGGCCTCTGGAACATAGTCTTTGACATTGCTAAAATGGGTGTTACCTAAATTCAGAGAAGAAGCCATTTCTGGTTGGTAGAAATCAGAATTTGGAATTCTTATTATGCTTTCCAAAGTTATGGTTCCCCAAGGTTCTGACAATGGTTAGGGATATGCTTGGAATAAATAGCCTAGTACTATATATTACAATAACCTTGGAGTATAGTGCAAATATTGGTTAAATTTTCACATAGTGAATATCCATAAAAGCTCCAAGAAAGTAATATTCTTCTGTTTGTCAGAGCAGTGTAATTATTTGGAACTTCAGTATAATTTGTAAATGAGAATTTTCAAATGTATGTATCAAATTAGCCCATTCATTTTTATGACAACTTCATTTATTATGAGAAATAACTAAAAATGAAATAACATGCTTTGAAAACCTCAGCAAACTTCTTGAAACAGATCCAGCTGTATATTGCTTTCCATGGGCTTTAGAGACACGTAATAAAACCCAGAAATTCAACATCAGCTGGTAATGCACAGTTCATTATTTTCCAATTTGTTCAAGGTAGAGTTTTGTCATTTTTAGGCTGCTGTTTGTTAACTCTATAATTTGTAATCTAGAAACTGTTACATGGCTGTAAAACTGAAATTGTAACAGGATTTCAAACACAAAAAAGGAAATTTGAAAAAAGAACATTAATGTACAAACTTTGATATTCAGACTACAGTCTGTGTAATTTAAATAGTCAATGTTTTATTGTTTTGTTTATTACTGTGAATAATGATATTGCTTACAAATTTATCATCCATTCATTCATACTTACAAGATATTTTGTCACTATAAACTACTTGTCATGATTCGGACTGATGAGCCCAACCAAGCAAACATCTTCAGGACATTCCAATCTCTTAATGTAAAACTTTATTGAGTGCACCAATTAGGCGCATTATGAAAGCAAAACTAGCTCTGGCCAGATCCCTCCCAGATCCACATAATAAAAGCATTGAATTCTCCCTCCTCCCTCTGGGTCAGGTCAGGTTGCCCAATCAAGGGGAAAAATATTATTAGGAGTAAGCATCTCTAGATCTGGTGTAATGTCTTTGAATCTCAAGGTCTGGCTTCTTAATCTTTGCAGTCTGCATACCAAACTGATTCCCTCATTGGCAGGTTGAGAAGCAATAACTGTTGCAGCAGGGGAAAAAACCATGCTTCGAAACTTGACACTACTGATGGTGTTATTTAATTTTTTCTCACTACAGGAGAACCCAGTATCTAATTTGAATAGAGAAGATGCATTACAGTGAGCTTTTCTCCACTTGTAATCTGACTTCAGTCTAACATGACCAGGCAACTTTTTTGTTGCAGTGTTCTCATGACATTGCCTTCATTTCATCCCCAGTCAAGGAATGAAGCTGAATTCAGCATCTTTACAAATGTATCATTTTTTCCCTTATTCCAACACTGTTCAAGGCCAACCTCAAAGTAAATGGGGTTGACTTTGTCCCCATTACTCTGGCAGAAAATCAGATGACCAGCAATGGCTGGAATAAGATCAATAGTGGCAGGATAGAGATCAACAAGAGAGCTCTTTTCCTCTCAGGATAGTTTTCTGACAATTCAAAGATAAGTGAACAGTATTGCAATTCAACAGTGAACATGTTGACTTTGCATCTCAGTATTTTTCTTCAAAAATCTATATAGTAATCACACTTCCTTGTTTGCATTTATCCAGCCATTTTTATTCAGAATCAATACTTAGGATAATGTATAACAAAAGTACGTATAGTCAAGGCCATGGTTTTCCCAGTTGCAATGTATGGCTCTGAAAGTTGGACCATAAGAAAGGCTGAGTGCAAAAGAATTGAGGCCTTTGAACTATGGTGCTGGAGAAGATTCCTGCGAGTCCCCTGGACTGCAAGGCGATCAAACCGGTCAGTCCTAGAAGAGATCAACCTTGACTGCTCTTTAGAAGGCCAGATCCTGAAGCTGAAACTCAAGTACTTTGGCCACCTAATGAGAAGGAAGGACTCACTGGAGAAGAGCCTGATGCTGGGAAAGATTGAGGGCAATAGAAGAAGGGGACGACAGAGAATGAGGTGGCTGGATGGAGTCACTGAAGCAGTAGGCGTGAGCTTAAATGGACTCCAGAAGATGGTAGAGGACAGGAAGGCCTGGAGGAACATTGTCCATGGGGTCGCGATGGGTCGGATATGACTTCACAACTAACAACAACAACAATAACAAATAACCAAGATATCAAGCTTAGAAACCATTAAGAATTTGATGCTCCATGAGTTTAAATTTTCTATTAAAATAATCTAACCTAGTGATCACCAACTCATTTTAAAGCACGGAATCCCACAGTTTAACTGCATACTGTGTAAAGTATATCCTTTATCTGTTCTGAATCTGGCATACTCAGCTTCATTAGATAACCAGAGGTTCTAGGAATTATGAGGCTTTATCTGTCTGTAACTTTATCCAATATTGTCACTTTCTCCTAACTTTTGTTTTAAGGTTAAAAAAAAAAATCCAAATGCTTTTATTTATAGGGCAATTGTTCATTGTAAATACTTTTTTCCACCTTTGAGTTAGCCCAATCACTATTCAAAGTTTGACTGCACTATATATGTAGTATTCTTGGCAATTTCATTTCCTAATGAAGTCCAATAGCTGCACTCAAGTGAGTCCTACTTTTCATCCAGGTTTGCCACAGACCCCAAAGTTCTGTCTTGTTCTGCTGACAGCTCTGATTCTATCTGCATATACACAGAGTTAAAGCATCTTTACCCACAATGAACTGCAGATTAGATAAGTAATCTGAAATGTATATGCTATTTTAATGTTCATTCCTTCGAGGTCCTTTTCTGAGGTCCTCATCTTTTTCTTTTCTATTAATTACCCCAAATAATTTGAGGACAGATTTCATCACCTCACTTTTCAATCATAGTTCCAGGTCATTTAGAAAGATATTAAAGAACAGCAGATAGATCTTTGGTAATATCCACTTTTCAGGTCTCTCCATTATGACAATTGCTCATTGATTTCAGCTTTCCCTTCTTTAACAAGTTACCATCCTTAAAAGGACACTCATTATTGTCTCTTATCCCATGAATTACTAATGTATTTATGATAAACATAATAAAAGCACTTTTTAAATTAATTTCTACTGATAGAGCTCCTACA
Source organism: Azemiops feae (assembly GCA_023970755.1). NCBI lineage: Eukaryota > Metazoa > Chordata > Lepidosauria > Squamata > Viperidae > Azemiops > Azemiops feae. The sequence continues at coordinate 697,444 of JALGBA010000588.1, forward strand.
TATATCATTTACTATTCATTACATTTCATGTGTTAGTTCTGATTTCCTGTTATGCTTATAGTCTAAGTCCTGCTATGAGACTCTAATGGAATGTACAAATGACTTTGGGGAAAGAGGGGAAGTGAAGCTGCCTAAGAAACAGTCAGAAAAGAGTGGCAGGAGTCCATAGTTGCTTGAAAATCAGAAAAAGAAACTTGCAAAATTCTATTAATGTGGCCTTGCTATAAAGTATAATTAGTTAATCATGTCATGCCTCCTGTCTGGTTTACCTGAGAGGGTTGACATCAATTTTGCAAGTCTCAAGGCACAAAGTTTCATCTCCACTTTAACTGTTTGATCCATGAGTTTGGGTCTTGTAAGTTTCTTTCTCTGACCATTGATGACAATGGACTCCCATCTCTCTGTCTGGCTGTTTCTTAGGTAGCATTTCTTCTCTTTTCCCCCAAGGTCATTCACACATTCCATTACGGGGCAGAATAATAATAATGTAAGGAAGGGTCTGAAGAATTATCTATAACAGATGAAAAAAAATTGAAGGACTTCTAAGTTCCACCAAACATAATGAGATGGCAGTTTTTAGGAGGATTCTGAGATCTGCAGCCGTGGCATTGGACATTAAAAATGTACAGAAATTCATAATTCATTGTGTTTCCTTTGGAAGGGGGGGTAATAAACATAAGCTGCAAATTTTTCTTTACATGAAGATTTTAGTATCAGCTGCAATTAGTACCTGAATTTGACAGGTTTAGCTATCAAACTATGCAGCCAATCTGTTCGAGAAGAAGATTCAAGAGGTACTTTCTTTATTACCCTAGGAGAATTTATTGGTAACCTGGAATGATTCAAGCAGGTAACTGTGCAGGTTCTAGTCAAACTAATTGGATTTGATGGCTTAACATTAATTTTAAATTACATTAATTTAAATAGGCATGTTTAATTCTGTGTACAAATCACAGAACTATTGGAATCCACCTTCAGTCGCAACTGACATTAGAGTCCCAGTTGGATATAGAATGTCTGTTTGATTAAATGTTAATGTCCCCCCTCTGCACTCTTTAGATTTCTGATAAGTCTCAGCATTTAATCAAGTTAGTTCCTCTTTAAAGTTTTAAGTTCTGAATAGTGTGTATCCTTATGTGTGTCACTAGGCAATCCAGTAGTGAACCTTACTTAGAAGTGTTCATAAATTTCTACATCTTCCTGCATGATAACCACCAGTTTCCCCCCCCCCCAAGGGACTGATTATATCTGTACTCAGTATGGTTTTTATATTGACATATCATACCATAGTACTTGTTTTTACAATGTCCATTCACCACTTTTGTGGTCTGTTTTGTACATTTGTGGTCTTTTGTTCATAAATATAACATTTTTTCCCTTTTTCAGGATCTCACCAACTCCATCCAGTCACAAGTTTCTCAATGTTCCCTTTACTCATTCACTCTTTCTTCATATATTTCTTTAAGAATCAGTACTCATTCATTCTCTTTACATGACCAAATCACTTAAATGCACTATTTTTTGTGTTCATGTACGTTGGTGGTCAATCCACAGTCATTTAATACTATACATTCTTGATCCTTTCTTTTTATGTGTGTGGTTGTTGTTGTCTTATTACACAGATTTAAGTGTTCCTTCCCACTGCATTAACTTGCTTATGTTTCTTTTTTTCTGACATACATTTAACAACTTTCATTTAACAAAGTGGACAGAAAACCTTATACACAAACATTTTATTTTCTTCTTATGCACAGACATCTTATCTTCTCCCAACAATCTTTCCTTTCTTAGACCACATACTATACACAATCTTTTTATTGCATTTGTACATTTTATTTTTTTTTAACTTTCCTATTTCCTCAATACCAGTAAATCAGTAATCCAAGGTACTCAGATTCATCTACTTGCTTTATCTGTCATTATATGTAACCAATAATCAAATACAACTAACTTGGTCTCTGACAAACTAATTTTCAGAATCCAACTCATAGTGGCATCATGGAATCTGTATAACATTTTTCTGCAAATCATTCAAGTCCTCAGGCAACAATTAGGGCAATACTTGCCCACAAAAATACAATACATTCTCATCACTAACCAACACACCTATAACTGTACCATAAGAATTCCTTGTTTTTCTTCATGTTCATGATAAGAAATAACCCAGAGGAAATCACACATCCTTGTCTTATTCCTGCTTTATTCCTGCTCACTGTTGACATATTCAATAAACATTTTTAGTGCTTATTTCTATCATATGTTGCCTTTGTCACATTCAGAAATAATTTTAAACTTGGCCTTAGTATAAAATACTTCATAATTCCAGCCTACCTAGTTTATACATTCTCTAAATCAACAATGGTGCAATAAATAAATAAATAAATAAGTTCATATGCCACTCGACCCCCAGTGATTCTCATGAATTTTCAAACTGGGTTATGTCTTGTGTGAGATCAAATGCATATTCTTATGATCAACATAGGACAATATTCTCTTTCTGGAAATGCTACGAGTCTAAATTTATGCCCATGCTTCATTATGTATAGATGTCATTGGAGCACTGCAGTAGGTCATCCAGACACAATTTCTGCTCAAGCTAAACACAAAATCAGGAGGATCTGTAAAATCTGTTAGCTATAATGAGCTATCCTGCAAAACAAAATATGTACATGAACTATAGTTACAAGTCATTGAGGGAGGAGCTCATAAGGATTCTGAAAAATGATAATGTTGAGAGAGAGAGAGAGAGAGAGAGAGAGAGAGAGAGAGAGAGAGAGAGAGCTACAAATGAGAGTCGGTATAATGGTTCATATGTTGGCTGGTGTAAGGAAACGTGGTCATAGTTCTTCTTTAGCCATTGAAGCCACAGGGTGTCTTCTCTCACTTCCACACAAGGTTCTCCAACGACATGGATGAAGAACGTTAAACCCCTTTTCACATCACATATTGATGATTTTGCTGTGTGTACTATGTAAGCAAAGTGAAAACAACAAGGCAGGGAAAATACCACCTTTGCAGGTTTATAAAGCAAAGGAAAGCTGAAGTTAGATCATAAGCACAATTGCAGTTTCAGTTTGCTTAATGACTAAGTTGTTGGTTCCAGTTATGGTCACTAAATGAGGATTGCCTTTATGATATTCAGTGGCTTAGTATGATGTGCCAAACCAATTGCTGCATCAGATTTAGTCCAGAATTGTTGATACTGATAGTCAGACTAAATGTTTAAAGGCTTTCTCAGCCCTTCTTGGAGATGCAGGGATTCAACTGACACTATTCTGCAAGCAAACCTATAGCCTATTACTTGTACTCCCCATCCCTATATGCTAAGTGTGTCTATTTTACTTGTCAAATTAAAATCATCAACCTTTTGGACTCTAAAATACATAAAATATTCAGCTGGGCTGAGTAGCAGGTTAACATGCAGAAAAGATATTAGGAACAATCTGTTATATGCATTCACACAGACAAGAGGTGGATAGGCAATTTCCCATAGGGTAAAATTCTGTGCTGCATTGAATCCCAAGGCAAGCAACGTTCTCTGGAAAGCATTTCTACAGGGTTGAGAACATTAAAATTTAAAATATCTTGTTCCCTTAAAAGGATTAAAGTATACATATTAAACGGTAAAATACCAAAAAGAAAAACAAAGAGAGAAGATCTATGAAAGAATAAAGTTGCAAGCAAATGTTAGAAATAAAGGGATTTGAATCTATGTATTTATCAGGACAATATCTGAGACACTTTGTCAAAATGCAGCCAGGCTACAATAGTTGAGGAGCAATTTATTTATATTCCGAAGAGCATATAAAAATCTTTGACAATTTCTGATTTTGCTTGGTCCTAGTAAGCCAGTTTGATAAAAGAGGAAAAGACATAATTCCCCTCTCCAAACCATATAATACCTGCATCTGTTCCAGATGAATGCATGAAAGCCATCACAATTTGGAATTAATCCATGAAAGCATCCTATCACTATGTCGCTTTCTACAAAGTTGAGCAATGTTTATCCCATTTTTGTTACCTTTTATTAACTTCTTATGTTGAAACTCATCTCTTTTCTTCTTTTGGCAACAGTTTGGGGGGGGGGGAAGAAAACAAAGAAATGGCAAAACAGACAGCTGAAAGAGGGGGGGGGAGTACTTTTATTAAAGATGGTGAGTATATCCTCCTCTTGAAATCAACAATCTCGTCTTTTAAGAAATGGATTTGTTAATACCTAACCTCTCCTTGTCCCATAAATCCAAAGGATAAGAATGTCTTTGCTTTTTTTAAAAAAGTTTCTAATCCATGAGTTGCATATATCTATGGGGAAAAAACAATCAGCACATGCCTGTTTAACTATCAGTATCATAGGCACTTGCAGATAGCCATGATGATGCCAGAATGATAAAACAAACATCATGGCATAACAGTATGAAGAATATACCTTCTTATACTTGTATTGCAATGTTGATGGTAAGTATAGATAGAGTTTCCAGCAATCAATCTGACCACTAACAGTGTCAAGCTGAATTGGACTTGAGCTCATTATTTTTTTCCCAAGCTACATTTATTTTTAAAAACCTTTTGTCATGCAAATGACATCAAAATGTATGAAGGTATCTTCAATAAAATGGTTTATACCAGGGGTCCCCAACCTGTGGGCCACGGCCTGTTGGCCACCAGGCTGCAGGAATGGCCGACGAGTGCACGGACATGTGTGAGCACCCCCCATTCACTCTAGTGCCACTGCACAGGCACTAGCAGTCCTGTTTACGCATGTGCAGGGGCACTAGGGCTGCTGCCAGTGTCACACGGGCACTAGCAACTCATTTGCACATGCATGTGGGTGCCACCGCCACCGCTACCGTGGGTGCATGTGGCCCACTTGCACATGCATGCGGGCGTTAGTGCCACTGTGCACACACCCATTTGCACATGCACATGTGGGGTGCACAGGCACACATTTCCCTGCTCCTCCCTTTCCCTCTGGGCCACTAACCCGGAAAGGTTGGGGAGCTCTGGTTTATACCAACTTGACTTTTTTGAGTCCCCCATGAACACTGATACACCTATTTATAATTGCAGAGGGACAAGCATGCCTTAAGGGAATGATAAATTATACAGGTTAAATTCACTACTGACTACTAGTAGGAGAATACAACCAGCTCCATTTCATTGGAACTCATCAGATACAGATAGCCTATATATATTAGGAGTATGGGTGTATGTATGGGTGCATATGGAGAGACAGAGAGAGAAAGAAACAGAGAATATGGGCTCACAGTCCTTACACTTCAATGACTATAACAGAGGGTATTTAGCTGTTAGGGTTACTTTTGACCTGCTTATCGGTATCGTGTGGAACAAAAATATACATTACATAGGGAATGGACTAAACTAGTCTGAATCAGTGTGGTGTTATTTTGGCAGCTAAAAGGCAGCTTTACCTAATTAATGTGCATTAAATATTTGTTTCTTCTCTGTGATGTTTGCTTTTGTTTTTGCTTCTTCCCTACTCATTTTGATTTATATAGCAGAAGAGAGAAAATGTTAATTGTTTCTTGCCACCATTATTCTCCCTCTTTAAAGACAGCATGTATGAAGGAGAGAAAGAGTCCTTTTTGAACGGTTTAAAAATGCAGGCACTTACTCCACAAAATATTCTTCAGCAAAATGTTACATTGAATGTTATTAAAATGTTTGCTGTAGGCAAAATTGCAACATTTCTAATTTCAGATAGTGATTTCTCAGTTACAAAGGATTATCATCCGTATCTGTAGGTTGAACATACAGCCTTATGTCCAAATGAATGAAACCATTGCCACGGTTCTATATTTCTTATTTTTTTAAAAAAAAAAATCATCGCTTTTTCTCTATTTTCTCTTCTACTATCTTATAGTAATGAGCAATAGTGAAAATGATTAAGTGTAAATTTTGATGTCTGCTCTCCTGCTTCCATACAAATAGATCTCTGATAGTCCAACATGAGCACAGTAGTAAATGATGAACAATTTTTCAGCATTTTCATTAGAGTAATGATATCACCGAAATTTATAATAGTTTTGGTCCTGCATACAAATTTGTCAGGCTCATATTGTCCATAGGCAACATAAATCCTACATGTTTAACATCTCCAAAACTTTTCTGCAGCTCCAAAATTGAAACCAAGGTTTGAAAGGGCACAGACAACACTTCGAAGACAGTTACTCCAAATCCAGATGATCAAATACTGCCCTCATAAAAGCATTTTTAAACTAAAATAATAGAATGCATCAGAAATAAAGACAGGATCTGGTCTCTTGCCTGAAAATTAAAAACTGAATCAGTTCGCTTAGAGTAAATAATTGAGTGGAACAGCATCAGAAATGCAAAGGTTCTAGGCTAGACTGAAAAATAATAATTAAAAAAAAAACATCCTGGAAGAAGGCAGTGGCAAACCATTTGCATATTATTAACAAGAAAATTAAAAGAATGTGTGAACATTCAAGGAGTCTTCTATTTTTATAATGTGGCACAAGCTACTTCACTAGTCATTTTACTTTATTTTTGCCTAAGGAACTTTCAAACAATTGGTGAGCCATCTGTTGGGGTAAGGAAACATGAATTAGTGCCAGCCCACCAAGGTCTGGGCATTAAACTCATCAAGAACCCCAGGTTTGTGAAAAGAACACCCCATTTTTATTTTTATTTTATTTTTTGAAGATCCTCCTCATTCAGTGCTGAAGTTCTTCCAAGTATTAGGCACCCCTCACATTTTCAAAACTACAAACCTGGAGAAATATATTACCATATCACAAAGGAAAATTGTAACTCTGGCCTGGGACAGTAATAAATTCTCTCTCTCCAAAACAGATACACACATACACTTCAGAATGTTTGCTTTCTAGGCAATAAAGACAGGTGTCTAAATCTATAATAAAAAAGAAAATTGAAAACTCTTTCAGCCAATGGGAGCTGATCATTTTGCTGCTCCTAAAAGCTATTGTCAAAATGAATTGCTTGTTTCAGTTTTAGGCGAATAGATCTCCTTATTGCTAGCAGTAGTGTAATCACCTGCTGTTCTAAGTGGCATTTTCAGAATACGGTGGCTCAGAGCTTTTATCTGCGCTGTAGTCAGTCTAACCAGTAAGCAGTTAACTTGAAAAAGGCACCATTAACAAAATGCCAGACCTAGATAGCAATTTCACACAGAGAAGCAATGCCGTCAGCATATGGTATATTTGAATAAACAAACTCCTTGGTGAATAGAGATGATAACAGTTTCCAGCAAAGCTCCGGTTAGCGGAACTTGTGGGAGCATTGATTTTAATAGTCAGGCCTTTCTGAAAGAATCCAAATGCACTAAGTGCCTTGGGATGGAGGTAATCTTTTGATATAGACTAGACTAATTGCTTGAAAGAAAGTTATTGTTCTCATCTGAATTTATCGCAATACAAAACAGTCTTAACTAACAAGTTAAATATTCATTAAAGCTGGTTTGAGGCACAGGTCATCATCTGCTGGTTGACGTGATAGATTTAGTTAGCCATATACTAACTTATGTCTCACGTATATGCTTAATATTTTTACTTACTTTTATCATTTTTTTAAAGAGGTTTAGATTGTTTTTTTGTTTTGTTTTTATTAATAGGTTCTGGTCAGGCATTTAATGACACCGAAAGAGTGAGAGGCACATTTAAGTGTTCCTGCTGCTAAAGTTCTAAGTTGTGCTCATTTGAGTAAGATCAGATATTGGCACAGGATATAATTTAAAACATAAAGGTTTGGGATTTATGTAGGTTTGGTAAGTGGTATCAAAGTCTTCTTACAGCAGTTCTTTGTATTATCTGTAATCTGTATTATTTCAATATTTTGCTTGTTTGGATTGTTTTTCACAGTTTTTATTAAACTTTCACCAGAGAAGTAAAAGATCTGATAAATGAGAATATTTGTAGCTCAGTGTTAAGCTTTGGGATCCTTAGTGCTCTCTGAGCTTGGTTGTTTTCTTGCAGATGTTTCATTACCATACCAGGTAATATCATCTGTTATAGAAGGGAATGGGGTTTGCCCTCAATTTATATACTAGTGTCTTGCTATGTCAGTGTTGGTGGAAGTGGTCTTGACTTGATGGTTCTTTGGTTTGGCTGTTGCTTACTGTTAGTTTGTTTTGCAGTTCCTTGATTGGAGTATTGTTTGCTTCTTGATTGTTGGTCTAAAGTTAATCTTAGTGTTAATCTCTGCTAATGCTAATGCTCATCTGGGTATTGATTGCTGGTAGGGAGCTATTCTAAGTTTCTTTCCGCCTTTTTGGCTTGTTGATTGTCTCTTTTGAATGGTGTATAGATGTTGTTTATGTCTATGTGCTTGTTGATGGCTGATTTGTCTGAGTCCCAGGTTTCCAGAAATTCACTAGCGTTTTGGAATTGTAAATATAATAAATTACAATTAATTTATAGTGGACAGAGGTGCAATACAAGTTGTCAGTTTGTAGGGTTGAAAATGGGCCACTTGATGGCGCCAGTGCAACAAGTAAAAGTTCTCTTTTTCTCTCAGATAAACTCTGTTTCCTCAATATTCTTCTGTTTGGATAATGGATAAAGCCCCATACTGAAACCAGTAGAGCAATACCATCCCATAGTAGGTTCTCATATGAAATTTTGCTCTGAAGCTAATGTACAGAACACACCGCACTTTAAGAGAGCACCATCAAATGGGCCCTTTGGAATCCTATAAACTGACAACCTCACCTTTACTTTACCTCACTCTCCATTATTAATAAATTGTAATTTATTGTAATTTATTACCGTATAATTAGTATAAATTATAATGTATTAATTAAACTGATAGACTCCAACTCACCTAAGCATAGTGCTCAAAACAACTAACAACATGATAGTGTAGGATAAAATGTAGTTAAAACAGGTGCTTAATAAATAAAAAAAATCACCACTTATCAAAGCTTACTTGAATGAGTCAGCTTTAAAGTATATATAAGTTTGCTACTGAAAGGAGATGGTTAGTTTATTTTTCAATCTAACCAGCAATATAAGTACCATTTTAAGGCCATCCATTTTTGTTCCTATTCTGCTTTGCTCCATTTTTTTTATTTTCCTGAATCATTATTTTTCCTTTTTTATGTTCTTTTAAATTTAAAAAAATGTAAAGAGGGGAAGTGAAATCAACCTCAACGACTGCAAAGGAAAGTACCTCTACAGATTTCAAATGAAAAATACAGGAACAAAATTATGGGGAAACTCTAACAAGATTTTTTTTTTTGCCAAAAGAGCATATGAACATCTTTGTGAATTGTTAAATATTGCCTGCTATGTCTAATATACTGATCTGTGGCTGGAGACAGGCATGATAAAAGTTGAGGAAAGAGTGTGTCACACTTCAATAAATCTTTGGCTAAAGCTTAACTTTAATCCTAGAGGTTTAGCACACTTAATTCTCCAGGATGACTATCAATCTATCTGGATTAAAGTTATAAGATCTAAACAGTCCTATATCTAGACTTCCCCCCTACTTTGGTTCTTGAGATGGAATATGATCAGGTAAAGCAAATCTTGAAGCAGGGGATAAAGGACACCAACCAGGTAGACTTAGGAAAAATCTAGTCTTCCTATCATCAACAAACACTAAATACCTCATTATTCTAACTCATTACCTAACAGTTAGAAATAACCATAGGAAAGATTTCTCTCTTGCCCAGAGAGAGAGAGAGAAAGAGAGAGAGAGAGAGAGAGAGAGAGAGACAGACAGAGAGAGAGAGAGACAGACAGACAGACAGACACAGACAGACAGACAGACAGACAGACAGACAGACAGACAGACAGACAGACAGATACACACAAACTTTATTTGAGAGAAAAAGAGAACTTTTACTTCTTGCACTTTAAGAGAGCACCATCAAGTGGACCATTTTCAATCCTACAAACTGACAACCTCTCCTCTACTATATCTCTCTCCACTATAAATAAATTATAATTTATTACAATTCCAATTCCAAAATATTAGTGAATTTCTGGAAGCCTGGGATTCAGACAAATCAGCTATCAACAAGCACGTAGACTTAAACAACATCTATACACCATTCAGAAGAGACAATCAACAAGCCAAAAAAAGGGGGGGAACCTAGAACAGCTCCCCATCAGCAATCAATACCCAATGAGCAGAAATTAACCCCAAGATTAACTTTAGACCAACAATCCAGAAGCAAACAATACTCCAATTAAGGAACTGCGAAACAAACTAACAGTAAACAACAGCCAAACCAAAGAACCACCAAGACCACTCCCACCAACTCTGACAGGGCAAGACACATGTACAAACACACACACATACACATACATAGACACACACACATATACATATGGCATTGCCTTAAAGGCTATGAAAGGCCTGAGTGTTCTATTCCATGCTAAGCAAACCTCAACATAAAAACTTTCTTTAATAATCCAAATCAGATATCTGATACTATTGATTAGTTTCTATTTATATATTATTTTGTTGTTATTTTCTTGCTCCTTCATGCTTTTAATATTTACTGTTTAAATGTAATAGATTATTTTTTTCTGTCTTTTTTTCTTTAAACATGATAAAAACGTGTCTCATCTGATATGATAATATAATTAATTGATGTCTTGCCTGTAAATTCAGAAAAACTTAATCAGTATCAGTGATTGGTTGGGTATTTTAGCACAGTAGACACTTCTGAAACAAATTTTGCTTGAATATGGATGTCCTCTGGTTTTTATTAACTGGGTCAAAATATAATATTCTGCCGTTTCCACTATGTTTGTTACAAATGGAATTATCTCTTCATCCATGAAGATATCACACAAAACTTCTCAGGGATATCTCTCATGTGTTATATTATCTGCTTTATTAGATAGAGTACATTTTAGATATAAATGTGGCTGAAACAGAGCATAAACACTTATTTGGGAAACCAAATTATGTGTTATTGATAGTTATGGTAGGTAAGTATTTTCTGTAGCAATGTGATATAATTTATTTAGTTAATTGGAGCAAGTCATATACACTTTCTATGTGTTTTAATGTTTCCAAGGAAATTTGAAATAATTTAACCTTGAATTCTTTTAAATATTTGGGAATCTTTATCCCAGGGTAATTTTTACCTTGTAACTCTAAACATTTATTCCGTTTTATCTCAAATAAAGACAGTTGTGAATAGAGAGTTAAATATTCCCTTGGGTTTAATGAGAAAAGATAAATGGGAAGAAATGGAATGTTACTTGAGGATGAATAGATTTTACTTAGAGATATGCCTGCTCAATTTAACATATTACAAGGTCACTGAGAAGATGAGTAAGATGGGCAGTTAAGAAGTATGAAATATAAATAAATAATAAATAAGTTTTAATGGGAAAAACAAACTCTTAATTTCTTTATTTATTACATGATGGTTTTATTAATGGGCATATTTGGGAGCACCTCAGCAGCAAACCAGACAGGATGACCAATACCAATTTAACTGGTCTCTCTACTGATATAAAACCATTGAATTACCAGTTTATGTTGGATACACATGAAATACATACAGCGTAAGAAAAAGAGATTTCTTAAAGGTAGATTGAAAAAGCAATATATAGACTTCCGGTTCTGGGTTGCGGTGCTGGCGGTCATGCGAAGAGTCTTTGTTCTTCGCCGGCCGGCTTCCCTCCGCCGGCAGACCCCCGCGGGGGTCAAAAGTCACCCTGGAGGGGCGACCACTGCTGAGGAGGCCCCTCGTCGACTGCGGAGGGTGTGGCAGCACTTCCCGCAGTCTGAGGCAGCTCCTTTGGGCCGACGGAGAAAGGATCAGCCATTAACATGGCCGATCATCTAGCCGCTCCAACCGCAAGTCAAACAACATCTAAGCATCAAAGAACCACCGTGGAAGATCCGGGTGAGATTTTTCCCTTCCTCTCTCTACCCTAATTATTCTCCTGTGAAAGCTTTTAAACTATTTCCCTAACCTTATGAAGCAGCGTTTGTGCACAGGGGACTATAAGCCTTGAAACTATAACTAATCTACTTTGATTATTTTTTACCTTTATTTTTGGGTACTCTGATTCCCGAAAAGTTTCTCTTATTGAACTTTTTTTTGTCTACTTATTAAACTGAACAATTTTTTTTATTATTATTGCTCTTGCTCTTTTAATTGAAAAAAAATACTAGCTGGAAAAATACTTTACAGCCTACTGGGGACATCTTGTGGTGAAAATTGACACTACAACCATATTATTTTTTGATTATGGCTATAACTTGGCCTTCAAATTATCACAAAAAAGCAGCTGTGTGGAGGTGGACTGCTGATTGTTATTAAACATAGCCTCCACTAAAATACTAAAAGACTACTTGATTATGGAAATGGAGGATTTTTTCCCACAGCTTGACTACAACCTTATGTTGGAAAAAATCTTGGAATTTAATGACAATATATACTTCAGGAGGGAAACTAAAGATGACTCCCCAGAACTACAAATTGAGGAGCTGATCAATACCATAGAGGTTTGTGTCCAACCCTATGTACAACATGAGAGCAACATGAGACCAACTTAACTACAAAAAAGCCTCTGCCTCAAAACCACAAATTGACACCTAGACTTCAGCTGATTTCTTCATAAATCAAAAATCAACAGAACAAGAACTTACTACTACCAAAGAGGATTCCAGACAATTCTGTCTACAACCTATTGAATATCAGAACTATGATATCCTGGACAACCAACAAATAACTATAACATCAGATAAAATTGACTACGTCACCCAGATGACAATGGAGGAAGGACAACAGATACAGGACCAGATTGAATTGAGGATGAATATCGTAAACAAAACAACGAGATCTATTGACATAGTGGCCCTTTTATGGAAACCGGCCTGGCACAAAAAGAAAGCTAGAGTCAGATTTAAAAATGGGATTTAAATCTATACTTGATGGCTAAAAAAGGTTTTTTTTAAGAGATATGGTCTGAATTAATAGTACTGAGATGGAAAATAGATCTGGGATTGATTTAGCTTAGGACCTAGATTTATAACTGTGAGGGAATTATTGGTTAGATTATAATTTGGAACTTTGAAATGAAAAATGTTTTAAATGTATTCCTATTTTGATTATATATGGTTGAAATAGAGTAAGAAGGTATATATTTTCTCTTTTATTTTATTTCTATTTTTTATCCTTTCTTTTTTATGAAGATAATATGTTTACCAAAGGTATATCTATTTTGTAATGGAATGAAAACAACGGAAATTATTGGTTAGAATATAGTTTGGACTTGTGAAATGAAAAATGTTTTAAATGCGTACTTATTAAGATTATACATGGTTGAAATAGTGTAAAGATATACATTTTCTTTCTTACCTTACTTTTATTTTTTATTTATTTTTTGGAAGATAAGAGGCTTATGTTAGATATGATACCTATTTTCCAATGGAATGGAAACAATAGAATGAGAAGGTAATTGTTGGAATATTATTGTAGACATGATAATGGTTATGTTATGTAATTTGGGAAATTAGGGATGCCGGAAATATAAATAGTATGTTTAATTAATGTTAAATTGGAATGTGGTAATTGGAATGTAGTTAAACTTAAGTACAGGACTTGGAATTTTTATAGGTAAAATGTGATTGAAATTTTTTTAGGGATGGATTGAAATTTACCTAGAAATGTATTAACCTGAATATGTTATATTAATGGAGGAAAAGAGAGAGGGAATCTACAAGGAGTTAACCTGACTAGTAAATGTATGTTTTTGATTTTAAACAATTGCTGATTTGTGCATGTATGTTTTTGATTTAAGATGACTGATTACCCTATCCCCACGTTGTTTCCCAAATACTTTGTTCAAAAAATGGAAAAATTAATAAAACTTGTTATAAAAAAAAAGAAAAAGCAATATATATATATATATATATATATATATATATATATATATATATATATATATATATATATTTAAAAGTCTCCTTTTTAGAAAAGAAAGAATTAAAACCTCATTGTCAGGCCCCAAACCCACAATGACATGTGGCAATTCTTCCAAGCTGAGTTTATTATTGTTTCACACCTGTAGACAAAATCTTGCCAGACTGAGGACTCTACTATTTGCATCTACAATATATTCTGTGAACTGTTGGGGAGGGGCTGTCTTCACTCTCTTTCTCTTACACCCAATATCTACACTGAATTATCTCTTATTTCTCTTAAATGCATCCCCTCCCTCCTGGGTATCCACTTTTTACTATCACTTTACATCACTCATGGCCACTCTGGTAGAACATCCCCTTCAGATGTGATATTGTCCAAACTGGAATCTTAGCAAATGATTTGGTCTTCAGCTTGCAGAATTAAGAATAATTTAACAGCAGCAAGAAGAAAAGCAACACTTTTTTCTTTTATTTTAAAAATGTCTGCTGATCAGCCAATTGACCAACCTGACATATTTGGACCCATTTCAGCTTCACATCATTTGTTATAACTTAGGGGCATGCACAAAATGGGGGAAAGAATGTTGGAAGGAAACACCATGGTCTGTGGATTTTGCCAAATCGTTTTGGATCAACCAAACTGTCACGTCTGCCATTTTCAGCATAGTTTGCTTCTCTGGCATCCTGCCATAAAATGCAAGGGAGGGGAAGAGACAACTGGGGAAGTAAGGAACGAGCATGGGAATGAGCAGGAAGTGGGAGTGGGAATGACAGGGTGACAGCAGTGTCAATCTGGAATAAACTGGCCTGTTAATGATGAAGCCTGAGAAAGGAATGCGAAACTAAACCAAAAAGGCACCAAACCTCAAAGTCTTTCCCAAAACATCAAAACTGAATGCTATTGGACATTGATGGACTAGTCATGGGGGGAGCACCAGGGAAAGGGGAAAAATGCAAACTTTGTGTGGGAATACTCAGATCCAGGTTTGCTTATGCTGTAACCACTTGACTTTACTAAAAGAACCTTTCATTTCAAAGAATGAAACCGAGAGTCTTTCTTTCTTAAATGTCCAAGTTAGGACAAGCCTGACACAAACCAAAATCTAGACTGCTTCACTTGCTCCAGATTTTGGACATACTAAAATGTGGACAGACAGGTAGGATATGACTGGTGCACATGCCCCATTTCTCCTCTCTGCTGTTCCCAGTTAGGCATATCCTACCAGCATCCATTCCTGAACTATACAGCACTTTCCATGCCTGTCTCAGCTACTACAGCCAATGCCCCAATGCAGCATGACCTGCTGGCCTACCTACCTTTGACCTTTTTAACAGTTTCTCTCCTCCTTATTCATGTCTTGTTTCATTTAACAATATCCTTGGTTGTTGTTTTTTTCTGGCTCCTCCCAAGCTTAAGCATTTGTGCCTGAAACTTTTTGCACTTCTCTGCTGAGGAAGATTCAAGATCATTTGATAGGATGAATACCAACTCCATTTGTTTGTTTATTCAATTTCTATTGAATTCAATTTACCTAAATTGTTGGAAGGAATTAGTTAAAAGAAGAACTCCTTCTGCTTCGGAAAGTTCTTGCCATTACAGAAAGTTATTTTAACCCAGTTGATCATCACTCTGTAACTGTAATAACTTTGTACTGCTTTTGTTCTCTGTAAAGACCAGATCAGGGATTCAGAAGATTAGTGGCAGAACATTTTTTATTTGATACCCCATCAACTCTTCCCTTCCCAATGGTATTTAATCATGTGCATTAACATCTAACATTGATGTCACTGTCGGTATAAATGTGTACACAAGATACATTATGTATATATTTTCATTATAACTCCTAAAAGAAACTTGATACTTCCACGTAAAATGCATGTAATCATTAGAACTTTTACTAATTAGCAGAGGAAGCAAAAAGGCAACAGATGCAGCCTTCCAAAATTACCCGAGGTTATAACTCTTACATAACTCTGATTGCTAGAGAGATAAAAGCAGTTCTCTACATACTACCTGTTCCAGAGAAAGTTTTCTTATATATTTTTTTCTTCTGCATATAGTTTTAATTTGACTGAAGATATATATACCAGAACATAATCTCATAAAAAGTTTTCTGGGGAACAATAAGAATAAAAGTCAGGTCTCTCCCAAATCCTTTAATTGCTAAGTATATAAGTACTTTATGACTGTAAAAATCCGAATCCTGGGCATATCTGTTCAATAATATACAATCCTCAAACTCCGGGAGGAGTATATAAGTACATAATCATTAATATATATAAGTACACAATCATTAGTATCACCTTAACAACTAAGGAAAGATAAACTGTATTTATGGTAGGTTGAAACATTTTCAAATGCAGTATGTAATAATATTATGAGAACTGTCACACATAATGAGTATGCCAATTAAAATAGCAATACAATCCATTGTAATTGCTAAACTTTCTATCATAGCGATTTTTAATATATATTTAATATATATATAAGTATGTTCATATACCAATGTATCTATTAGCATTTCTTCTCCTACCTACAATGTCTAAGTTTTATTTAGAAAAAATATCAGCCTTTTTTCTGAGAAAAGTATCTCAGTATCACACTGAGAACATGTTACTTGGAAAAAAAAACATGGCTATTCCCATTGGTATATTGTAACACTCTTTATATTCCATACCTATACTTATACACACAGATATTTAGCAAGGAAGATTTTCACAAATATTTGCAACTAGCATAGTAGGTTCCATGCTTTCCAGTTGCCGAAAGCACTAAAAGGAAATCTAAAAATAAAAGAGAAGGAAGAACAACTTTTGAACTCCTTAATTTTCTGTTTTCTAATTATTTTTTTATTCAGATAGGTCAATGTAAATCAGGTTTAGCCAAAAGAGTTCAGCAGAGATATGAAATGAAAGACATAAGAGTAATCATATGTAAAATATATTCAAATCAAACTAAATCTCTTTCATTCCTTCTCTACATTCTGCTAAAACAACTTATCCTGTTTTCAACTTCACTGTCTTTCAACAATAAAATACAGAAGAGCCCAAAATATATTACATGTTGGAATTGTTCTCTTAAATCCTGCATTTGCAGTGAATAAATTAGGCCTATAATTGTGTATGAATGCTATTATTATACTCATCAAGAATGTTGGTGATAGCAAGTTTAATGCCATCATTTGTGATGTTCTAGCAATGCCTCTCTTACTTACATGGATTGAAAGTGAGGCCCTTAGCTCCTTCAGACTAATATAATTTTTATTCTAATTTTTAAACTCTTTGTACAGTATAAGATAATTTGGCCACTAGAAATGAAGGAAATATTACCTTTTTATATTAATTTTGCCAATTTCATTTTCAAAACATGATGTACACCAAAATGCGTTTGTCCTTTAAAAATCATATTTGTCTAGATTTTCTGATGAGGTTCTCCATTAAAATATATATATAAAGATATGGATAACTTTCTGTGCTTTTAAACAGATTATACACTGTAAAATGAGGCAAAATCTTATATATACACATATAAACAGACACATATATGCAGGACTTTTTTTGTCATAGAACGCACAGAACGGCGTTCCGGCACCTTTTTTTGAACGGAAGAACCGGTTCCTTTTAATCTGCCAGCGGGAGTACAGGTATGGCTGCAGAGCGGTTTTGTGGACCCCCAGCAGCCCGATCTTGGCTCCAGAGGTCTTTTCCAGGCCTCTGGAGCCTGGATCAGGCCGCTGGGGGGCCGCAAAAACACTCTGTGGCCATGGATCCAGGCTCCGGAGGCTTGGAAAAGGTCTTCGGAGCCCAGATCAGGCCACAGGTGGGCGCAAAATCACTCCATGGCCATAGATCCAGGCAGCAGAGGTCTTTTCCAGGCCTCCGGAGCCCGGATCAGGCCACGGAGGGCTGTGGACACGTCCCCTGGCCTCAGATCGGAGCGGCAGCAGGAACCGCGGCAGAGAGGAGACAGATCTTTTCCAGGTGAGTGATCTGCACCTCGGAAGCTCCCTAAAGCGGTTTCTTCCCCCCCCCCACCGGCTCCATAAAGGGCTTTCGACTGGAGCCAGAGCTGTGCGTGAGTTCTGGCACCTTTTTTTATTTATTTATTTACAAAAAAAGCACTGCATATATGAATGATTTTAAGTCCTCTGTCTTAAAATCACTTTCATTTTTTCCATTCTGCTGGGGTTTTTTTTTGCAAATCACAAATGGGAAGGGAATCTGTGGTCCACTCAAAAATGAGGTGGGACAGCCAATGATCTAGGACCATAGGTTGGCTTCCTGACTTTATTGGTTCCTACAATTTGATCCCTGAGAAAGCTGATCAAAGGGAAATGAAGGACACCCGAAGTGTTAATAATATGTCTATTTAAGGCTAATTGGAATATGGTAACTGTAAATTAGTAAAGCCTAAAAACAGGACTTGGATTTTTATAATTGAAATGTGATTGATGTTTGATAGGATTGTTTGAAGTTTATTTAGAAATGTATTAATTTGAATATGCAATACTATATGAGGGAATTAGAGAGGGAATTTTTAATGAATCAATTTGAGCTATATATCTGTGATTTTTCTTTTGGATGTTTGATATACCCACCTCCACGGTGTTTCCTAAGCACCTTGATGTAACCTTTCCACCCCCATAAAAATCCAATAAAATATATTTTAAAAAAAAGAAAAAGAAAGCTGATGCCTTCATTCTTTTTGCCATATGTCAATACCCATTCCTTTTTTTTTACTACTGCATTCTTAGCCTGTTTTCTGAATGCCCAAACATCTTAAGTGCCCAAAATGAAAGGCGATTACTGCCTATTTTACATTTCTTGTGTTCAGCTGCAGGGCTTATATTGGAAAATTACTGCATGAAATTGATGCAATTATCAGGCAAGAAGTGGTTTTGCCATTTTCCTGTTCTCCAGGTTCCAGCTACCTTTGATTTGCTCAGTGCTTCCTTTTTATAAACCAGGCAATCCTTGTTAAAAAAGGACCACTAGGGTAAGGGTTCCCCTAACTCCAATTCATTCATTCATTCATTCATTCATTCATTCATTCATTCATTCATTCACTCACTCACTCACTCACTCACTCACTCACTCACTCACTCACTCATTCTATTGAAATGACAGCAAATAGTTTTGTACACTGTAATACTGTGCATCAAAAGTTGGAGAAGCTTATTTCAAAAAGTGTTCTTTTTTAAAAAAATAAAGCATGGTCTATAATCACAAATAGATTGCTATTAAATGTAACTCTTGGAAGCATTTAGTAGTATTCAGAGAAAGGGAGGCAACCCATGACAATTTAGCTGTGAAGCTGTGCAGTCAACTGTTATAGAAAAGAAAAGTATAGACTCAGATATTTCTCCTGTAATTTTAACATCATCATGTAGTTATTTGCTGTGGTATTAAGTATTTAAGAAACAAATGGAAGATGTTGCTAATCTGCTGATCTCTTTGGGATAATGTTCATCCTGATCTGATTATTAGTCAATGTAGCAAAGGCATAATGTTGCAGTTATATCTGAGTGTGTGGAGAGTAGGCTCCCTATTTCAGGAAAAAGTGGAATGAAATTAAAGTATTTCTGAGCTGAGAATGGAGATGAGGTGATTCCTAATTAGGGAATCTGAATTGTTCCTCTCTCCAGCATAACATTGTTGTAAAAAGCTGACTTGATCTATGTCATCAAGAAATGGTCTCAGTAGCAAATATATGAAGTTAGGCGTTCCATTAGGCTGTGTCACACTCAAGTAAGCAAAAGCTGAAACATTTAATGTAATTGCAAATTAATGGGTGTAGGCTAAATAAAAGTAGTCCTGGGGAATTGTTGTGGGACCTTTAACAAGTAGATTCAAAAATTAATAAGCTCCCATAAACCTGGGAAGTGGGGCTACTGGCCCATTATATAAGATATAGCTGGGCCTAGAATGCTTTAAGAAAATTTGATAAATAACAAAGTTAGGAATCAAGATGAATAGTCTTCTTGAATGCTCTGACTGTTCCCTGTATTAATACATCCACACAGATAGGTCAGCAAATAGCACACAGAAAAGAGCCCAAGGTGATAGTCAGTGGCTTCAACATATTGGCATAATTAGGAAATAAAGACTCACTGCTCTTTTACATGCATCACATACACTGCATTTGTATGAAAATGGAAGATGTATGATTGCCCTGTCACACCTGTCATTCTAGACCAGCGACTATCCCCGCAAACAGTCCCAGATAGAGAAATTATGCTTCCAATTTACCACCTTAGTAGCAAGAACCAAGATGGAAGTAAAATGAAATGCAAGCCAATCAACTCATTGAAGTAGAGGAGTCAAAAGAAAGCAATGGAAATTAACTGGATTAAGAGTAAATACAGACAGAATAGAATCACTCCAGGTCCCCAGGTAAAAAAGAAATGTCATGTATTGGGACCCAGGAAATGTGCCTTGTCTGGTGTGTTGATTGCTCTTGGGAATGAGATCCCCCCTCCCCAAATTTTGTGTTGCTTCCACTGTATTGGCATTGTGTAAAACACTTAAGATCTGGTTAACTTCCCAGGTATTGGGGTGAGACATATCAGGTCCCTTGGGAGTATTTGTTAGTTTTGTTTTTATCTGTATATTGTGCCTGGATTCTATCTAGTTTTTGGCTTTTATGTTATTTGTGAATTTCCCAGAATTAGTTGGAATCAGGCAGAGTCCAAACATAAGCAAACAAACAACCTGCTTAATTTAGCTCTATTATATCTACTAGGAACTGCACAGATCTGAACATAACCTTATCTTATAGCTTGGTCACTTTATTGCTAGTTGATATATATTTTTTTTGTTATATGAGATCACATGAGAACTTTAGAAACTGACATATATATTAAATTTTTCATGATGTTTCATTGCCAGCCAAACTCAGCCTAGGGATGTCTCCTGAATGTGTCAAATATGGACAAATTGTCCATGGACAAACTTTTCCACTAACTTCTATGAATTATCCCTGCTCAGTCATGCTACTTACCCAATATAACTTAGAAAGATGGAATATCAATAATTATGGAGGAATCACTAAATTAGTTTTATATAAGCCTCAAAGGATTTTACAAATGTTTAGCCCATATTCACTAAAAACCAAACCAAGGCACTATTAGTGCTTTAGTATTAATAGTCAAGCTATTCTATTATTATTCCATATGAATGCCCATTTATGATGGGAAATTAAAATTAAATTAAATTTCCAGCTCTGGATCCATTATTATTATGGTTGGTCACACAGTCAATCAAATGTTTAGACTGGATTTGATACATTTGTCCACTTATTAAGTCATTCCCAAGGACCTGTGATAGGCAGATGTTGTTTGACGGTGTTAAATGTATTGTGGGATCCTTGGTGCTCTCTGAGCTTGCTTGTTTTCTTGCAAATGTTTCATTACCCTAAGCAAACAGTACTTCTTACTATCACTGATGATGTTACCTAGTTAGGGTAATGAAACATTTGCAAGAAACCAAGCAAGCTCAGAGACCATCAAGAATCCCTCATTTCAACCCTGAACTACAAATATTCTCCTTCATTGGTAAATGTATTGTTGCAGGATGTAAGGTGTGATGGTGATTTTGTCAGTGCCAATGGTATTCAAGTGATACTCCAGATGTTTTGAAATTGCACTCATAGCTCCTCCTTATTTTCCTCTCTCTCTCTCTCTCTCTCTCTCTCTCTCTCTCTCTCTCTCTCTCTCTCTCTCTCTCTCTTTCTCTCCACACACACACACACACACACACACACACAAATGCATATAGCAGCAAATATACCTAATACCTACCTATACCTACCCACAAGACCCTCACTTGTGACCCACACCTGACCCATCACAAGACCCATCACAAGACCCTCATTTGACATAACCCACACCTGACCCATCACAAGACCCTGACCCGATGTGACCCTCACCTGATGTGACCTCACCATCACAAGACCTACTGACCACACAAAGCCCTTATAAACAGAGGAACACTGACACTTACATCCCCTAAACTCCACTGAAGACATCACCTAGCCAATAACAAAATGTTCAGAAACCAACCCACAAGCTCGGAGAACGAACTTCTACCCTCATACCTAATATTCTTGCCTCCTATTTTATTTGAGTCAGTCTGAGAGAGAATTACTTGCCCATAGTCAGCCAGCTAACTTTCATGCCTGAGGGATGCCTAGAAGTCAGTCTTGTGGTTTCTAGACCAATACCTTGATACTACACTGGCTTTTAACATTAATGAAGTACCAATTTGACCAGAATCTTGAGACTGGTTGGTGTGATGAAAAATGAGAGAGAAATCAGAATACAATTTCTTCCCTTTGAAAACATTTACAGTAAAACATAAAAGGGAGGGGTATTTTCTATACAATGCAGTGATTTCTTCCTGCAGCCCCACTAACTACATGCTTCTGAACATCACTCAGTTATTTACTTCTAATTACCATTATTGTTCTCATAATCTGCAACCTTGACATTTCCAATCATGAATTGCACAAAGCAAAGTTAGTAAATAAATAATTACCAATTAGTGTTTTGCTTTGATGGGAGCACCTTTGGGTTAATGGAATGCAAATAGCTATTTGTTCCCAGAAATTCAGATTAAATTTCAATCAAAATATATCCCTCTGCAAATAAATAAATAAATAAATAAATAAATAAATAAATAAATAAATAAATAAATAAATAAATAAATAAATAAATAAATAAATAAATAAATAAATAAATAAATAAATAAATAAATAAATAAATAAATAAAGCATTGTTATTGCTGTATTTGGCTGCCATTTTACTCTTACCTTAAATGACTTAGAAATAAACTTGTGCATTTTTAAAGATCTAATACTGAGAGGCTTGTTTTTATTGTTTTGATCTCCAGGTTTTAAGAATATCAATGTTGCTTTGTGCATGCATGGGTCTTGTGTTTGCATTTTAAAAAGAGATTATATAGGAAAATATAATTTGGGAATGTTTTGAATGTGAAGAATATTTCTTTCTTTACAGGTATCATGCTCAAGTTAGAATGGCTGTTATCTGCTCTCTGATTGTCTTGAGAGAATGGAACACATACAGACAGTTCTTGACTTACAACAGTTCATTTAGTGACTGTTCAAAGTTACAACATCACTAAAAAATGTGATTTATCACCATTTTTCACATTGATGACCATTGCAGCGTCCCTGTATTCACATGATCAAATTCCAGACAGTTGGCAATGGACTCATATTTATGTCCCAAGATTATGTGAACCCCTATTGTGACCTATTGGTCATAGGTTGAGGACCACAGAGTTTACAGAGGTTGAGTACTTACATTTTCCTTCCTTCCTTCCTTCCTTCCTTCCTTCCTTCCTTCCTTCCTTCCTTCCTTCCTTCCTTCCTTCCTTCCTTCCTTCCTTCCTTCCTTCCTTCCTTCCTTCCTTCCTTCCTTCCTTCCTTCTGATTTCAAGTTAGTCTTGATTCCTGTTAATTGCCTGGATGAACCCTGCAGTTTTCTTAGCAAGGTTTTTCAGAAGTGGTCTGCCAATGCTTCCGTCTTCCTAGGGCTAGAAGAACAGTGACTGGTCCAAGGTCACCCAACTGGCTTTGTGCCTAAGACAGGACTAGAACTCATCACCAGCCAGTTTCTAGCCGGTGCCTTAACCACAACGCTAAATTGGCTTTAATTTCTATGCTTTGTATAGAGGTAAAGAGATATAGAGATAATTTACTATATATGGGTCTATGAAGCTAGCGTAGAGTAGGCAATGTAGAATGGTTTAATCCCATATTTATAAAAATGGATATATTACAGAGTGAGATTTACAATATTATTGAGATAGTATAACAACCATAAACAAATTGTTAATAATGAGAACAGAAAAGCACTGAAGGTTGCAAAAGAAAAAAAAAGAGCAGTTGAAGACTGAGGCTAAAGTTGCCCATACCTGATTTACATGTTAAATAACAATCATTCCTTATGATTGTTATATGACCTGCAAATCTAATTACACATATATTTGTGCTCCCTGGAGTTGAGAGAAAATTCTCATTCTGTTATTGCTTGGCATTGCGATTCCTGAGTGATAATCCTGCATTTGTGAACAAACCCTAAAAATCCAGTTGCAAAGTCATTATTAATATCCCGTAATAAGCAATGTTGCTGATATTAAAGATATAACTAGGAAAGAAAACTTGTTAGGTTTAAGTTATCTTTACATGAAAATGAGATAGTTCCTCGTTATTTGCCTTTTGAGGCACAGCAAAGCTACCTTTGCCATTTTGTTCCTGATAGTTCTGAAGGCACGATTCTTAATTTAAAAGTTTAGAAAGGATTTTGCACTGGGAATGTCATAGCACAAATCTATTTTAAGATTTCTTCACAGGTCCAATCTTTTCTTTGCACACATAATAAATGAGTAGAAAGCAAGCAGAGGCAGCCCCTTTCACTTATACAATCTACACACTGAATCTTATTTGGAACACATGTCTTCACATATGCATATCTGCCTGAAGGATGGGAGACCTGGAAGAAAGTGTGGATTCCTGCAGTTGGTTATTTGTAAGGATTCATATTCCCTGTTTTTCTATGATCAGCCAGTGGGCAGTGAAGCATGCTGGTAACTGCATTTGTGAAGGGAACTTTTTAAAAGAAAAGAAAAGTCAATTACAAGTTTTGTTTCCACTATGAGATTGATCAAAAATATATCTTTTTTTTTTTCAAGGATTAGAAAAGGAACAGATTTGAAACCCAGCAAGAAGAAGCATTTTTGCAAATTAATAAAAAGTGTCAGAAGCATTGATTGTAAATTGGCTTAATTTTTTCCTTGGTTTCATGTGCTGTTTAAGAAATTGGTACTTGCTGTCTCACAAAAATAAAAGCTCCAATTCAATGTGACTGCTATATGAATCACATGGCAATTAGTGGATCCTAAGAGGGTCTCTGCCAAGGGCCTTCCTGTTTAACTGTCTAGAGTGAAACATTTTCTTTAAAAAAATAAATAAGATGTATTGGTGGTTTTGATTTTTTTTTCCTGAGGGGAGTAAAGTAATTTTAGTCCATAAAAAAAAAAAAAAAACCCTCCATGGTAATAAGCACATCCATGCACCCCCCCCCAGAATAACTCATTAAGTAGAAAGCATTCTTGCAAAAATGTTTATCATTTTGTGGCAAGACATTACTATTGCAAGCAGAATAGAATATATATTTATTCAGTGTGTGATTTCCACTTAAAAAAAATACCGCTATTATTTCTCCTCCTCTGCATCTTGGCTTCTGACTGATATATGTGGTGTGCATGTGTGTGTACCTGGGGGGGGGGGAAGGACCTCTCCTGTATATATGCATAAGCAAGTCACATTGCATTCAAAAATAAGTGTTCATGGGCTTATGGTCTAAGCTTCAATTCGTAGAATTCCCCAGGAACCATGCTGGCTAGGGAATAAGGGATTCGAAATGCAGCATTTTTATTTATTTTTTGGGGGGAGGGAAGGACCTCTAGCTGGAGAAAATTGTTCTATGTGTTGATAACAGATCCCAATGGAATTTACTTGTGTGAAGACATTATTAGATTGCACATCCTATAGGGAGATGGTTAATGTAAAATCATTTAATTCAGCACATTTTTCTAAATGTTGCAACATTTCTCATCAGTTTTAATTTCAAAGTAACTTGAACGTATATCATTATTAGATGCACACAGACAGAAAGAAAGCAAAATATCAGATCCAGTACGATTATAGGCCATCAAATTGACAGATTTTCTCCAGAGATTAATACATAAGATTTTTTTTTAAAAAAAATAATGGAATTAATTGCATACCACCTAGGTAGTAGCAAATCCACCAACATACACTTCTATCTTTAAATCCAGATCTTTCTTAATATGCATGAATTAATTAATTCCCAATTAGCCACATTTCAAATTAGTTTACAGTTTTCTAAAAGATGAGAAGGGGAAAAGGAAAAGGAAATGGTGAAGAGATAGGAGCCTCAAGAATGCAATGGGAGCAGATACTGTAGGACAGGTGCCATCAAAGAGAAGGCCAAGCTGAAACTAACTGGAATAACATACTTTTTCAGTTACTAGGATGTTTAGGTGATGATTTTAGCAATCATCCAGGTCAGTATGGGAGAGATATCTGTCAGATATCCTGATCACAAGATGTTTAAGATTTGAATTTTTGAAGTCTTTTGTGGTTTAGGGCTTGGATATCTGTGGAAACACTTTCTTCCAGCAATATTTGACTGCCTGATAATGATTAGGACAAGTTTATTGTGGGTTCCTTTGATCAGTGACTACCATCTGCAGGAACAAGGAAATGTGTTTTTTTTGCAGCTCTAGCTCCTCTTCTGGATAACTTAAACTCAGATATCAGAAGTGTTCTTTCTCTCCGGGTTTTTAGATTTTTTTTTTGTTAAAATATGGTTGTCTCATCCGGACTCAGGGTCTGAATGTTCTGACTGCTCCCTCTGGTGATAAATTTGGGACCATTCTTCCCCACTTTTTAACTTTTTAACTTATAGATTAGTTGAAATTGTTATGTTATATGAATTGCTTTTCATATCAAATTACAAAGATAGTAATTTTATACATGAATGATAGCAATAGCACTTAGACTTATATATGCTTCACAGTGCTTTATAGCCATCTCCTAAGCAGTTTACAAAGTTAGAATATTGCCCCCAACAATCTGGGTCCTCATTTTACCAACCTCAGAAGGATGGAAGGCTGAGTCAACCTTGAACTGGTCAGAATCGAACTGCTGGCAGTGAGCAGTGAGTTAGCCTGCAATGCTTCATTCTAACCACTGCACCACCACTGCTCTTGTGGTGTAAATATTAAACAAACCTGACTCAGTAATTAAGTGGTAGCTAAGAATATTTTAGAAACATTTGAGACATGGTCTTCTCCTTGTCCTCCATCTGACTGGAGTCAGTAGAAATGAATTTGGGATTTTCATTTAGTAAACTTTCTTTACTATAGCCACACATTCTGTGGCATTTCAAAATTACATTAAAAGCTGCCTTTCAAATACTGTACAAGCATTTGGAATAACCCTATGAATATTTGTTGCAGTTCTAATATACATGCTATTCCTTATTAGGCTGCTTGTGATTTAATTAATGATATGATTTTTTTTATTATGGTTTGCTTTTCCAATTAAAGTATTTTATGACTTCATGAATCTATTAAATAATTTCCCAGGAAGTAATTAATTAGATTTATTTTTTTTAAAAGAAATCTTCTGCTGGTATGACAACAAATTGAATGGACACAAAGGAGAACATATTATTTAAATAATGTAATGGCATGCAACATTTCAGAAAATACTTATCTTCTTTTAATTGCTCTTTAAAGACTGGTTATCACATCTAACATAATCTGGGTGTATTCCAACAAAGGCAATCATGAGTAATATCTAACTGAAAACAAAATTGGACTTACAGTATCAGAACTAATGCATCCCTTCTGTGTGTTTTCTACCACATCTGAAAGGAGTATCAAGAACTGCAGACCAAGAAACCAATTTTGATTCCCACCCAAATTTAAACATCTTTGATAATAGCTCCCAAGTCATCAGTAATATGAGTCAAGATCTTAATTTTAATTCCCATAACTTGGCCTTAAGAACCACATATGTTTATCTTTCTTTCACATCAGTCATATTTCTGATCTTATGAAAACACTGAAATAAGTCATAATGGCACAGTGGTTAGAATGCAGTATTGCAGGCTAACTCTGCCCACAGCCAAGATTGACTCAATCATCCATCCTTCCGAGTTCGGTAAAATGAGGACCCAGATTTCTGGGGACAATATGCTGACATTTGTAAACCACTCAGAGAGTGCTAGAAAGCACAATGGAGTGGTATATAAGTTTAAGTGCTATTGCTATTGCTACAAAATCTCCTTCATGCCTTTAAAGTGCTACCAGGACTACATGGGACATAGATTTAGTTACTGCTGTAAATGTTGACTAGAAACAGAGCCAAGGAAAGTTGCTTTTACATCTGGGTTTATGCTATGGATGAGAAAGACTGTTCCACATTTGCATTGCTTTCAAGCCTACCCAGATCTGCTTAGAATATTTTTTTAAGGAAATGTAGCTCCTATTTTAAAACAATAGCTAGTTCTGAATTTAAGAAGCTGCTTTCCTAGGGCATCTCCCAGCAAAATCCCTTTGGTTTCCTTCCAATTTACTGTAAACAAGACTACTCTGACAACTCTTCATCTTTAAGGGGCAATTTCCTCTTCCTTCCTTGGATTCAATATGAAAAATATAAACTTCTAGTTCTGAACAGGATATCACCTGCATTAGGAAAAAGAACAATAATCATATAGATCACAGGCAGTATTACAAAAGATAACTTTAAACATTATTAAACTTAGAAGGAATGAATCTCTGTGTCCTAAAAGACCTACTACTATAATAAATAGTAATACATCTTCTCTGTCACTCACAGATTGAACAGTCTCAAAACATTTTGAGACATGCAAACAGTGCAAAACATTTCAAAAGCACAGAAGATACAGAACATACCAATTATCTCCTGCAACCCTTGGTAAGCCTACTCACTGTAACAACTATCTCTTTGTGGTAGCCTCTCTCATTTGCTTTCTATCTTTTTAGTCATAGATCATGTGTCTTCTCTAAATTCCCAGCTGCTTCGAACTTTGTGCTTTCCCCAGCTTATCACTTAGTGATTTGCTCATTGGTGAAAGCTTGCCAGCCTCTCTTCATATTGGCTAAGCATGTCAGCCAATACAAGTTCCTTGCAACCTCCACAGAATGCCTACTCCTCTTGTTAGTTCAATGGAAGATCTAACTAACTAACTAACTAACTAACTAACTAACTAACCAACCAACCAACCAACCAACCAACCAACCAACCAACCAACCAACCAACCAACCAACCAACCAACCAACCAACCAACCAACCAACCAACCAACCAACCAACCACACAGAACAATGTTTCATGGAGAAATGCTATTATCTGTCCCTTAGCATGCAAACTTTGTTCCTTACACACTTGGCTAAGCGTGTCCTTACACGCTTGGCTAAGCGTGTCAGCCAATACAAATTCCTTGCAACCTCCACAGAATGCCTACTCCTCTTGTTAGTTCAGTGGAAGATCTAACTAACTAACTAACTAACCAACCAGCCACACAGAACAATGTTTCATGGAGAAATGCTATTATCTGTCCCTTAGCATGCAAACTTTGTTCCTTATTCCCTTTACCTTCCCAAGCTATTTTTAGTAGGCTACCATTTGCTTTTCTGTTTGACTCTCCTTGTGTCTGTCCCTGTGTGAGCTTGTCTATGTCTGCCCTTTGTAGCCATGACTTTTTATAACTTTCCATTTCTTTTCTCTTTGGGACATAACTTCCTCACTGGAAGTTCCCCCATTTTTCTGGGGTTCACACTGTCTCCCAAGAATTCACTCATCTTTTCCCCAAGTTCCTACCTTGACTTATTTTGGTATCTGAGATTCTATTTCTCTACTTCTAAATACCCCAAAGTATAGCCATGTGCAACCCAATCCCTAACATCTTCCAACAAAACCCAACCTGATTGTGCCAGACTCTTATTTTCAATTCTGCTGGAACTTTCTGCATCAAGTAACTGAAACTGAGCATATTTTATTTATAAACCAAGTATAATTGCATCACATACCCTGCCAGTAATAAGATACTCATCTGATGTTTGATAAATCTACATAAAATAGATAATGGAAAAAAATGGGCTGTGGCCCATTTCAGAGCCACAGCCACTGCTCAGGTAGATGACCGAAATGAGTAATAGACAAAATACTTAAGTCCATGGATCTTTAACATGTGCACTCTTTTAACTTTTAACTTATTATATTCAAAGTATTTACATAAATATATATAGGTCCAGTAAAGATGGATTAGAACAGATTGCTCCTGAACTTTCACAATTTTTCTTTTAATTTATGAATTTATAATTCACTTGTTCTTCTGGAGCTCAAGCAATATTCCAATATTTGAGAGGCTGCCACAAAGAAGAGGTAGTCAAGCTATTTTCCAAAGCACCAAAAGGCAAAACAAGAAACAATGAATGGAAACTAATCAAGGAGCAAAGCAACCTAGAACTAAGGAGAAACTTCCTAACAGTGAGGACAATTAACCAGTGAAACAGCTTGCTTTCATCATTGGAGGCTTTTAAGAAAAGACTGGACACTCACTCGTTTGAAATGGTGTATGATCTCCTGCTTGAGCAGAGGGTTGGACTAGAAAACCTCCAAGGTACCCTCCAACTCTATTATTCTCTATAAGGTGCTCCAGAAGAGCATCCTTCCATATTTTTTCTTTACAATAGCACCTTTGTTGAGTTGTGGGATGTTAGGCTGAGAAAAAGAGTGACTGGTTTAAAGTTACAAATGAGTTTCTGTGGCTGGTGAAGATAGACAAATCTATCTTCTCTTAGTCCAACAACTTAAGTATTAATCTACACCTCGTTTTCTTAATTCTGTCTAGTTAGTACAGCTGGAATCTTGCAGATGAGTCCAGGATGGGGGAGAGAGTTATTTTCCATATGGTTACAATGAATAGGCACAAAGCCATTTCAAATTATTGTGAAACTGAAATCTAAAATTCATGGTGGAAATACCTTGGTAGAACCTGTCTCAAAAAGATTATAGATAGAATTTTTCAGAAGAGGAAAACAACTTTGCATAAATTGGGTGTAGTGTCTGGTGTACAACAGATGCCAGATATGATTTAATTTACAATTAAATTAATAAACATATGAGGGAATATCTACATTGTAGGATATAAAGATTAGGTCTGGTTTGAAGTCACTTATAAATGATGGCACACTCTTTGTGTTTTGAGCACAAAAAGATCCATTAGTTATTGCTCATTTATCTGCCTTACTAAACCCTCAAACTCTAATCTACTCAAGACATTTATCTAACTTTAAATGCCTAGCTATCATGTTCGCTGCATGCAGGTCATTAAAACATCATGCAAATGGGGCATTACTGCTGGCAAAGTAGCATTTGGAGACCAAAAGTAATGACATTTGAGTGGCAGTAAAACATTTATTAGCAAAGCAACTAGAAGAGAAGCTGGACTGCGATATATGATTTATAGTTTAAAATATAAGATCCACATCTTCTTCATGAAACAAACGTTCTAAAAAAAATCTTTGGTCAGTTTGAATTAATGATGGGTCATGCCTGAAGCATGACCTACATAATGAGAGACAAGAAGGGCACTGTGGGGTTCTATTTCAGAAAAGGTTACTTCTGCACAAGACTTGCAAATTTAAGAGAGGACATTAACTGCAATTATGGGGCAAGCCAAATGACACCAAGCCTGTAATCAAGTGACTTATCCATTTTTTAATTTTTGTTTTTGCTTTACTTGCAAAAACAAGGGAGAGTTGATCCAGAATAGGACTTTTCCATATATTTTAAACAATCTAATAGATTTTGTAATTCCTTGATTTGCTTATAAATATCCCCTGTGATCAGGGGATATTGGATATGAGCAGAACCCCCTTTAATGTTGGCAATAATCCTGGAAAACACCAAGGGAAGGAATTCCCTTGTGGATGTCATCCCATGGAATTTAATTGAAGTGTCAGAAACCAAGAAACTCTATACAATAAAATCCAGGTGTAGTTACACTAACTCTTTGACATTCCAGTCAAAGTGGATAAGTGCAATGATGCCAAGCTCCATCCTTGAGAACACCTTTGTAATTGTAATCGGCAATTTTCAAAATCTGTACATTGCAAACTACATTTCATTCTTTCTAATAGATAGATTGATTCTTATAAAATCCATTGGTGCCAGCTGAGTTATTTAATATCCTTTATGGATTTCTGTATGTGATTTTTGTTTTGTTTTGTTTTCCATACTCCCCCCCCCCCTAAAAAAGAACAATTCCAATTCAGATCTTCTCATTTGGCTTGTTCTGAAGTTAAATAGCATAACCTGGATTAATTAAACATACTAATGTCAATTAATTTTAATTAATATCTTGAAGTAGACATAACTCTCTTGGTGTGTGCATGCATGTCCAGCAGGGGATTCAAATATTCTGGTGATCTGCACAGAATGCTGAGGATGTAAAGTTGGGCACAAATGGCTTTTTGAAATTCTACACCTAAGCTGTAAGCAAAAATATTTTCTTAATTTCTCCAGAAAACCTTTCAACAATTCTAATGGGCAGAACCCCTTTAATGCTGGCAATAATCCTGGAAAACACCAAGGGAAGGAATTCCCTTGTGATGTCATCCTATGGAATTTAATTGAACTATTAGAAACTAAGAAACTCTGTACAATAAAATCCACGTAGTTACACAAATTCTTTGACATTCCAGTCAAAGTGGATAAGTGCAATGATGACAAGCTCCATCCTTGAGGACATCTTTGTAATTCTCTTTTCATTTTAAATAATTTTGAAAGCAAACTGTTTTAGAATAGATAAGGGGGGGGGATAGAGAATTTATCTGTCTCACACTAGGTAAATGCAAACAATAAAAGCAGTGAAATCAAAGGCACATAGAGATGGGGTGCTTACAACATGATTTGTTTATTTGTGCAATAAAATGTACTATTGAATTAGGAATTCTACCTTTGAAGAAAGTAATTCCTCAGGGAAATAGAACACTGATTTAAGGAGTTATGCTACTATTTTTTTTCACATTGGTAAAATCAAACCACTCATCTTTTCCTTTCTAGACATAAAAAATCAAAGTAGGACACCGCCAAGAAATTCTATTTAATCTTCTGCTCAATATATTCAGTGCTTATTCAGAGTATTTATGCAAATTATTTTGAATGTTAGTGTAGAAAGAAAAAGGATTTAGGATTTTGTTTATTCAAAGTAGGTAGCAAATTGGAGAATTTTTATCCTTTATATTTGATATGCCTATTTGTGGATATATTAAAAATGCAATCAGTAATTTTCAAAATCTGTACATCGCAAACTACATTTCATTCTTTCTAATAGATAGATTGGTTCTTATAAAATCCATTCTTTTTCCATCCATTTGTGTTCATAAGCCTAGGCCTTTGGGCTTCATCCAGTTGAGCTGTAAAATAAAGCTTTTGAACACATTTTTTCATGTAGGAGTGCTCTTGGGAGCAGGAAGGGAATGAGCAAGAGATAAATTTGGTGCCGATTAAAGTACAGAGGCAGTGATTCAATTTAGAATGAGCTACAAATAAATCTTAGAATAAATCTAAGCAATAAGGAAGCAAGTGATCACCGAGGAATAGGTGAATTAGTTCCAAAAGCAATATCTAGAAGACATTAAACATGAGTCACAAGCACTTTTTCTTGGATTGAGAAACAGCAACTTTACAATAATTCTACAGAGCAGCAGGAAAAAAAAATCACAATTAATTTCATGAGTGAACATTCCAAAAACGAAACATGCTATCACAGAAAAGACATCCCAGAATATGGCAATGCAACAATTTCTATATTTAAATATTTATCTTCTTCCATATTACATTTTATGATTGAAGTTTTAAAATGTATTTTTTTATTCTTATTACTATTTTAGTATCTGTAAAGTTCATGAAGATTGAAGTACTGTGTAAGTTGCATAAATCAATTAAAAATGATAAACATTCCTGCTAAGAAAATTAAATGGTTCTGTCCAAGAAGTTAGCAATCCATTCTATCCACTGGAAGGGAGAGGAATAACAGTGGCACACAAGCAATAAGGAGAAAAATACATTTTCTTCTCTGTTCATTCCTCAAGCTCATAGGAGATATAGTTATTTGTGTTTTTCAGATTATATCACAAGTGTGCATACAGAACTGTGAAGACAATACTCAAAAATATTGAAGGCAAGATAAGAGACAGTCCAAGGAAAGAAGAAAGTGTTGAGAAAGAAACTCAGGATAATCCCACCTTTAGTCTGTTTGGCCTCAGAAGAGGAAGAGAAAAACTCTATCAGACTTTCCAAATTCTATTTTATACAGGTAGTCCTTGACTTACAAGTTACAACTATTGATTTAGTGGCAGTTTGAAGTACAACGGTACTGAAAAAAGTGACTTATAACACTTTGCACTTACTACTTTCACAGCATCTGCATAGTCACATGATCAAAGTTGGCAATTGACATGTATTTAGGATGGTTGTAGCATCCCTGGGTCATGTGATTGCCATTTGTGGGCTTCCCAGTTGATATCAGGCACAAAGAATCAGGATCATACATGAAGTTGCAGTTCCCAGATGTATTGCCCAAGCTAAAGTTCAGTACCAAAATTAGCACCAGATAGGGATCAGAATTCAAGAGAGGTTGGATTTGGACCATTTGTGGCAATGTAAAAACTCTAAGCTGATGACATGCTTAACTCCACCCTCCCCCCCCCCCCAGCTCTGCCTGCTCTTCTCCTACGGTTGACTTCTAACAAGCAAAGCCAATGGGGGAAGCCAGATTCAGTTCAAGACCCTATAAAACACCAACCAGGTGGGGGCTGTCCGAATTTAGGGAAACATCATTCCAGATGGCAGGTGCTGCTAAAGAAATGGCATGCTTCTGGAGTCCTAATAGATGGCATTGTTTAATTAAAGGAACCCAGAGCAACTGTCTAGATACTATGGGAGATAAGTGGTCCCTCAAGTTCCCAGTTCCTATGTCATATAGAACTTTAAAGTAGTGACCTGCATCATACCTGGAAGCAAACTGTGAACCGGTATAGCTTTCAAAGCAGAGGTCTTATACCAAGGCATGCTTTTTAGTGCCTGCATCGCTGCATTCTGAATCAGATGAAGGTTCCATGTGGTCTTCACAGTCATATACAGCATGTACATCACATTGCAGTAGTCAAGTTGTGAGGTGTCCAGACTTGAACAATTGATTGAAAGCCCTCCTGATCTAGGAAAAATATCCCCCTTCCAAATTACATCATATACTGATGAGCTTCTCTATAGGGATTAGGTAAGTATAGTGCAAAAATAAGCAGACGCTGCCACTTAATAGGACGAATATTAAAGGGGAAAAATCTATAATGTAATGCAATTTGCTTGAGGAAACTTACACTGCCCCCCTCCTAAGGTAAGTACTATCATTTCTAAAACAGGTTAACTACAAGGCACTCCACATACAAGCCTGAAGAAGAGATAATTAACTTCCCACATTTCCTTAATAATAGACTCATTTGTCAATAAAGACCCTAGGATTAGTGTGTTATTATGAAGACTTAGTGCTGAAATTCTGCTCATCCTGCTGAGAAACTGACATTATCATTTTTTGCATAGCAACACAGGTTTCTTGACCAATCTCTGCTCAGCTCAGTGATTGATTTGTGCTAAATGAAAGGTTTAAGAGACATCTTTGTTTCAAAAGTGATTTACAGTTTGGCAGAACATCAGAACAATTTGACATCCCCAAAGTGATAAGGATACCAAATGCTTGACATATTCTATAGATTAGATGCCATTTCAGTACATTCAAATCTTCAAAGAAATGTTAGTAATGAGGCCTTTGCACTGCCAATTAATGTATTTTAAAACAAGTTTCTGTGCAATTTATCTTTAAAGGGATACTATTCAAAGGTACTTGTTGAGGTAAAATTGCTTGACCAGAGTCACTTGGATGACCTGGGGACTCTGAGACCCTCAGTGATATGGCTGATCTTGCAAAGAATCTTGGCTATACTATATGTTCTGACAAAACCAAGATTTTGCTTCCCATTCCCTGAGGTTTTGAAGAATTTTGGAAGTTGTAATAAGCCTACTTCAGAACTGCCACAACAGTTTCAATGTATTTCCCAGCTCACAATGGCAGGAAGCAG
The DNA here is from genome assembly GCA_023970755.1 of Azemiops feae. Lineage (NCBI taxonomy): Eukaryota > Metazoa > Chordata > Lepidosauria > Squamata > Viperidae > Azemiops > Azemiops feae. The sequence goes on from JALGBA010000588.1 coordinate 733,124, forward strand.
GGCTTCTGATTTTTAGCAATCATACTTGAGAGAAGTTTCAGGGTGAGAAAAAAAGAAGAATTTGTGAGTGATATGTCCACCTCTGATTTAATTTATGAACATCTTTGTTCTCAATTTCCCTTTCATTATAGTAGATTCAGCAGAATATATGGTTTCACTCTTCTTATGGAGGCCTGTGCTACATGTCTGGAATTAGGATAACCCTGTATGTTCCTCTCTTCTCAATGTCCTTCCTAGATCTTCTCTCTAACTCTTAACTCCAGTCTCTTCAGTCCAGTCTTGTCAACCCAATTTTTTAAGCCAAGTTTCTCAGAGCCAAAATTTCTAAGTATGTGGTTAATCATTATGGATTTTTTTCCCTCTTGAAAAACTGGAATTTGAACTTATAAATGCTTATGATACATTTTTCTCAATATTTCTTTTTTTAAGAATCTGTTTAAAATACTTTGGATGCAATAAAGTTAAGCACTGTTACATTTCATTGATTTTGATGGGATAGTTAACTCTGACCTTTCTATTACTTCTTATTGAATGCAATCATATCTGATAGTGGTGGATTTGGTTGGATTGACTGTCTTGACCTAGATTTTGTATTGATGTGTGGCAGAGGATTAAACTAAAGACAAAAAAGCTTTCTTCCCATTTCATGTCAGAAATTAAATAATGTAATACTGTATGTGTGTACATATTTGCACTTTGGATAGCCCTTGTTCATTGGCATCATTAATTTTAATGAAATACCAAATATACTAATTATTTAGTACAAAGAATTAATTTTCCATTATACTTAGCTTTCACAAGCTTCCATAAACTCCCTCATAAATTATCATTTTATTATTAGATACTTATTCATTTCAGGAAGGTGTGTACTGTAAATTGGTCAAACTCTATCAACATAAATACAGCTCTCCAAATATAATTGATACTTAAGCAACATTTCTGAAGTTTATTCTTCCATGACAATAAAGGCTGTAAAAACTGATATATACTTATCCAGGAATCAGTTCCATTGAAATAATAATAAAAAACACCACTATCTTATTTTTAAGGATATACTGCATATATATGAAACATGATAATACAAAACAAAACCACAGGAAACTGCTGTCCTTCCATGCATTATTTTTAGTCCCTGTGAAAAATGTGGAAGACCCAGTTAACAAAGAAGACTGTGTATGAAACATTACCCAACTTGGCAATTTTCACAAGTGTTGAGACTGCAGTGCCTAGAGTTGCAAGTATCAATCTAGATCTCTACTTCAATAGATTTCAGGTTTTTACAAGTCTTCTGTTGATATATGAATGTCTATCAAATGCATAGCTTGTTGGTTACTCTCACACAATTCTAAGATTAGCACAGCTAAATCACCACCACCAACAACAACAACAGCAGCAGTTATTTCTTTGACTTCATTGACTTGTATATTAAAAAGTCATAAAAGGTTGCTTTCTTAGTAAGTAATTGTGCAGAACATTTTGGAACTCTACAAGGGCTAGAGAGATGTTCTTTTGTATTATTTCTGAAGGTAGATATCTGGGATAGATGCATTGAATTTATGGATGTGGTAGGGTGAGAGACAACCCCTTTACTCCTCTGGAGGATTTTCAAGAGGACTCCCTGCAACAAGTAAAAGGGAAGTGGGAAAAGCAGAAAAGAAGAGGGACCTTCCTCTGGAATGGGTTCTGTTGGTATTCAAAAGGTGGAGTCAATACTGCACTTTTCACACAATGAAATGCACAGATGTTTAACTCAGAATTAAACAAATGTCAGAATTAAACAAGTGATTTGTAAGAATTAATAGTATTCTTTTGTTATTACTGACAAAACCATGTCATGGCCGTTTGGCTGTACCGAATTAAATATAGTGTGGAAAATTAGAGTTATTTTTAATTAGTCTTTTAGAATATAATGAAATGAATGCTAGCATATGGATGTTACAGCAAATGGGATATATTATTACGGTTGGTCACACCCTCATTATGAAGTCACAATGTGAAGTCACAACTGCTGGTTCTTTAACTACTGTTGGTCTTCATATGCACTGAGTTCTACTCAAGAATCCAGGATGTCATAATGTATAAGTCAAGGACTACCTGTATTTATTTATATTTCATAATTCTAGTCTGCCCATTCCCCTCAAAAAGGGGCTCTAGATGGTGTAATTGGCAGATGGAAATTTTTGTCAATGCACAGATTTTCTAAGTGCCCTCCAAATTTTTTTGATATGGCACTCAGTATGCTGATAATCACTGGGACACCCATGGTCGGTCTTTCAGTTTTGATTTTCAGCTCTTGATACATTGTGATCTTCTCCAATTTTTTGTCTTCTATTCTACTATCTCTGGCTATTGCCAGATAAATTATCCACACTTTCTTTTTTTCAAACATAGTTACATCTACTGTGTTATGAGCCAAGACTTTATCAGTCTGTATTTGAAAATCCCACAGCATTTTAACCTGCTGATTTTTAACTAGTTTTACAGTTTATATTTCAACTAGTTTTACTATTTATATTTATATTCATTATATTTATATTTTACTATTTATGTTCAACTAGTTTTACTATTTATATTTCCAGTTATTATCTGGATTTCCTCTACTATTCTTCAGTTAGTTTTGGGTTTTCCATTTTCACATTTTTCCCCCTGAATCTTCCAGTTCCACTTCCCTGAACATTTTATTTCTGATAATGAATCTCCTTTGATCTACTAATTATTGTTCAATGATATTTGAGTCTAGATACATTCTTTTCCAATGTTCAAACATACACTTTAAATAATCCTGCTTGGGTATTGGTTTATAATAGCAAGCCATAATAGTACAATTTTCAGATACAATATACTTTTGTCCAGGATTGTTGCTTTTAGTAATTCTACAAGGCTAAGCCCTGGTTGCCCAGTCCTAGCTGCTAAGTCCTTTTTCCCACATGTCAACAAATGCCCAGGAACTCTAATATGTGACACGGTCCTTGTTGACCCAGCAATGACTGATTACTTATTATTTTCATGGTTTCTCACCATTTTAAATGGGTTGGTGGATAGACTTAGTCTGGTTCATCCACTAAATCTATCTGGCAGGGTGACTCTTCTGGTAGAATGCTATACAGCTAGCATAGCTCTCAACCTCATTAGAGCATTGAAAGCCTCTCTCCCATGATAATTATTATGAAAAATCTGAAAATGTACTTACAATAAGCAGCCTGTATTAAGCATGATGGGGAGAGAATACATAGTTCAACCTATTAATAAGAATATACTACAGATGTATAAAGGCTCTGTATGTTTTACAATGTATGTATATTATATAAGGATTAAAGATAAATAATAGAATATGAATCTCTCAGAAGCATTTTTATCTTCGGTTGGCAACCAGTAAAAAAAAAAAAGTTTTTTCTACTCCAGTTTATATTCAGAAATTTTGGAAATTATACAATATTTATAGCAGTTCATATAAATGAGAGAAAATGAGCCCTTTCTTTCATCTTACAAGGAATTTTGACCGCTGTTTATCCATGGTTGGCTAATAAAATAATAATTTAAAAACACTTGAATTCATATGCTGAAGTTTTTTATGTATCATATTTTCTATGCAGCACGTATTCATTTGTGTAATATTGCCTTTTGGAATCTCTTTTTGTTCCTAACATTTATATGCTGTAGTTCCCCCATTAAATTCATGATGAAACTGAAGTTATGTTTTTGTGTGTGCCTCTCTCTCTACTTATGTAACTACTACCTATTACCTGCCTATATATCCATGTATGCATGCATGTGTCCATCCATCCTCATAACAACTCTGTGGAATAGATTAGGTTGAGAAAAGTAACCTGCAGTTATGATGGGCAAAATGGTGGAACACAGATTAAAGAAAAGGTGATTCTGTACTCAAGTTCATATCAGAAATACATGTTTTCTATAAAATCTGAATTTATTGTCTTTTCTTCATGAAGAATCATTTTTGTTCCCAACTTTAGTTCATGTCACGTTCAATTTAGGTGGAGGGGCCATCCTTTTATATCATATCCATCCTTATCTACTGGAAAGTAGCCTAAAATCTTTACAGTAAATAGACTCTCCTGAATGCTGCATTTTACTAAAATCTTGACAGGAAAAGTTTTTGAATCCATCAGATCTTTAATCAAGTATTTTCTTTCCAAGCCCAGCAACAACACTACTTGTTATATTAAATATTGCCCCTTTGGATTTGTTTTCCAGATTACAATTTCCAGTAGCTATTAGTGAAAGACTGTGATGATAACAACTGTCTATGCACTTTTCACGTATGCCAAGTTGGGAAAGCTGAGCATTAAATTCCAAGAATAATTGGCCACTGAAAATCATCACAATTCCACGATGCCACTATGGAATTAAACCTTGAGGCTCTCTAAAAAGTCATGCTTGGGTGAATTAGATGAGGAAAATCAAGAACAGCAAAAAGCAACTTTCTTTGCATGGGTCACAACACCCTATACTGCTACCGAGCTTGTCTATAGATACAATGTTGTTTAAACGAAAAAGCAGGAAAGGATTTCTTGAGAAGAATAATCATTGAGAAATTTCTCAGTGGGATTTTACATAAATGTGAATCTAGTAGGGCACCACAAAGTTCAGAAGAGTCTTCACTTTGATAATTTTTTAAACAAAGTGTTCAAAACTATTGTAATCCACTCATTCTATGAGCAAAACAACCGTTATGTCTCACCTTGCTCTTCTCTTTCTTCTCTTGCAGACGTTTACTACAAAAGAAGGTTGATAGGAGAGGAATCTTCTCCCCTACCACTTGTCAGGCAAGGAAGCTTCAATTCATATTGCAGGCTATCTTGCCCAGACTGCTCTACCTGGAGACTTATTGGTCCTTTTGGTAAAGTGTTCTGAAGAGAAAAGCATCTTGCTCTGCTCAGTTGTGGACAGGAAATGTTCCCGACATAGTTGAAAGCATGTGACTAGCCAGTTCCTACTTCTGTCAAAGTTTAACCAGTGCCAAAGAGGAAATGTTCACATCCACCCAACTGTGATCTGGAAGAAACAGTACATCTTTAGTACTTTTCATAAGCTCTGATGACAGATAATTCAGATGAAGAGGGCAGTATCTCCTCCATGGTAAGAGCTTTTGGCAAGTGCTAAGCAGTGCTGTGACCCTCAAAAGTTCTCCAAGCTGCATAGCTTCAATGTATATGTCAGCAATATTGTGAGGACCAAACTAGAGTCTCTTGTACTGTATGTATCCTGGATGTCTTTCAGGCTGTATGGCTCTGGGGCACAGTGGCCAGTCCCAAAAGTCCATTCTGAATCTAAGAGGACTTTCTGCAATAACAATGGATCCTGTTTTAGGTCATCTTCATCTCTTTATTGAGATAAGTCAGGCAGCTCCTTTGTTTCAACAATTCAAACCATGTTACTCTCAACTCCCAAATTGTCCTTGTTTTTCACAGACCCAGAAAGCAGATGGCAACTCTTGACAATTCTATTGTGCTATATAAAACACTAAATTGTTTATTTTTTATAGCATGGCAAATCATGCTATTAATAGTTACCAACCCTTTTTACCTATGGCTAATTTGGAATTCCTACCAGGGCAAAACATCTGAGGAATTTTAAGGAAAGTTCAAATACTTGAAATAAAATAAAATAAGAAACATTTCCCAAACTATAGTTGCTATAAAGGGGAAACAATGGGCAGTGTCCACTGCTAACTGTAATCCTACCAGATTATTTGAGAACACCTGAAGAATTGTTCCTCTAAAATATGCGTCTATTGTAATCTCCAGGGTGGTTTTCTATCACACACTATCCTGAAAATAAAAACAACAACAACAACAACAAACAAACAACAAAAAAGCCATAGTGATTAGTGGTAGCACTTCAACACTTTATTTAAGCATCTGCCTCCCCTCAAAAAATGTCAGAAATTAGAAGCTAGGAAAAATACAGATGAAATGTCTTTCCCTGGCCCTTTAAAGAAATCAGTGTAGAGGATGAATGACTTCTAAAAAAAAAAGATTGATAATATGTCGGATGGGCAGTGAGAGACATGCTGAAGTGTCTCTGCACAATTTGTGTTAGATGAAGTGATCAGAGCTGAATTTTTCTTCATTTTAGCCCTGGATTGTATGCCAGTTCTTAAACATTTAGTTTCATGTATGCATATTTCCTTGCTGTTTAACTCTTGAAAGTTTAAATAATTGAGAGTAGAAAGTTGAAAGGGAGAAAAGTGAACCCTGTCTTGAATTTAAGGCTCTTTTTATTCCATGCATTAAATAATCCAATTGCTCTTTTTGTATAATGAAGAACAAGGAAGGCAGCAATATCACAGATCACAATTTAGCAGCCTTGATCGTCCTGCACAAAAATGATTAGCCAAACTGGAGATACCATAAACAATGGGCTTTCTGTTTGCTTATCCAGTGCTTAAACTAAAATAAATTCATCCTACTGGCTAACTAATACAGCTTGTTTACAAAAGTGTTTGAATGTTTTTGGGTAGGCATCCAATTGCTATGAAGTCATTTTCCCGAGCTCCTGTCCTCTTGTGCCATGGCATGGAATGAAAAGTCTTCTCCATTCCAGCACTGATTTTTTTATATCAGTTGAATTTTAAGAAGAATGTTTACTCATAAGAAATAACTTTCAGTGGAATCCAATTTTTATAGATTTACAGCCACATTCTGATTCATTTATTTTTTAAAAGTTATGGATTAAATTGAGAAATCTGATTCAGCATTCAAATTACCACTTGGAATGTTGATGGTTGTCTTAAAAATATTTGAATATCTGAAGTGCCTTAAGCCAGTTCTAAGTACAAGGACTGTAACAACACTGGCCATTTTGTTTGGAAATTCAGAGGGTTGTAGACCAAACATATCCGAAGAAGGGTGGTCTAGCAGAACAACATTACCTTCTGCACTAATGCTCGATTTTCCCCCTTGGAGATTTTAGGATCTTTGTTTTTTCATGAGCCCTTCCTGCCATCTTCTTTTTGTCCACTATAACTTCCAAAACTAAGTACTTTATGATTATCCTTGACCATTCCGATTTGATTAACTCAAGAAACAGATTTAATACAAACATCACATCAGAGTTACCATTTACACTCCTTATCAAGCACTAAAGAAAGCTAGAACCACTATAAGTGGATTGACAGAAGCTCATCCAAATGTGTAAAGGTACTCTTTGATTTACTACCATTCATTTACTGACTGTTTGAAGTTACAACAACACTGGGAAAAATGACTCATGACCATTTTTCACATTTACGATCATTGCAGTATCCTCATGGTCATGTGATCAAAATTCGGACACTTGGCAACCAGCTCATATTTCTAATAGTTGCAGTGTCCTGGAGTCATGTGATCATCTTTCGTGGACCTCTGACAATGGAGGAAGCCAGATTCACTTAACAACCGTGATACTAACTTAATTGCAGTAATGCATTTAACAACTGTAGCAAGAAAGGACATAAAATTGCGCAATATTCACATTACAACTGTCTTGCTTAGCAACAGAAATTTTGGACTGAATTGTGGTTGTAAGATAAGGATTACCTGTAATTGATACTAAACAACGTCCTTCATTTTAACAAATTTGTGAACACCGCCTGAATCTCTTGTGAGTGAACAAGTGAAGAAGTCTGTCCTTGCCTGGCAACTGCAATTCAGTCCAGCAAAATGGTCACTAAATGAAATGGTTGCTAGGCAAACATGCGATGAAAAGAACACTGGTTGCTGCCATCTCATTTAGATAAACTTCTCTCATATAGGTGTGCCACTGTTACTCCCACTCTGGCAGACATCAGGTACTTGAAATGAGTGTGTTGGTCAGGAAATATATATATATATATATATTTACTACCATTTATTACTGTTTATAACTATTGCCATTACACATGATTGCTAACCAAGGCAGTTGCTAAGCAAAGAAAAAAATCAGACAAAGATTTTATGTCTTTGCCCTGGGGAACACCTTTTACTAATTCTACTTTTGTGAATACTTTATTTGACCTGACTTTATTTGATATTACACATCATCATTGGTCTGCTAGCCTCTCTTCTCTTATTTCTCATTCTGAATGTTGTTCTTTCTGCGCATCCTTTTCTGATAGCCTCTTTTTTCGTTGGACTTGATTTGTAATATCAATCTTGTCTCTTTGTTTTTGGTATTTCTGTATTTGCAATAGGTAATCAATTTTTCTTCCAGTGATTCCAAAGGTGCTTTTCAGAAGGTAACTAGATTTTCTTGTCCAATTGCCTTTTGAAAAGCACCTTTGGGACAACCCTGACCTGGATGATTGAGAATCTCCATAGACAGTTTCTTCCAAATGCTGGCTCTGATTGCTTCACCAACACTTCTGAGTCCTGTAGCCCACTTGTCACTAGATGTCCAGGGACTCCAACACCTATCACAGCTTTTATTAATGCAGTACTGTTCCAGACTGATCCAGGTTAGATTTCTGTAAGTTACATCTCATCATATTGATTATGGGAGAGACACTCTTCATCTGGCTCCTTTGATGAGACCTGTCTAATTTGGTTGAATCTCTGGCATAACTCTCAGCATGCAAACCCCATAATCACAGTGAGGTAGTGCCTCACTAGGAGTGGGATAAATTATTATTATTTTCCCACCGGCTAATCTGTAGTTTGACTGAACCTGACAGTTTCAACACTTTAAATCCTGTTAAAATGAACAAGATTCACCCAATGGATTCCCTCTATAGTACCTTTCAAAAGAACATAAATCGCAGACAGCTTACACTGAAATGATGCCATCTGTGTGTTTCAGCTCAGCTCCATCTCTGGGGAACAGGTCAGCAGCAAAGGAGGAATAAAAGAATAATTTGTTAAAGGCCTAATTGTTCTGGAATATCAGGCCAGGATGAGTAGCCTGATATAAATGATCAAGGTGGGAGGAGAATACAGTACATTTGGGAAAAAAGGGTGTTTGTTTTAAAGGACTCACAAATTTTTAACACAATGTATGTTTCAATACCAATAGCCTGATTCCAAACTATACTGAAGCATGAGTACTTATCAAATACCTACTGTTTCAGAATTCTACACTATTTTTAGAATATCACAAAGAAGGAGATCCAAAAGGCAACTGGACTTCCCTGGCTTTTTCCTTGAAAACCTTTTGCTTCTCATCCAAGAAGCTTTTTCAGTTGAATGAGAAGCTTCTTCAGTTGGATGAGAAGCAAAAGATTTTCAAAAAAAAAAAAAACACCCCAAGAAAGTCCAGTTGCCTTTTGGAAAAGCATCTTTGTGACAACAATGACTTGGATGATTGAGAATCTCAATAGACACAAAGAAGGAGAGTTTAAGACAACATTTACGGAGAGAGCTTCTTTCAGACAAAATATTTGTGATTAATAACATCAACTGTTATTCAATAGGCTACCCCTAACAATGATATAGACAACTTTGGGTTGTCCAAAATATGGATTTGTGGAACCCCAACAAACATTTAGCTCAAGTAAAATGCATTAACCATTTCCTCAGAATATCAAAAAAATAATTTCCAGTTCTGAAGACCTTCATGCCTTGCGTCCTAGATTTTGAGCTTCTCTGTTATCTAAAATGTTTCTTGAATGATGATATTGTTATTGTTATTGTTGTTTTCCTCTGCTACATTATCAAAAATTCTCAGATCTGAATAGAAGGGAAATTGTGGGATTCTCTCTCCTGTTCCTTTTTAGCCTGTGCTGCTACTGACAGCATACTGTGGGCTAAAGAAAGAAGGGGTTTGGATTACGCTCTTTGACTTTCTACAACTGCAAAGTTGTGCTGTTGTGTGTGTGTGTGTGTGTGTTTGTGTGTGTGCCATAGATGCTTGAATTCTAACAACATAAGCCTAAAAATAAACAAAAACCTTTCCCTCCAATAAAGGAGAATATTTGTAGCTCAGTGTTGAAATGAGGGATCCTTGGTGCTCTCTGAGCATTTCATTACCCAAGCTAGATAACATCATCAGTGCTAGTCAACTTGCACAGATGGTGTTACCTAGTTTGGGTAATGTAACATCTGCAAGAAAACAACCAAGCTCAGAGAGCATTAAACATTTTCCTCATTTGGCAGAATAGAAGCAGAAGAAGCAGAGCCAGAAAACAACTGGGTATTAAAGTAACTGTAGCAGGATCCATACTTTAAAATAGATGCAGACATATCTATAAACAGGTCCTCTCTCTTCTCATAATTTTTATGTGGTTTCAGAGCGGATAAAATCAATATATTTTATAGGCAAAAATCCCTCTGAAATAAAATGATAAAACTTAGGTTTTGTTCACCTGAGGTGTACTCAGTCTCAATCCCTTTTGGGGTGTGGATGTTCCTTTATATCCTGGCAACTGCCTGGACAAGTCCCTGCAGTTTTCTTGTCCAAAATTGGTCCAAAGTGGTTTGCCCTTGCCTTGAGCAACTGGTCCAAGGTCACCCAGTTGGCTTTATGTCCAAGGTAGTACTGGAAGACATGGTCTCCCCATTTCTAGCCTCACACCTTAAACACTACACCAAACTGGCTCCCTAATCCTATATAGAAACATGTTAACTAGACTTACATTAGGTTAGTTATATGGAAATATAAAGATACTAAATATGTTAGTGCTGGTAGAAAGTATTTGAATGCTTATTTTCTTTCCTAAGCCTAAATTACTCAGAATGAATAAATGTCAATGTAATGACTTCTCTGGAGGTTCTTCATAAGTTCTATCTCTAGCGCAGTGAGAGAAGACCAAGCTGCATTCATTGTCAATGCTATTCCAACCACAGCCTAACTGGTTCTCCCATTAAAAGAAATCAACACACAAACAACAATCACAGAAACTCTGGCCTGTTTAAAATTTTAATTGCATAGAGTCCAACATTATGTCAGGAACTATACACAGAGGCATATTTCCTCTCTCTTTAATCATTTTGCAAAGTGTTAGCAAGCTGTTGAAACTATTTTCATTGGATCCTCATCACATAAGATCTAGAATGCTTGAACAGAGCTTATATGTTTCTTTTATTCATTCTCCAACTATGGATTTTCTTCTTGGGGCAGATGAATCAATATGTTTTATTCTGTCTGAACTTTTTTGCTCAATTTCCTGCTCCCTTGAGATTTGTTTCTTTTGAAACATGCTTGTATTATCCTTTACCCTGCTGTTATGTTTGTTTTGGTTGATTTAGTATCAGTTTTCCATCTCTAGGCTGTCAACAAAAGGTACAAACCATTAAGCACAAACTTCTAACCAAGGCTTTCTGAGTTTTGTTGAGATCTAGAAAATCTTACTCCAGATACCCATTCTTGTTTTACTTGTCAAGACTGGAATGTCTGTGAAAGATTATGCCAGAAAATGCTGGCAGAGTTTCCAGATCTAGACCCCAGGAGATCTTTATTACCCTAGGATTAGCTTTCCTCCTCCTGTTGGTTTTGAGATGATTGTCTCAGTCTTCAAATCTCAAAAGGTAAATTTGTGTATGCCAGCAATGTGTATTCATGTTTAATAAATTTGAGCATTCGGAGACCAGCTGTACAACTCTCTCAGTAACAAGTCTCCATATTTGCATTCATTTTACTTGGCAGCTCATGAGATTTTGACTATAGCAAATCTGTCAGAGCAAGATGTAAAGCATATTTATTTTGTTTAGTAGTTAGTGGGGCTGGAAAGGAAAAGTTGTTCCATTAAAATTTCCCAATTTTGGTGGGTATGTGAATAAGGAAAAATAAACTCTGACTTAACAAGACTGACTGGCAGTAGCCTGTGTGCAATTTGGACTCACAAGTCTTCTTGAAAAGTAAGTGACAGTCATGGCCAAAGGGGTCTTTCCATGAGTCCATTTAATGTGTCAGTTGGCCCATTTATGGATCAAGAGGCCCTGTTATAATCAGTTGCACCTTGTCACCTCCCAATAGGATTTTTACAACATGCCTTATGTTCTTTGAAGACTATCTTAAAAAATGCAACTATCCAGAATGTCTTGGCAAGGATAGTAAAGGTTGTGCCTCACCCATTTGGAAATAGCTTTCCATTGAAATGCAGGTGACCCAGACCCTACTAGCTTTTCAAAGACCATGAAGACCGATGCCTATGTGAGTTGGGCCATGCATAGGTTGAATCAGGTTCAAGGCTGCCATGGTGGCCATGAACTCTGTGTGCTGTCTCTGATCCTGAGCTCAGAGACAGCAGATTTAAAATCCCCCTCAAAAAACCCATAAACCTGGCAAACACCAGCCTGGACAAAAGGTCCAGGAGCACAGGCAGGGATGTATTTACATTGCAGGGAAGAAGGTAAGTCATCCGGAGCTCCCACTGATGCCTATGGCCAACCTTACAAAGAGGGTCTCACAACTGGTGATGTCTGGACAGGGCTTCTGGAGGCCACCAGAGGCTCAGGAATAACAACTGCCACACTCTCATCCTTGCCCTGGAGTCACAGCTGATGTCGTACTTGAAATCCAGGAGGGCACATTTCAAAGAAGCAATCCTCTCCTTCAGTATCGAACCAGGTCTTTGAGATGCAAGCTAGGTCAGCCCTCTCATCCACAATTAGATAATGAATAAAGTCAGCTTTATTGAAGGTTGATCTGACATTAAGCAGCAGAAGCAGTGAAGACCACAGCCACCCAAACTTCAGAAACTAGGTCCTATAGCCGAGTAGAGTACCAATATTAAATATTAGGACCATCTTCCCCAAAAGCATCCCACTCCCTATCTCCCATTATACTTCCCTTTCACAACTGCAGTGCCCTCTGCTCCCATCTCCTTTCTCTCCCCATCTAGCTCCCCTCCCCATCTCTCCCTTGCCCAAGGACTAATTCGAATGTAAGTGCACAGTTCCTCCAAAATGTGACTTCCCAAGGTCTGTCAGCTTGGAATCAGTGGGATCTAAAGGCTTTTTGTTTCTTAAGACAATGTGACTGTTTTGGACCCATTCAGATCCATTTGTCTGAAACAGATGTAGCTAACCCCCTCTATGTTTTTCATTGCAGAAAAAATATAAAGTACTGTAATAAAATACTGTGCATATACTATACTATGTATCTACAGAACCCACAAGCTTTCTCAGACCCAAATTAGATGTGATGTGCAAGTCACATTTACTTTAATCCTAATTTTAGCAAAATATTAAGGGATATGACAACCATTTGTCTTGATCTTTTAATTTAAAATATCTTGTCCCCATTTGCTTTTTCAAACATAAAAAAGATATCTATCATCCACTGAGCCATTTGTCTTAAGCTGTGACAGTTGTTAAGTAAGAAGCAAAGAAGAATTGAAGGCTCTTATTTTTCTTTTTTTAGAAAAAGAGTTGAAAAAAAATCACAAAACTATAAGTTAATTTAGCTCATTGATTGCTCTCTGGAACATATAGCCCAGTTCTATGGTTATAAATATCCCCTAATGAATTTAATTAAATCTACTGTTTTGCCAAATATTGCATTCTTAGCCACAAATAAGGTAGGCTAAAGCTAAGTGGTAAATAATTTATTTACCTATAAAGGACTAGATTCCTAAGTAATAACAAATTCATTGTGGAAATATGTTTCTTATAAAGTATCTATGTTTATGGATGTTTCCAAATTTGTCCCAAGTTCAGAATATCTCTTTATTGGCTCCTGAAATATTGTTTCTGTTCTTTTAGGTAAATAAGTAGATAAGTAAATGACTTAGTAAGTTAATCATTAAACAGTGGAGTTCTTGGCACTCTCTGAGCTTGGTAGTTTGCTTGCAGACATTTCATTACTTGACTAGGTAACTTCATCAGTCCTGGTGAGCATGGAGTTTATACTTATGCTTGCTTATACACAGCAGCTTGCCCTGCCAGTGTTGGTGGGTGTGTGGTTTTCCTTGGCAGTTCCTTGATTAGAGTATTCTTTTCTGTTTGATTGTGTATCTGGTGTTAATCCCTGCTTATCAGGTTGTTGACTGGCTGAGGTTGTGTTCTGATGTTTTTGATTTTCTGTTTGCCTTTTTTATTGTCTCCTTTGAATGGTGCATAAATGTGGTTTATCTCTATGTCTAAGTCTAAATAAAGGCTTTCTGTAGTTACAGGACTTCTCAGGCTAAAACCTCCCACTATATCAAGGTTCTTTTAGTATAACTATGTTCATCTGAATATAATTGTGCACCATTTTCACATCAGTGATTAATAAGTTGTTTCAATATTAATCTGCTTGATATAAAGCCTGCCATCAATGACATATCATTTATCTTGATAGCAACAACTAAATGACAAAACAAGATACTATGGAGTCTTCCAAGGCACCAGCCTTCCTATCTATATATAGAGAAAGGAAAATGACCTTGGCAAAGGTAGGCCAAATTCGTTACCAAAGCAACAAAGTGAATAATAAAACTGAGGTCACAAACAAGCAGAAGTTACTCAGAAACAGCTCCAATAGACACTTCTCTAATTCACATGGGTATAACAAGAAAAGAAAAGAAAAGATTGCAAGATTTAGTTATTACAGCCATTCTCAATAAAAGTAGTCTTAGTCTGATTCCTATCTAACTGGACCTCATTACCCAAGCTGGAGGGGATAGTTCAAATGATGTATCATCATCAGCATTTAACTATAATAACCATAGCAATAGCACTTAGACTTATATACCACTTCACAGTGCTTTACAGCCTTCTCTAAGTGATTTACAGAGTCAGCATATTGTCCCCAACAATCTGGGTCCTAATTTTACCAACCTCAGAATGATGGAAGGCTGAGTCAACCTTGAGCCAGTCAGGATCAAAATCCTGACAGTCAGCAGAATTAGCCTGCAATACTGCATTCTAACAACTATGCCACCACAGCTCATATAATGACATGTTTGTGAGTTTCCAGCCAATCATAACTTACCCTTTTAGCCAATAGATGAACAAAAGAAGATGACAATATGCTGACATTGTAAAGTGCTCAGCGAGTGCTGTAAACCACTATGGAGTGGTATATAAGTCTAAGTGCTATTGTTATTGCTATTCTTGTATACAAATCTCAGTTGTATATGCCACTGCTTTCATCCCTTCTATCCCAAGATTTGCAAAAGGTGTGTGGTATGGAAATTGTAGCATGTGCTTTACTACTGGCTTTATCCAAGAATGGTTTAGGGATGTATAGAAAGTCTGTGCTGCTTGAGAGGGGAAAAAAACAAATGATGCTCATAGCTTTTCATTATCCCTTTCAGATGAACTGGTTACAGTAAAGAATCTTAATCATTTTTTGAGGCTTCTGGTTTGTGATCGCGGTGCTTGTGGACGTTTGGGGCGATCGCTCTCTCCACCATTCGGTTTTCTCCCGCCGGGGGACCCTGAAAAGGGTCAAAAGTTGCCCTGGAGGGGCGACGAGCATGAAGAGGACCCCCGACTGATCGTGGAAGGACAGCAGCCCTCCCGTTTGATCTGGGGCAGCTCTTCGAACTGACGGGGAAAAGATTGGCCATTAACATGGCCCATCATTAAGCCGCTACCAGCTGAGGCCAAAATTACTACCAAGCACTTCGAAAGCAGCGCGGAGGAATTGGGTGAGATCTTACCTTCTTTGTATCCCAAGTATTTTCCTGTAAAAAGCTTCTTGAAACTTCTTCCCCTGTGAGGAGAGAGGGAAGGGACCGTCTTTTTCCCACCCTCTAAAATGGCAGCGCCTGACTATCTAGAGGAAATAAAGCCCTGAAAAGAACAACTAAGTAACTGGATTTGCATTTTTTTGATATTTGGGGACCCAAAAAGTTCCTACTTCACGGGGACCTGTTACCTTATCTACCTGTAAAAAAGATGAAAAAGAACTTAAATTGGATAAAAACCTAGCCTGGGTTTTGAAAAGGACTTTAAATGCTATCGGGGACATCTTGTGGTGAAACTTGGTACAGCAAGTGAATATTTTTGACCAAGAGAGCTGCTCACAGCCCAGATCTGTCCTTGGCATTATCTAAAAGAGATAAAAAGCTGAGAGAACAGCTGGGAGGTGAAATTGGCTTTTAGGAACTGTGGAGGTGAACATTTACTGACTCTTGTTTAAAAAATAGCCTCCACTAAAGGACCATTTATAACCATCTCAGAAATGGAAGAGGTCCAGCAACAAATTTCGGCTAATTATAAACTTATACTTGAAAAAATTCTTGAAGCTACTAAGATAATTAAATCTAGACTGAAAGACAAAGGCGCCAGCTTAAACCTACAAACTGAAATCCTGATTCCAACTAAAGAACCTACAATTAAAAAAACAACAGAAGCAGAAGAAATTAATACCAAGACAGAGGACTTTAAAGAACAACAAGTACAATGTACTGAAAACTTTGACAACCAAACCCTGATTGCAACCAAAGAACCTACAACCCAAAAAGCAATAGAAGCGGAAGAAAGTAATACCAAGACAGAGGGTGTTAAAGATCAACAAGAACAGCTTAGACAACCAAACAACAACCATAAAATTGGACATGACTCTCTATTTAAACCAGAAGAAACCTGAGGAAGAAGAAGACCAGACCGAATTGAAGATAAAGATACTAGAGCAAATATGGAGATCTGAGCCACCAGGGCAACAATTTAACGATTATAAATGGACCAGTTCCTCTGGAAAATTGATAACTAGATGGTCTCCTTTGATTCAAGTAACATGTGCAAGAATGAAGGGAGATCTATCTGATGATTCAAAGGCATTGGTATGGAAGCCTGCCTGGCATAAAAAGAAAGCTAGAGTTAGATTTAGAAACTGGGGTCTTTTTATTTAAGACAGAGGATCCTAAAGTCTCAACTAAAGGGCTAAAGGGAGATTTTGAGATGAAGGGAAACATGATTATTAGATTTAAATATTGTTGGAAAATGATAAAAAAATAAGGGATTAATTGGCTTAATATTTAGGATTTAGATTTATAAGGGAAATGGAAATTAACTATTAGGAATTAGCCTCGAACTATTGTTTAGCCCAGATAATATAGATGATGGATTTGAGACAATAAAGGATACTCTATTAGTAAGTGGTGATGTACTAGGATGAGAAATAGAAAATGTTTATGAAATAAAATAAGAATATATTTAAGTGAGTAATATGTGTATTTTAGATATTATAACTTTCATGTAGTGAAATAAAGGAAATTTGGGTTACCCGAAACTTAAATACTATAGATGTTAAAGGTTAAATTAGAATACTGTAATTAAAAATTAAAAATTAGGTAAAACATAAAAACAGGATATGGATATGTATAAGCAAAAAATATATTGATAAATGTTTTAACTGAGCTTGTTAAAATTAGAAATTTACTAGCTTAAATATGATATACCAAATGTTAAAGGAAATAGAGAAGGAATTTCTGATAATGTAACCTGAGATATGTACTAAAGATTTTGTTATGGAACTATTGACTACCCAATCACCATGCTGCTTTCCAAATACCTAAATGTAAAACTGGAAAACCAATAAAATTTGTTATAAAAAAAAGAATTTTAATCATTTTTCAAGCAGTTTTCTATTGGACAAAACAGCAGCTGCCTGTTTTCCAGTACCAACAACAAACAAATCATTCTTCTTTAACACCAAATGATATATAATGAACAAATTAACATGCAGAACCTGCTGTAACAACTGAGAGACTAATTTATGGTTTGCCTAATAAATTAGAATATGGGAAAGAGTAACGGCATTCAATGGCTCACTATGATACCCAACTCACATTGACAATTAAAATTTATATCTTAGGGGTTATAAGGAAGCAATAAATATTTGCACATTTGTATCTTGAAGCAAGTTCAAAGTAGAGTCCCTAAACTCCTAAGCTTTGCAGTCAAAATTCCTGATTGCTGTTTTTTTTCCTCTCTTTTCAGTTTCAATCAAAGAAAATTTGTTTCACTTCTTTATTTAAATTGCATCATTTTAGAAAGTGTTAAAAATACATACAATCTTCTGTAGACTTTTGAATGGTATGTTCTTTACTGTTTAGAAGTAAGAAAGGTCAGACTAAATATGAGTGGTTTCTTTTGGGAAAGCATATCTATCAAGAAGTGAATAATGCAAACACAATGGATACAGAGCTATAGAATGATAACCATCTTCTTTACTTTAGTTTAATTATGGTCACCACACTACAAAAAAGCTGTTGAGACTTTGGAAAAAGTTCAGAGAAGAGCAACTAAGATTATCAAAGGCCTGGAAACGAAAACATATGAAGAACTGTTGCAAGATTTGGGTTTGGCTAGTCTAGAGAAAAGAAGAACAAGGGGTAGCATGATATCAGTGTTCCAGTATTTGATGGGCTGCCACAAAGAAGAGGGGGTCAAATTAATCTCAAAAGCACCAGAGGATAGGACAAGAAACAATGGTTGGAAACTAATCAAGGAAAGAAGCTTCCTGGAATTAAGGAGAAACTTCCTAACAGTGAAAACAATTAACCAGTGGAACAGCTTGCCTTCAAAAGTTGTGGGCACTTCATCACTGGAGGTTTTTAAGAAGAGACTGGACAGTCACTTGGCATAGGGTCTCTTGCTTGAGCTGGACTAGAACATCTCCAAGCTCCCTTCCTATTCTATTCTATTCTATTCTATTCTATTCTATTCTATTCTATTCTATTCTATTCTATTCTATTCTATTCTATTCTATTCTATTCTATTCTATTCTATTCTATTCTATTCTATTCTATTCTATTCTATTCTATTCTCTTCACACCCCCATAACAAATTGTTGTTTTAAATTATTTCTCTTTTTTACTGCAAAGCTGGTGAAAGACCATAATAAAAGTATTTTACTTGATCACATGGAGATGTGGCAGACAGCATGCTTTTTTGAAATACATAGAACAGATTAACCTATCTTGTTATTCAATATATTTATTTGAAAGCTGAAAGCTGAGGCAGAGTAGCTTCATGAGCTACTGTTGTGCTTGCATGCACATCCGTTGTGCTTGCATGCAGCATCTTGACCCATTTTTCTGATTTCTTAAAGATGTGGGGGATGGTATTGCTGATTTTTATATTCTTTGAGGGAAGGGGCTTTTTAAGTCGAAATAAGATCAAAAATCAATGTGGAACAGCCTTCCTAATCTGCCATTTATTTGTTTATTTTTATAAGGACAATATGTTCAGTTCTACCCCTACTAACATCATAGCGCATTTTTTGTTTCGCTATGGCTTTTGGAGTGCTAATTAGAGTCACTTAAGTGAGATTGGGAGTATAGAAATTTAATAAATAAATAAAATTAAACAAAACAAACAATGGCCCACCACTGCAAAATGTTTGCCTGCCCCCATTATACAGACTGAAGATAAAACCTCCTTTTGTGAATTTTGAGATGCAGTTTGGGAAGTAAAAAAAAAAAATCTAATATATGCATGTTAAAAAAAATGCATACTTCCTGCAAGATATGATATTTGTGAAAAGTTAATGAAAATGCATTGTATCATAGTGAAATTGCTTAAAATGTGCAGAGTTATAATGCAGATTGCTTTTTCAGGGATTCTGAAAAAAATGGTCTTTTATTGTATATACAGAATATTCAAAAGGAGCACTTGTTCTCTCTGGAACAAGTTCTCTCTCTCTCTCTCTCCCTCTCTCTCTCTCTCTCTCTCTCTCTCCCTTTAATGTGTTAAAGTGTCGCAACTTTCTACCTGTGATCTCAGTTAAGTACTCTCTACAGTTTTAGTATATCATCAAATCTTGTATCAATTTAGCATGCTTTAACTTTTAGTTAAGTCACTTGGATCAAGTTTTTTATAAGGTCCTAACTTTCATTAGTTATCAACTAAAGCAATAGTTATCCATCAAAAGAATTATTTCATTTGTTTTGTTTCAGCAATTCTTTAGAGAAAAAATAATAATCTGGTGGAGCATTGTTACACTTTGTAATTTAATGGGATTTTTTTTGGAATCAGATCCTTTTGTTGGAGGAAGAATATTATATATAGAAAATATACACACACACACACACACACACACACACAATATCATCAAGAGAGTAAAAGAACTGAAATGGAAATAGACTGGTCACCTAGCAAGAAGAAATGATGGTGGACCAATCAGTCATAGAATGGATCCCATTTGATAAAAAGCGTCCATGAAAGAGACCTAAAACAAAATGGATCAACAACCTCAGCAACTATTGTGGACCCAATTGGCAAAAGAAAGCTCAGGACCGTATTGGTTGGAAACATGTGGAAGAGGCCTTCATCCTGCAGTGGATAGATAATGGCTAAAATGATGATGTATTACTAAAACTCTGTAACCTTCAACTGACATCATAGGTCAAAACTTTGGGCTAACTTACAGAATGGGGGACCCATTACTCCTGAGGGAATTAATTTTTGGGAAGTTATGGCTGCTACTGTTTTTATCCTCATTTTCAATATTTTCATGACAGTTCCCTAGCTACTCATGCAATCCCTTTCTCCTTCTTTGACCCATCAGCAGATGTATCATTAGAAGCACCGGTATAGTAGATATTGGCTGAGAAAACTTTAGATCTCTCTTACAAGATGACACATTCATGAGATTTGGCCATTCAACAACCATTTCCCCCAAAACATCTGTGATCAATCGCAAAAGTACATTTTCCCTTGAACTGACTCTTGCTAACTATAGAGATATAGCCAAGTTGTTTCCATACCAATAATGTCAGATGGAGCTTGCCACGGCCTTTTTCCAGGATATTTTCCCCCCAACTTCCTACTTTTGCTTACAGTCCTAGGATTTTCTGATGGTCTTCGTTTAATACTAGCAAGTTCTGACTCTGCTTGATTATTTGTTTTTAATGAGCCAAAGTCAGTTAGATACTATGTATATTTTTACTTCATGCAAAAAGCCCATTTTAAAAAAATCAGCTCTGTTTTTGTCATTGAGTGATTCAACTGCTCTGAAAATAATGATATAAAGGGGTTTTAGAATTTACCTTAGGAATAAAGAAAGTATGAATGAATTTCTGAGGAGGGAAGAAAAGAATTAGCTGTTAAGAGAGGGGAATAACTTGCAGAAAAATTTACACAATCCAGAAAAAGTGAGAAACATGAGAGGCTCAAAATAACCCTGCCTTGCTTGTGTTTGGTATAACATACGATAGTGAGAAATTCTGGCTGATTTCCAAGTTTCAAGATCTTTCCTGGGATCTTTACCTGATCCTTGATAAATTGATGATTTATCTGATAAAAATGCCTGATTTTTAACTTGGCCTTTCAAGAAAAGCTGGAAGATAGCATTTAGTATGTTAGTGCAATATGTAGAGATTCTCTCATATCTTCCCTTGAGCAAAATTATGATTTAAGTGGGGAAGAAAAGGAAGAAAACAAGGAAGTGTTTGAAGTAAACTTTGGCTTAAAACATATTTGTCAGGGGTCTTTCCATTTATTTGACATTAATCAATTGGTTTTAATAGTGGTTAATGCCATTTTAACCTCTCTAATCAAAAATAATTGGATAAACCTTTTAAACTGCAGCAAAGGGTCCTCCCAGCCGCTTGATTAGCAATTAAGATCAACTGTCCATCATTGTTAAGCAGCTGTGAACAATTACATTTTTTAAATATTCTCTGGTGAAAACATATTGCAAGGCAAACATATTACTTAGTCATTATTCACTTGTGTTAGGTAAACATAAAAAGGAAGCCTAGCTAAATTAGTATACTTTTAAAGCGTTATCACACTTTCACTGACAGTTTTCAGAAGTATGGGATAGATAGCCAAATATAATGAATAATTGATAGGATTGGTAATGTGGGATTAATGCTTCTTTCTAACATACTTACAGACTATAATTAAGAGGACCAAAACATTTGCAGAAGATTCAATCTGTATTGGGAATGGATATGCAGATATACAATTTCCGTAGCAACTTTTAAAATGTTCTCTTTTTAACATTTCCCTGTATTTTTTAAAAATATTTTATGTGTTATGGAGCTTCTGCAGTAAATTGTATCCCTGTGGAATGCTCATGTTTAACATGCCATTAGCCCCAGGTTATCCATTTTATTTTATCATAATGTTTTGTCTCCTCCTCCCATTTTTTTTCTCAGATGTCAATCAACAGAAAATAATAATAATTAAAAAAAAACCCTAAAATTCCTGTGTGGCAGAATTATACTTTTACATAGTTTGGTTTATTCTCAGACTGATGATTTCTCCTTTTGAGCTGTATCATTTAGATGGGATATATGCTTATTTCTCAACAAAAGCAAAAAAATATGTTCCTTTTGAAATATTTTGATTATTTCACTGTATGGCAGACTGGTTGAAAGTGTACGTATGAATGTATCCTCTTCTATCTTGACCTATTGTGAATACCATGTTGACCATAAACAAGAGAAAAGTGGAATCCCTAAAATGATTCAATTGGGTTTTGTTTAGTAAGTTGCAACACTTAGGGATTACCATGCTTATTTTGTATATTCCTGTCAGAGTATTTGATCTGCTGCAACAGATCAATAAAGATTTTGAATCCCAACTACATCTTTTAAGGTATGGACAATGTAAGTATTTTACTCTAAGTAATTGACTTCCTACTCTTTTTTTGTTTGATTAATTTTGGCAGAACTTTCTACACACTAATCAACTGTATCTTTTTCCTCTATTCTGTTTTGTCCTTCCTCCCACCCCATTACTTTGTTTCCTTTCATATTATTTATATGTGGCACGGAGTTGTCCAGCAGCCATACTTTTTCTCAGTATCAAGCCATGTTTCTACTTCTAGTTTCTTATCAAGGAAATGTGAAAGTTCTTCATGCCCAACATCAAGAGTTGATTTCATGGCCATCCCAATATCAGCTGTACCACTATGGGGAGTAAGGAACATGACTCTCCTCTTGATTAGACCCTTATGCATAAATGTTGTGGATTAACATGTTTTATAGAATGTCAAGTATCTTGCAGCCAACTCTGTTGGAAGGAAATCAACACATATAGAACTTCTTTATTCTCCAGAATTATTTTGGAAATTCTATCTTAATTGTGGGTTGCATTATCAGTTGATTTTATCCTGATGCCCTTGTATACCTTCTTTCAATATATTGTTGAATTCAGCTTAGATATACTCTATAGTTAGCAGTTCAATTAATTTGCTAGCCTAAAAAGTAGTCTGTTAGTTTGATGGCTTATTTGATAGGACTAGAGGCAAAACCAGGCCCCAATAAGGGAGGGGTTGCAATCCATCCGTATAGATTTATGTAAATTAGAGTTTTTATGTGATTAGATACAGAGCAAGTATTTGATTGAATGTAGCACATTCTGAATCTAGTGAGGTCAGAGGGGTAATTAAGGCATACCTATGAAGTAATGGATTACAAAAAGCACAGGGTTTTTGAAGAAATAGAGGCAATATTTCATGAATATACTTTCCTTCTAGAAAATTATTATGGATTTTATTTGACTTTTTCTGGTTCCCAGCATCTATTTTTGTCTCTTTGTATGTTTTCCCAACCTATCAAAATTCTTGGGTCTTCTAAATGTTTTATGATTGAACTGACACTTTAGTTTTGCTGGAAAAGCATATTTGAGCAGGGGATAATTTCTTAATTTAATACCTTGTAGTGCTTTGTTTTCCCTGAGAAGATGTATTGAAGATAAGGGCCTTTACCTTGACATCTCTTCCCCAATCTTAGAACAGTGTACAATCAATACTAGGTGTGCTATCTCTGCAGAAGATGGCAAGCATATCCATCTGCATTCCATTCTGTCTAAAAAAAAAAAAAGGTTCAAAAGTCATATGAGGATTTTGCCTGTCCGAATTATATTTTAAAAAGTCAGCGGGAAAAAAATAGTAAGATTACAAATTTATGCTGCTCAGATGTCCTTTTAAGAAACAAACAACATACATCATAAGAAGCATTTTATGTGCAACTAGAAGTATTTGGATACTGCTGAGAGTTGCTCTTAATTCAATATCAATAAAATATAGTACTTGTGACAGTTGAGCTTTTGAAATCTCCAAACTCCATTCTCTGGAATGCATTAAATCCTCATTAAACTGCTTCAACATGTACAAACATCCTTAAAGTGCATGCAAATGAAGTGACATCTGTAATTGTTGTAGTAGTATGAAAGCAGGCTTAATGCTGATGAGAAAAAAAAATAGACTCAGTTTAAACTAAGCGTAAATGAGGTTTAACAAACAATTTTATGAAGATCACCTGATAGAATTTGGATTGCAGCCTTTGATCCAAGACTGGGATAAGATTAGTCTTTTTCTACTGCTAACTCATTTCATAAACCTGGCTGCCTGAATTATAAGTAACCTAATCCTTTGGGTTTTTTGTAAACATGAGTAAAGATTTCAACAGATCCAAAGAAAATGTATATGTAATTTATGATTACAACTGACCTATTATTTATTTAATTAATAACAATTATCTTTATTGAGTTTTGTTGTAAATGCTTTTTCAAAAACTCCATTCATTCATCTCCACTCTTCTCTCTCCATATAACTCCAAACAGGCAGCAAAAATCTCATTCTTCCTAATGAAAGGTCATTCTCAAATATACTTAGTTACATAATTTATGCCAAAATAAAGCCAGCGGTTATGTCGCCTACTGCATCATTTTCATAGCACCAGTGGTGGGATTCAGCCAGTTCGCACCACTTCGGCAGAACCGGTAGCTAATTGCCCAGACCCAGAATGGACTTCCAGAAGCGGCATCCACACAGAGAACCGGTTGTTCACATATTTGAATCCCACCACTGCATAGCATTTAAGCTGAGACTATTAATTATTTGGAGCCATTCTATATTGCTGAAGAGTATAGGAAGATTTTGGGGGGGGAAAGAATTCCATTCCCCTCCCCCCTTAAAAAAAACTATGATTGCTGCAAGGAGATTGCCCTCTTTAATTCCAACTAGAAAACATGAAATTTATAATCACAATTCCATGGATAGTTCATCATAGTTTATTATTAGTTATGTGCTTCTGCTTAAATGAATTCTAAGATTACAGGAGTTGTACTGATGAACAGAATCCTCCACATCCTCCTCAAAATGTTGCTTTAACAACAACAACAACAAAATGTGGCAGAATAACAGAGTAGGAACGGACCTTGGAATTCTTCTAGTACAACCACCTGCTCAAGCAGGAAACCCTATATTATTTCAGAAAAATTGTTGTCCAATCTCTTCTTAAAAACCTCCAGTATTGGAGCAGCCACAACTTTTGGAGGCAAGCCACTCCACTGATTAATTGTTCTAATTGTTAGGAAATTTCTCCTTAGTTCTAGGCTGCTTCTCTCCTTGATTGGTTTCTATCCATTGCTTTTTGTCTTGCCTTCTGGTGCTTTGGAAAATAGGTTGACCCCCCTCTTCTTTGAGGCAGCCCCTCAAATATTGGAACATTGCTGTCAGGCTGCCCCTATTCCTTCTTTTTACTAGACTAGACATACCCAATTCCTGCAACCGTTCTTCATATATTTTATCTTCCAGTCTCCTAATCATCTTTGTTCTTTTCTGCACTCTTTCTATAGTGTCAACATGCTTTATGATACAAAAGCATTGTTGCCTTTGTATGATAAAGCATGTTGAGAGTCTAGAAGCATTGTTGCTTTTGTATCATGAAGCATATTAAGTTTTGGCAAAGCATTTTTTTTTAGTTCAATGGCAATACATTAACCAGCCCAGGCATCAGCCTATTGTTTGAGTTTAAGTCCATATTTTTACTTTTGTTTATCACTGTTTTAACCTGTTTTTCATAAAACATTACTATTTAGTCCTCAGCATTCTCTCCATAAAAGTTTTCTTTCCACTTGAGATGATTTTGATTTTGATTTATGTTACTCTTTTTCATTCCCAGTGATGGGGAAAATTAGCATAGTCAAGATAGATCTTTTCTCAGCATGAGCTACCTTCCTTTATAAATTTATAAACTCATAAATTATTATCCTGCCTGTCATTATGGACTTTTTAAATATCCTTGGCACAAAATTTTGCACTTACTGGAAACAATTGGTATATGTTGGATAAGAAAGCAATTCACCCCCCCCCCAGATTTCAGTAGCCCTTTAATAATAAGCATATGTTAGTATGATGTAGGGTCATTAGAGTTGTAGACTGACTGTCATGATTCTAAATTAATCCACAGAAAGACAACTGCCTTTGATGTGCTTTCACTTTTTTGGGAGGGGACTCTGAGGTTATTTAATAAATCTGCAACAGAATAACTAAGATCAAAAGAACCACGGCTTCCAAGAACCTGATAGCAATATACAGCACCATTTTGCAGTGATAATGCTGGATATGACAGACAATTTAACATATCTTTTAACATCAGCATAATGCTATTAGGAGGCATGAATGGCATAGCCCTTATCAAGAAATTATCAGTATTAGGACATGTTTTTTTTCATGAAAAAGAAAAATAATTATGTCATCAATCTGTTTCTGGAATAAACAATTTCCTCCATTTTAGGAGATTGCAAGAGTAGATGCTTCTGAGATAGAACACATACATGATAATAAATATAGAATGGCGGACCCAACTGAGAGGCAATATATGAAGAAAAAAATGCCGATTGTCACAGAACCTATAGGCCTGAATTACCTTTTCATCCTACATACATACAGTACATACACATACATACATAACATGTTCTTAGTTCTCCACTAACTACTGTTGATGGATCTGAAAAGATATTTATTATTCTCTGCTACAATCGGCAATGAGATTCTGATAAGCAAACTAAAGTAGTTTGTTAAAATACACAGAAGTAGTTCGTTTCAGTTTTCAAACCATTCCCTTAATATATATGCTACCATTAGTATACTGGATCAAGATCTTTATGTCAGTTGCCTGCTTAATGAATGTGATTATAGATGTGACTAAGATGTTCTTCTGTACTATATTGCCAATATAGATACTTTGTGGCAAAATGTGTCTTGCTGACTTAGCTAAACCAGAAAAGCAGTTACAGAAACTGCAATTAAGTCTACATTGGGTTGCTTGACATTAAAAAAAAAAAAAGCTTCCATATTTGGTTTAGGCATTGTTGTAAGAATGCAAGTGATACTGCAGTAAGCAATTTTATGAAGGCAGAACTATTTGACTCACAGAGATGGTGTTGGCTTCAAATATGTATTAAAAAATCTGTACATTCCTTTGATTTACTTATTTTTTTAGTGTAGACCAGGGGTAGGCAACCTTGGCTCTTTTATGACTCGTGGACTTCAACTCCCAGAATTCCTGAGCCAGCCAAGCTGGCTCAGGAATTCTGGGAGTTGAAGTCCACGAGTCATAAAAGAGCCAAGGTTGCCTATCTCTGGTGTAGACAATGATGTTTTATCCTAGCTAAGGTATTCTTGAGTTTGTTTTTACTTACATAAATGTTTTTCATTTACACATTATAAAAGTGTTATTGCTAACATTTGCAGTCCCCTGAAGAAAAGATTGAGTTTGAGATTTTTCCATAAAATTAAACCACACTTCTTTCTTTTTTACGTGATGGTTTGGTTCATGTCATTCTTTTCTCTTCACTTTCAGTGGAAAGTGAATATATGTAATGTTGATGTAACTTAAATAAAAAAATGAAAACATTGTATCAAAAATGGGAAAGTATGGTAATGTACTTTACTTTGGGCAAAATAAAGTGGAAATATGATAGGAATGACTATCTTTATGTTCACGTGATTGCTCAAAATCACACAAAGTTTGGGGAGAAGGGTTCATGTTAACATTCTCCCTTTTTCTTTGGTAACTGTATCACTGCAGATCAGCTATGCTGGAAATTATTGTAATTCCCTTGAGGCAAACTTTCTTTGGCGTTGGTATGCAGACTGACTTCTTCCAAAGTATTGGCCATTGTGTTATTCTGTACATTTACTGGCATAATTTGATCAGAACCTTACTGATTCTTCTTTTGTTTCTTGCCATATTTCGGTGTGTTGTCCACTAATTCCTATAGTCTTATGACTGGACTGGTGATTTGTATCTGCTATGTCTAGAGTTTTTGTAGATAGGCAATGTTTTCTAAGCTATTTTGGATGTTGAGATGGGCAGCTGTACAAATTGAATAAATAAATACTTCCCTCTCTGTGCCAACCGAACTAGAGTAGTAATGTAGAGCAAAGGACAATAACAATAGAATGCTTAATGTCTGGGTTTGCCCAACAAACTTAAGAAAGTCCACACTGTATTCAGTTCACACAACATGCTAGTTGTTCACATATTTGAATCCCACTACTGGCTACAGTGCTAGCATCAGCTGATAAAAGTCTGTGAATGGACTACTCTGAAACTGAAAATCAAACAAGAACAGCATGAAACAGAGGGTGTTATATTTTGTTGGTCTCTGACATCCAATTTTCCAAGCACAAGCATATGTATCTGTGTGTTTTTATTACATTAGAGGCTGTTTATATAAAGTGGGGATAAGCAGCTTTATATGATATAGAACTTCTAGTTACATCTCCCATGATTGCCAGCCAGTAGCCAAACTATCCAGGAAGCAACAAAAAGGAGACAATAAATTATAAGCCTGATTAGAGTTGAATAGGACTTTTCAATATGTTATTCGCTAAGCCAAAATTGTATTCATGATATTATTTACAACCCAATATCTAAACATACTTCTGTTATTTTTTATATAGTCATTTTTTTAATCTAGTGAAACTTCTCAAGCTTGTTTTAGAGTTGGGCACCCTAGAAATTAATAAAATAGCATTATTCTTCACCATATATTATACAATACAGTAATATTTAATATTACTATTGTTGTAAATCCCATCAATTTAGTTTGGTGATAATTATATTTCTTGTCAATTTAGGTATGTATATGTGCATCCAAAATGTATAGCTTACAGAAGGTGCCTGGGTGTATATTTGATTGTAATTTTCTTTGTTCCCCCCCCCCTTTTGGGCAAGTGGGAATAAAATTTCCAAGGTGTGCATAAAATGTAAATGAATTGCAAGGCTGTTATAAATAATAGAATTTCCCAAGGCTTCCCAACAAATTGTCTATAAGGAACAATTCTTTGCAACCAGTACACTGGAAATATATGCTTATCCTGTGCTATTTGCTCATTGAGTTGCTAAGTTATTGCTCCTTGTGAGGAAACTTCAGTGTCCAGTGTGTTTAAAGCTGTGGAGATGAAGCAATAGCCATCTTGCTGTAATGAGGTTAGCACCTCAAAAGGTTCACTTATTTCCTGTCCTTTTTTCAATAGCTTTATTAAAGATTATATTATACAAATAAAATACAACAACACAATACACAAATGTTTTTAAATAATTTACACAAAATTAAAATAATTAAGAATATTTTTAAGCGCTGAAAAAAACTAGAAAAATAGAACCCCTCTTAATCTCCATCAAGCATAATCAACATTAACAATTTAGCACTATTTTTTAAAATACAACCAAAATGTCTTCATTCCATCCTTTATCCCATTCTCTATAAGCCCATCTCTAAAACCTCATCTGTCCATATTAAACAGCAAAAGTCTAGTAAGACTTATCAAACATTCCAAATTGCAAACTTAATGTATTATGTCCAATATGAATCCTTCATTTTTTTATTTAAACTTTATTGTATTGTAATTAAATTGTCCTGGTTGACAGAAGAGTTGATTAATAAACAAAGTATAGTCACCATCTATAACTTCATCTCCTCTTTATATTAGAAGCAATGAGAATGACAAATGGATCCATGAGACAGTGACAAATGTAAAAGAAAGGGAGGAGAACAAAGATAAGAACTGCAACATTGGTTAATGCAGCCAAAAACATAATGTTTTGCTCAAAAAGACAATACAGAACCTACTATCTCAACAGAGAAATAAAAGCATATAATAGTGGCAATTAACCTCTTATATGAAAACAATATATTTGCTGTCTCTTCCCAAGGAACAGCAAATAATATAGTCATTTGCCATAGAAATTTAGAACCCATGCATCCAAATTTAATTTTTCAAGATCCAATCACAATGCTATCCAGCAGGCAGGAGATCCAAATGTGTTTCTTGGATTTAATAAGCAAACAAATGTGTCTTTAAACAGATCTCCTTGTATTTCCACATAATCAAATTCCAGTCCCAGTCAAAAAACAATTAAACATTACCAAAACTTCTTTTTTCTAATCACTTTTAGGTATAGCTTATTAACTAATTTTCAGCTATTAGGAACCTTGGATTGAAAGGTTTTACAGCATTGAATGAATTTGCTTTAAACTTTAGCAAAAGTTTAAGATTTAAAAAAAAATATTTTGGAATAAACAATAAAAGGGTGATTAGAACTTTAGATTTTGGAAAGTTACAAATGGACCCAAGGTCCAGATGGATTTGAAATGAGATTTTGTAATTAATCATAAGAATACTTCCCATGTGAAAATGCTGTTATTTCAAATTCTCTTTTTAAAAATGATAGAATGAGATTTGAAAGTTGAACACTAGAAGGAAGTAAAGATGACAAAAGAGAAGAACACTTATATTTGAAGCAAATGAAGCAAAATATTTTTTTATATTGGAAATATTGAAGGATACTTTTGAAGAATGCACTCACAAGCTAATTTTAACAGTATCTGTGTCTATTAAGGTTGCATTTTAATACTGATTGAAAGAGGAACAAGTACAGTACTGAGATAGGATCTGAATGTGGATTTAAGAATGACAGCCTACAAAAATGAAATTGACAAATATGCTACACTGGATGTACATAAGAAGGCAGCTGATGTCTTAATAATTAAAAGGGACATACAAATAAATAACAAAGAGAATGACCTGGATAATCTTCCTATATTGGATTTACAAAAGAGCCTTGTTAAGAATTTGAAGAATTTTGTGAGAGGGAATGAAGAAAAAAAAATGAAAAGAAAGTTTTAGGATATTATTTGAAGGGTCTAAAGATCAAGATTGTTACAAGTAAAAGGGAAGAATATAAAGTTGGTGTATTTGATCAAGGTTCAAATAAATATATTATTATCTCTGGTAACCCTTAATAAACTTTTGCTGACCAGGACTGAAATGACAAAGATTTAAGGATTTGTTTATAGATAAGACATGGTATATTGGAAGAGAAATTATTTGTTGCATATTAAGAAAAGGTGATAAATTATTAAAATTATTTATACTTGTGACAAAGGGGAAATTAATCTCTTTATATATTTATTTTCCTTTACTATGTTCTAATTTTTTATTTTCTTTCTTTTCTGCATGTTTATTTATTTTTATTCCTATCTTTTGTTTAGTTTATATTAGTGTTTATCTGTATAAATTGTAATTTTAAATAACATTATTAATAATAAAAGTCCCTTTGTTATTTTTATAATAACAATTTTGGGAAAAATGGGGAATAAGATCCTGAATAAATATTGGGTGCAACTTGGCAAAGTTCTGCATAATTTGATACTCAGAAAATGAAACTCAGCAATTTCTTGAATAATTTGTAAAAACTGGTAAGTTTGTGGGCTGAGAGTTCTGCTTGGTTTTTAAAGAGCAAAATAAGGATTGGATTCTACAAAGAATAACTGGAACCAGGACGAATTGAAATTGGATTGCCTTTTATTTTTATTATTATTATTATTATTATTATTATACATAATAATTTCCATCCATTGTTTCATGTCTTGTCTTCTGGTGCTTTGGAAAACACTGGAATACTGCTATCATATCTTCCCTAGTCCTTTTTTCTCAAAACTGGCCATATCCAACCATCCTTCATATGTAATTATTGTTTTTGAGCCAGGTTTCACCTAATCTGTACTTGTACCTTTGGTTTTTCCTGCCTAGGTATAAAACTGTATTGTTCTCTATGTTAAATTCCATGTTGTTGGATAGGGCCCGTTGTTCAAGTCTGTCAAGATCTTCTAGGTTTTTGGCTGTTCCTGCCAAGTTATTGTCATCTGCAAATTTGATGACTTCCCCTTCTATTCCCTCATCTCAGTCATTTATGAAGATATTGAAGAGTACTATAAAAATACATACATAAAAGTATGTACTTTTATAGGCCACTGAACTCTGGATTCCCTAAGAATATTCTATTATTACTAATTCTAAAATCTGAATTAGTAACATTACATAAAATATTTTTATGAATTATGTAATACATCCAGCAAAGACAAAGACCACCAGTTATGAATAGTGGATCCTTACATGCTGAAAAGCCCATTGTAGTTATTACTGTTTGCCTAAATAAGATTGCAAATGCATTTGGCATGCATGATAAATGGCTGGTGGACTTATTGAATAATACATATCTGGCATATGCCTTGAAACTGTTCCAATGCACAACTTTAATAATATTACATTAAAGCAACATGACATTGAATCTTTTATCAAGAAGTATGCTGTTCTTCCCAAAAGAAACGATAGGTCTTTAGACAAATGTAGAAAGTACAAAAATAAACAATTCCTCTCCTGTTCAAAATTACTAAACCCTCAGGATCTAAAAAAAGTGCCATTATAATTTTTTACTATACTATAAAACAAATTGGAACATTTGTAACACAGTAATGATTCTGTTACAAATTGGAATATTTGTAATGAACTACTGTTATAATTTGTTATAAAAATCAATTAGGAAATGTGCAAAAGCAGGTTTTAATAAATGTTATATAGATTGCAAAGGTAAAGTTGATGAGATCAAAACGTTAACATGTGAAACCATGAGTTTTCTGTGCTAAAAATGTATGACTAATGAGTACATTCCTTTTTAGTATTACTTGGTGCAAGTTAGTTCAAAAGAAAACCCTACTAAATTGAGAATGTTTTATTTACTCCCAAATATTCACTAGTAACTCAACATTTATTCCTAAAACTAGTATGAAAACAAAATGGAACTCTATCACTGCTTGGGGGTTGGACTAGAAGACCTCCAAAGTCCCTTCCAACTATTATTATTATTATTATTATCTTTTATTCATTAAACATGAACCTCAGTCAACTGAACATTCAAATTGGCTGGTGCTGATGGTTGACACGGGTTGCTACCAGCATCCTAGGTGTCAACCAGGTACCTTCTTAAAATATAAGATGTTCCGAGTAGCGCAGTTTTTTGTAACATTGCTGGAGTTATTGCAGGAAGCTGCAGTTTCTTGATGTGTTTTGTGAAGTTTTTTGACATAGTTCCCAGTGCCCCGATGACAATGGGTACCACTGTTACACGTTTCATCCATAATCGCGCAGTTTCGATGGCCAGGTCGCGATATTTTGTAATTTTTTCCAGTTCTTTTTCTTCGACTCTGGCATCTCCTGGTACAGCAATATCAATCAGCTGTACGCTTCGGTTCTCTACAACTGCGATATCCGGCGTATTGTGTTCCAAATGGCGATCTGTCTGTATTCGAAAGTCCCACAAGATCTTCACCCTCTCATTCTCAACAACTTTTTCCACCCTGTGTTTCCACGACTTTTCAGACACAGGCAAGTCGTATTTTTTACACAATGCCCAGTGGATTAATTTAGCAACTCGATCATGTCTAGATTTGTAATCAGTTTGTGCGATTTTGCTGCACTCACAGATTAGGTGTGAAACAGTTTCAACTTTGTCATTGCAAAGTCGGCAATTTGGATTGTCAGTGGATTTTTGTATCTTCGCTTTCATGGCATTAGTTTGTAATGCTTGTTCTTGAGCAGCCAGTATTAAGCCTTCCATTTCTTTCTTGATGGTTCCCATCTTAAGCCATACCCATGTCAAGTTGTTATCACATTTTCCTTCAATGTTTTTCAAATGCTGTCCATGCAAAGCTTTGGTTTTTCATCTATTTAATCTGTCATCCAGCCATTTTTCCTTATATTCTGCCTTTGTTTCTGTTATTTTTACAGTGCTCTCTGTTTTCACAGCCTGCAGCAGTTTTTCTGTACTTTGATTCACATAGTCATTCAAACTTCGTTTTTATTCTTCTACAGTTTGGTGGATTTGCAATAGTCCTCTGCCCCCTATTTTTCTTGGCAGGTACAACCTGTCGATGTCACTTCATGGATGTAGAGCGTGGTGAATATTCAAAAGTTTACGTGTTTTCCGGTCTAGGTTTTCCAGTTCAGCCAAAGTCCAGTTGATAATTCCAGCTGGGTAGCATATCACTGGGACTGCCCATGTATTAATGGCTTTAATTATGTTTCCAGCATTCATCTTTGATTTTAAAATTTTGCGGACTCTCCTGATGTATTCCTTTTGTGTTGACTCTTTGACTTTTCCATTCAAGATGTTATCTGCTTCCAATATGCCTAGGTATTTGTAACCGTCATTCTTTGCTAGTGCTTTCACAATACTTCCACTTCCCAGTTCTATTCCTTCTATTTTTGCCATTTTTCCTCGTTGCATGGATAGTATAGCACATTTTCCAAGTCCAAAGTTCATTCTGATGTCGCTGCTAAATAGTTGGACTGCGTTGAATATTGATTCAAGTTCAGTGTGGCTTTTCACGTACAGTTTTAAGTCATCCATGTACAGCAGATGGTTTATCTTGCCATGCTGGCTTGAGATGTAGTATCCCTGTTTTGTGTTTTGTAAGATTATTGTCAATGGAATTAATGCGATGTTGAACAGTAGTGGTGAAAGTGAGTCCCCTTGGAAAATTCCTCATCTGATGTTAATTTCATCAATGTTCTCCCCATTTACTATTAGGGCTGTTTTCCATTTTTGCATATTTGCTTTCAAAAATGTACATATATTTTTGCTGATTCCAAAGTTTTCCAAACACGCATTAATCCAACTTTGGGGTAATGAGTCGAATGCCTTCTTGTAATCAATCCACGCCATATTCAAGTTCGTTTTCCGTCGTTTTGCATTTTTAAGTACCATTTTGTCAATGAGCAGCTGATCTTTTGTTCCTCTTGATTTTTTATAATTTCCTTTTTGTTCTACCGGATACAGACTGTTTTCCATCAGATGGTTGAATACTGAATTTGCCAGTATTCTTGTAAAAAGTTTTAACGTTGTTGGCAAACAAGTAATTGGGCGGTAGTTACTTGGTTCTGTGCTTTTTTCTGGGTCCTTCATTATCAAGTATGTTCGGCCAGCTGTTAACCATTCTTCACTTGTGGCATTTTGGAGCATTTCATCAAACTGAGTGGCCATGCGGTGATGGAGGCTGGTGAGATGTTTCAACCAGTATCCATGCAGCTCGTCCAGGCCAGGTGCACTCCAGTTCTTGGCGTTCTTTACTTGTTTTGCAACCATATCAGTGGTTATTATAGTATTCTCCATTTTGTTTTGTGTTGCTTCTTTTTGGATATCTTTGATCCAGGAGGCAGTTTTATTATGTTCCATTGGGCTTTCCCACAGTTCTTTCCAAAAGTTGTTGTTGTTGTTGTTGTTGTTGTTGTTGTTGTTGTTGTTGTTGTTGTTGTTGTTATTATTATTATTATTATTATTATTATTATTATTATTATTATTATTATTATTATTATTATTATTATTATCATCTCAGTGGAAGAAATGGAAAAGAGATAAGGCTGATAATGTCAAGAACATCCAAGAATATGGAGACCAGGACCTCTTCTAAGATATTCCAGTGCCACAAAAACTTCAAGAAAGACTAACATTTATCATTCATGAAATGTCAAATTGCTTGAGGTAACATTGAAAATCAAGTTGTTTACATGGAATTCTGTTTACCTACAGAATATGATTCAAAATAGTCCCAAAGGTGCTTTTTTCAGGAGGCAACTGGACTTTTTTTTTTTTTTTTGCTTCTCATCCAAGAAGCTTCTTCGGCTCTGACTGGATGGTGGGGAATGGAAGGATTTATATTCCTTGTAGACAGCTGGTCATTTGCATTCTTTTAGAAAGTTGTTAGGGATATTTGGAGGTTTTCTGTGTCCTCAGGGTCACCTGAGTAGTGCAAATATGTGTTGAGCCCTCTGGCTGCAGGATGTTTTCTGCCCTGTTCCTGTAGTCTGCAATGTTTTCTGCATTAGATGACT
Organism: Azemiops feae; assembly: GCA_023970755.1. NCBI lineage: Eukaryota > Metazoa > Chordata > Lepidosauria > Squamata > Viperidae > Azemiops > Azemiops feae. Next base: position 768,896 of record JALGBA010000588.1, read on the forward strand.
GAGAATCTCCATAGATATGACTCAAAATATTTTAAGTTCTCACCTCCCCCTCCATAATAGTTACAATAATAAAAATATCTAACTTGGTAAATAACCTATTATTGAAAATAAAAGTCCATGAAATGTTACATGTACATTTGAATAATTCAGATAATCCATTTCAATGTTTTATATCTTGAATAAAAACCATTAGATAATTAAATATATGTTTTTATATATAATGCTTTTTTTAACCAAAAATTACCATCAGACCTGTTCAGGTGATCACAGTAATGGAAAGCCTTTTGGTATTCAATAGACTAAAATAGAAACCCATGCTACCTAGACAGAACAAAACCTAGGGGTGTGCAAATCAGGTCCAATTCAAATGAAATATTTAACATGGTTTGAAAAATTGATCCAGTTTGATTTAGTTTGAAGCTATAAAGATCTCCAAATTGAATTTAATTTAATTGGGATTACTAAAACATGTGTACAATGCAGAAAAAGCATATGAAACAGTTTAAATTTGGATGTGTTCATTTTGATTCAATAAATGAAACTAATCTATATATTTGTTATGTTGGATCAATATGACACTCTAAGTGAATGTTTGTGTGTTTCTACTGATCTCATTCTATTTTTTCTAATACTTACAGGAGAATCTGTCAAAATTGTAGAATTGGCTGTGAGAATTCCAGCAATCAACTTGAAACAAGACTTTATTAGGTTTCTGTTTTGTTTTGAACAACCAACAAACCTTCAACCATAAACCTTCACAGAGTAGAAATGTTCATTCTTGATTGACTGTTTGCATCTGCTTCCAATTCTACTTTCTCAAGAGAAGCCTGACACAGAGAAAATAAAATATCAGCACTGATGATGTTACCTAGTCTGGGTAATAAAACTTCTGCAAAAAAACCAAAAAAACAAACAAACAAGCAAGCTCAGAGAGCACTAAGGTCCCTTCAAAGTAAAATACTCTCCCAGTCCTTGTGAAAACAGAAATGAAACACATACCTAAGTTTACTAATAATCTAGATCTTCACTCTTTTTTTGTTCATATTACAGGTATATATGGATCCTTTGGGTCAAATTGATTAGATAGTTTGGTCAGATATCTTCCAAATAAAGCCTGCAGTATCTGTTTAATATGTGGATGAATTCTAGGGAAGGTTATTCAAAGAAATCAACTACACATATATTTGTATATTTTCAGTCTGTCTATGTTTCAATATATTCTTGGTTCAAAGACCTGACCTGATATAACATGACATCTTTTTATGAATCAGTAAGACTCTGATAAGATTTCATATGAAAATCATGGCGTCTGACACTGTTTCGTTTAACTTACCAAAGTGAGTTTGGAACCATGATTTTTATATTTAAAATAGGACTGTGCAAAGCTTTGAAGAGTACTTTGCTTTGACATTGTTTGGGCTGAACCACCCTACTGAAGCAGATTCACCAACCACAGTGGACATCTACTGCAAATTGACCCCCATGTTTTAAAAAAAAAAACAACCCACCAACATTCAGACATTTGACAGACATTCAGACTTCCCTACTGCTTCAGATTTGTTATATAGTCATCTTCCATATATAGAAAATGATGAATGAAAGGGAATGATGGGCTTTCTAATACTGACATGAACAGATGATCAATGAACTTTATCATTTGGTTAAATTCTATCAATCAGAGCTCTTTGTTGGTGACAAGGCTAATTCAGTCTTTTACACTGACTGAATCAGTGTCAAGTAAGATTTGTCTAAATTGCTTATTTGATGCGCCACCATTTTCCCTAGCAGATAAACAAGAGAGCTGAGGAAATTTGAAATACTGTTTAATATTTTTTTATTCTTGCATTTACAAATTTTGTGGTTTTCTCTCTTTTTTTGCCAAGAACTTTTACATTATGGCTCAACTGTAAAAAGGTGGCAAGTAAATGTCTACCTAACATATGTTTTAGAAATTTATTTTTGGAGAGGTAAGGGAATTAAATGCATTATTAATTACAACACATTTTTTTTCTCTTGTGTTTTAGTAATTTTCACCCTTTTTCCCTAAAACAAGCAAGGCAACTTTTGGAACAGCCTTGTCTAACAGAAGGCAATCACTGACATTAAAATATAAATTAATTCATTGTAAACTGAAAACTTTTGAGAATTACCACAAAACACCAGTAACTGATTTCTGTATGTGGAATAGATATGGTCAAATAATCATGGGACGGCTTCCTTACTGTGGCTACTTTATCATCATGTTTGTATACTTTTTAATGATGACTGTTTTTCTATGTATATTTATTTTTCTTTTTAATTCACTATTGCATACTGCCCAGAATCATGCTCTTGTAAATATGAGGAATGAATGAATGAATGAATGAATGAATGAATGAATGAATGAATGAAGGAAGGAAGGAAGGAAGGAAGGAAGGAAGGAAGGAAGGAAGGAAGGAAGGAAGGAAGGAAGGAATGACAGTATAAAGTGATGGACAGTATAGAGGCAAATTATAGCCCCTCAGGTCAGATGGATCAATCAGAGCAGAAAATAATACAGAAAATCTGAACACAATTGGCAATATATTGGAAGAAGTCAATACCAAATAAAGGCAACTTAACAGAGTTTCAAACAAACATGTAAATAGCCTTAATGTTCAAGATCATCCAACACAGATTAAAGTGAAAAGTGAAGTGCCAGATATTCAAGCTGGTTTTGGGAATTGAGAAGTGTGAGACATTATTACAGATGCATGATGGATAACAGAGAAATCCAAGAAGAATTTAATATGTGCTTTGTTGATTTCTGAAAGGCCATTAATTGTGTTGATCGTTCCATGGTATAGAAAAAATGCTGAGAAAGAAAGGAATCTCAGAATGTCTCATAGTTCTCATGCAAAACTTATACACTGCCTGTCCAGAACGATACAGAACAGATTGCCTCCATATCATGAAAGAAATGTAATATGTATACTGTCTCACACACTATACTGAACATATAGTGAAGGAAACAGATTGAAAAAACATGAGTGTAGTTTTAAAACTGGAGGAGGAAAACACCAGCAACGTGCATAATGCTGATTACACTAATCCAATATCTGAAAATGCAGAGGACATTGAAGGACAATCAGCACAATGAAAAAAATGGGACCAAGATTAAATATAAAGAAGACCAATATGATAACAGCAGGTACAGCAACCAGAATTGAGAAAGAAGAAAGAACTGAGAATGAAGATTCTGAAGTGGTGGATAACTTCTACCTTTTGGACCAGAACAAAACACTTTATTTGGCCAAGTGTGATTAGAGACACAAGGAATTTGTCTCTGGTGCAGAAGTTCTCAGTGTACATTCAAAGCAACAGGATAATCATCATCATCATAATAATACCAATAGAAGGGGTAGTAGAGAAGATGAGAAGGATAATAATAATACTACAGCCATACAACATAGGTGAATATACTTAGACATGAGACAATTCTGTGGGGATTAGGTGTTCAGCAGAGTGATGGCATAGGGAAAAAATGTCCCTGTGTCTAGTTGTTTTGGCATGTAATGCCCTACAGTATAGCAGTGTCCTAAGGGTAGGAGTTTTAGGGTTAACTATAAGACTAGTAGAATATCACCAAAAGCCTTGGAAAAATATTCAGATGCTAATGTTGTTGTTGTTCAGTCACTAAGTCATGTCCAACTCCTCGTCACTCATAGATATTATAAAAATCAGAATTGTATAGGCTATACTTTTTCCTTTGATGCTTTATGGATGCAGATGTTGGACTTTTAAGAAGCAGAATAGAAAGAAAATTAATGCTTTTGAACTTTGGGGTTGGAGAAGATTCCTCAGAATGCCATAGATAGTCTAGGAAGAAAACAACAATAACAAATGAATCAAATAACAAATCAGCCTCACTTAAGGAACAAATAATCAGGCTCAAATTACAATATTTTGGACACATTATACAAAACATACAGCATTTTTGAAAAGTCCATAATGCTGGGGAAAGATAGAAGGAAAGAGAAGAAGACGACGAACTGCAAGATGGATGAACTCAATTACAGCAATGATAGGTGTGGTATTGGAAGACTCAAAGAATCAGATTGGGGACAGATTGTCCTGGATAAAATCTGTCTGGGCTATCACTAAGAATCAATACTGACTGGAAGGCAGATGATTAATTAAAAAAATCTTGCTTTCTATTTTGCTTTTCATCAAGTAATGCTGGTAAAGGGCTCAATAGAAATTGCTTTATAAGAAAATATGTCTGTTAACTTTAAGTCTGTTTTTCCATCAACAGATTTTTTTTTTGTTTCTTTTTTTTCCTCTGTAAAGATCATTCTATTATTATTTTAGCCTGTTTTTCTCAACTGGATTAAATACTTTTTATAATGATTTAATTGCTGTTTTATATTATATTTCTTTAAATGGAGGCGAGATTTTTTTTTTAATACTGCTCTGCCATTTCACAGTATATGTGGTTATAAAGGCTTGAAATAGAAGAGTAAAATGGATAAGGAAAGCAATAGAATACAAGGAAGGGGAAAAAAATGGGGAAAAAAAATGAAATTTAAGGGTTTTTTCCCCCAAAGTATGTAATCTCCTAATAGGTTATTAGATGAGATTATTTTTCACTGCCTTCGCCATTAGTTTCTGTCTTCTTCTTTTTTTTAAAGCTTTTATTTTTAGAATAATGAATTACAAAACAGGGGGCAAGGAAAGGTCTAAATTAATAGTAACTGATGAACAACATAAAAAAGAAACAACTACTAAGCATACATAAATTAAAATATTATGGGAATTTTTTCTAGTAATACATTCTTCCCACCCTTCTCTGATTTCCCCAACTGCTGACCACAGCCTATATATTTATACTTTAGATTAAACTTTTGAGTAAGTGTGTGTGTGTGTGTGCATGTATCCACCATCTCTGAAAAAGTGTTCCTGTTTGTTATGACATTCCCAACATTTATTGTTATACAATTTGTCTATCTTGGTAATTATTGATGGAGTTATATACCATTTCTAAAACATTTTATACGAATTCTCCCTTAAGTCATAACTTAGAATAAATTTTATAGATTTTTTTCCCCATAAGTCATCCAACTGTTGCACTGTGATAATTTTGTGTTTTGAAGTTTTGCATCCACTTTATCATATAATTTAGTATCAGTTCTATTTCCCCATCAATTTTCAGGAACAATTTGAGTATACTATATGTCCTAATACGCCATCTTGGTTTTGTATAAGTCAGCATTCTTAAACTCTTTCCTTTATCTTAACATTCATGTGTCTCATTCATGTGTTATAAATCAATGTGTTACATTGCAACTAATAGTGAAGTTTTATATTTATAAAAAAGATTGAATACTATCCTTTCATTCTGAATATTTTGTGAAATTTATGAGTCATAATAAGGTGTGGAGCATGTACTGAACTCACTTTCAGTCAAAGAAGAGAATAGCTTTTATGACAACATTTATTCTTTGCGAAGCATTTGAATAATAAAATTTTTAAGTCATTCATTGTCAAATGCAAGCAAGAGAGTAAAGCTGGGAACAACTGTAGTAAACAAGAGTTTCAGCTAGTCTAAAATTTGCTGATACTGTTACTACACAGAGAAATGGATGGGTATTGCTACAAAGAAATGTACAAGTCAGCATCAGATAATTTGCCAATCTACAGCAGCTCCAGATAATTCCAGATCTACTAATTCATCAGTGTTGTTTGACAAGCAAAGGGTAGCCATAGTTGTATGATATATAGGTGAAGGAATGTGAAAATATGGGCCACCTTCTCCCAGAACTAGAAGCACACACAATGTTTTTATGCACTGAAGGGAGATGTGTATACCTTTTCTGACAATAGCTATCACTCCTCATAAAATCCCATACATCAGTTCCCCAACCAGCAAGAATAGTTTTTCCAAGGGATTGGGGAAGAGACAAGATGTCTCAGACTTTGACTTTGAAGAAGCTGTTCCAGATGAACCAGTGGAATTTCAGCCTTAGAAGACACTTAGCCAGGAGTCACCTGAGGCTGGTCAAACACAGACATCAGCAGAACAACTGGAACAGTTAGAGGGTGACATATTGCTCTCAAGCCCTGAGACTCAGTGAGCAGAGAGGAGCACAAAGAAAAGATGCTCAATAAGGCTCTATTCCAAGCAGGGAGAAACTTTCAGATAGCTAGCTACAGCATAACTTAAGATGTTTCTCTGTTAGAAACATTTCTCTGATTTCCTCTAACATGTTGTCCCCCTTTTATACCCTGCTTGTGTAAAAAAAAAAAACTTCTGGAAGTCTGATCTTTGGACTAGTTAATGAACTTGGTTTGGCTCTGTATAAACTTTGGACTGAATTTTGATATCTCTTCTGCATGTTCAAAGCAAAACTAAACAGGTAAGCTTTCTTTCCAAGACTCTGTTTTGATCTACAATACACTCCAATACACTCATCTGTCCTTTATTTACTAAGCCTTGAATAAATTGTTGTTATCACCCAGTAACTGTGAATTTAGTTATCCATCAATATTCTCACCTCTGCTCTATATCCAGATCTCTTCCCCAGTGTCCACATCCTAGATGTGCAAAATGATTTTAATTAAAGCTGCATCTATGGACACAATCTGTTTGACTCCTGTCAAAACAAGGCAATATGTTCCATTCTTCAAATTGACCTTCTTCCCTTGCTGTTCTTATCATTTTTCCTTCCAAGCATCTATTGGGCTTCTTCTGTTTATATGGTTAAAAACTCCAGCATTCTAGTAATATCCATTTTCTTTCTCTCTTTATAAAATAATTTGCCTTCATATGTTAACTCTTTTAAAAAGTAACAACCTTGTAGACAGTAAATGAGGGTAGGAACCATGTATTCCTATATGTGTTCTCTCTCTTATCCATCTATCTATCAGCTGTCAAAACACAAGTATACCAGCCCCAAGATATCAAGATTAAAAAAACCCAGATGGAATTATATGTAAATGTGATAAAGCAAAGCTCAGAAAGTAGAAATTGCGCTAATCCCAAATCAAGGAACAGGTTTATACTTCTTTCTCCATACTGATGAGATAGTAATCTCATGAATACCCACATTTATTAATTCATTTATTAACTTTGGGGGGGGGGAGAGAAAGAGAGAAAGAGGTATTCACACAGCTTTATGGCATGTCAGTGTTCAACAAATAGAGCTTCTATTGATTCCTGTCATTTAAGATCTTTTTATATCTAAATATACCTTTGATAAGAACTTTACTGCATCCAATATTAATAATACATAATACCCCAGATAAACAAAGTCTATGATGAAGTTTGCTCGGTTAGGTTTTTCTGTGCCTGATGCTATCCAAATACAGGTAGTAGTTTATGAAACCAAAATGGTTGCCATAGAGCAGGGGTGTCAAACTGCCAGCCCGCAGGCCGATTGCATCATATGGAGGCTGCACCCACCCCAGCTTCGGCAATGCAAAAAAAGTTGTGATACGTCGCGACACGTCACGTCACGCGGTGAGTTTGATACCCGGGTCATAGAGTATTTGGCATCTGAAGGGAAAGGCCAATAATGCATCAGAGCCACATGTTGCCCAGAAATGTCTCACATTTTCTTAATCCCCATCCTATATCCAGAAGTCTAACATCCCCAAAATGAGAACATACGGTCTCTTCCTCAGTTTCATTTTGACAGTATCTGAGAGATCCAGTAAGAACACAGCTGTCCCAAGATATAGAGTCTAAACATTGTAGGAGAATGCCACATTTATCTGTCTTTTGCAGTTGACTTTTTCAGAGGATATAAAATGGATTTTGGTAAATAGCCAACCTATTAGTACCTAATTCTTAGATCTTCCAGTCTTTATCCATTGTTCATAGATTGATGCAGGAATGGTGTTTACTTTTTTGTGCTGGAGTTCTTAACTGAATGCACAATACTGTATACTATGATGTCTGTGCATAATCTATCATAGGTAATATATTCCAAGGCTGCAGTGAATTAATAAACATATTCATAGCATCAAAATTAATATGCTTTCTTGAGATCATCCTATTTTTGTCTCCTATCCCAGTCAGGTGTGCCTAGTTTTTTTTTTTACAAAGTATTTATGAAGAACTCTTTTTTATTATTATCATGTTTCTTCAGCTAGCTTACCTTAAATTAGAATTAATGTCCCAATATTGAGCTAAAAAAGGAAACAAATACTTTTTAAAGATGCAAATGTGAGTGCCTAGCTGTTTAGATTTTGCTTATGTGACTGAGTATGCAAAGATGAAAGTATTCAGTTTTAGCACTTCTAGATTGGCTTGGTGGTGAGAGTCATAGGGAGAAAATTACAATGAAGAGAAATTGCTGCAGGAGTTTATGCAACAGTTCACTGCAGTCTTCTCTGCAAGGCTTTATTTCAAAAGCTCCGAGGGGAGCAAAACCTTTGATCTGCATACTTTCCTCCATTCTGCTGTTTTTGAAAACTCAGCTCTCATGAGATGACTTCAAATATTCTCTTCTGCTGTATATTCACAATCTCTTTTCTGGTATATTTGCTCCTATTTGAATGTAGCCTCTGGAACACAAGTCTGCAAACATGAACAAAGGTGGATGGATAATAGTAAATCATTGGCTTGAAGCTATCAGTGTGATATCCAGAGAAAAACAGGGCAATCCAAAGCATGGTTGCATTACAGTAACATGTCGTCTCTTTGACTGGATGGCCTTGGCAAATGAATGCTTATTGCACACACAGGCACCCTCCTTTACTTGAGTCACAAGTGGCTTTTATCACTTTTTTTCTGTGGTTCCCCAATCTCTGGCCATGCCTCTAAATTTATGGGGCTTCACTGCTGACAATCTAGGGCAGGGGTCCCCAACCTTTCTGGGTTGGCGGCCCAGGGTGGAGGGGGGATAGTGGAGGTGCCTTTATGCATTCACGCACCCGTGCGAACGGGCCCGCGAGTATACCCACAAACGGGCCATTGATTGCATGCAGGATGCAAATGGGGCCTGAGCACCTGCGCGATGCTCAGGCGATGCTAGCGCCTACACGATGCTACGATGCTAGCGTGAGTGGAGGAGTGTGCGCTTGTGGTGACGATAGCACCTGCACGATGCCGGGATACTAGCGCGAGTGGGGGAATGTATGCTTGCAGTGATGATAGTGCCTGTACGACACTGCGATGCTAGCGTGAGTGGGGGGAGTTTGTCCTCATGGCGATGCTAGTGCCTGCGTGATGCCACGATGCTGTGATGAATGGGGGGAGTGTGCGCTCGCAGCAATGCTAGTGCATGCACGATGCCCATGGCATCACTAGCACCGGCATGATGCCACAAAGCTAGCGCAAGTGGGGTGTGCACTCATGGCAATGCTAATGCCCGCACGATTGATAGCGCCCATGCGATGCCATGCACTAGTGCGAGTGGGGGTGCAAGCACGCACATATGCATGCACTGGCTAACCACTCACACGGCCCAGTGGCCAACAGCCCATGGCCCAGTAGTGGCCCATGGGCCCCAGGTTCAGGATCCCTGATCTAGGGCATTGTTTCCCACCATGTTTCCAACCAGTAAATTGTCTTTTTAACAACATTCCCAAATGCTGAAAACACAGTCCTGCCCCCCCACACCACACCCATTTTGTGTCTCCTACATGACTATTCTAGTTCTCATGAGCCCCTTAATGCCAAGGATTGTGATTTATAATGCCCTATAGTATAGCCAGTATAATATTAAATAACAAGAACTGAGTTTTAGGATTAGAAGACTTGGTACAACTCTGTAAGAGCCCACATTTGCTGCATTTTCATAGGGAATTTAAAGTTTGAGATATCCAGCATGGCCCCTAGGAATGCAAGGAATACAGTTATCTTCCTTGGTATCTGCTAGATTCCATGTGCTAACTTTTCATATTAAAAAGCAAGATTAATTAAAGGAAATGAGAAACTGGCATACTGCAAAGTGCAGCAGAAGAAATCTGTAGAAATCTTGGGAATGAGTCCTCTAAGTTTTCCAACAAAAAAAGAAAATGACATGCAATTTCTTCTGAGTCACACTTATTTTGTTCACTTTCCTACAAAGGCCTAAGCAAGCAAAGTAATGGCAGTAAGAAGAAAGAAGATCAAGAAGTGGATTTTCCCTGGTGATGGTTCCTATGCAGCTGACAAGTCTTGCGTAGTGACCAATTATGTCTAATACTGGCATGATGTTAAGCAACCTTTTCCAAATGGAAGCTTTTCAGATATATTGACCTATAACGTCCAAAATTGCCAGTACACCCTTTGGAAAATCCAGATAATAGAACGTTAGAAAAGTTGTATGAGTCAAATTGCATCCAGGGAGGGAGGAATAAATGTCTCTATTTAGCCATGGAGTTCCATCTTAGATCACTAATTATCTCCGTATCTAATCTTCCTAACATTTATTTCTCCAAAAACTGTTGTGAGAAAAAAAAAAGAAAAAAAAAAGATTGCATTTGTATTAGGACCACATGATCCCAGGAAAAGGAATCATGAATAAGTGTTATATTTGTGCTTCCTTTGCAGTTTGAAGCACCTTTTTGGATTACAGCCAAAGCATTTATGCTCCTAATAATTAAAAGATAATGCAAGATTATAAAGAAGCATTTATTTATCTTTCTATTTATTGGTGTGCTCAGCCAGTGCACCAATATAAGTAGTTTCTAGCTCTAAAAGCCACCAAGCAATTAATAAAAATAATTAATCTCTCAAAGACCCATTGATTGTTTCACTTTTCTTAGTTATCAGGTTGGTCTTTCCTTTTTACATTTATTTCTGTTCTTCTGCAAAATCATGTTGCAGAAGATATTGCATGTATATTAAGCTGACAAAGACCTGGCTGCTTATAGAAAGTCATCTGAGAGTTAATACTGAATCTAACAGTAGAGAAGTCAAATGCCAGTCAGTCAAATCTCATAACATGTTAGCTGCAGACAAATAGATAAGCATAACATTTTCAAAATGTTTTTCTTTCTGCATTCCTGTGCCACAATTGCACAGGCTAAGGCAGGGGTAGGCAACCTTGGCTCTTTTATGACTCGTGGACTTCAACTCCCAGAATTCCTGAGCCAGCCATGGCAACAAAGGCAACAAAGGCAATAAAATTGAAATGCTGACATTTTGTAAATGGGAGGGTTCAGCTGATTGCTAAAGTGTCATTAAGTTGTAACACTCTGTGATTGGGTTGGAACTGAAGGATGGTTTAATCATTGTCAACACTGTGCATATGGGGAAAAATATATAATTCTCAATAACCTTAGCCTTAACAGTCTTGCATTAAGTTCAAGGGAGATTCTAGTCCTAAAAAAAATATTGGCATATAACATACTTTCAGTCAGATTGGAAATAGCAGTGAACCCTGCAAAAAAAGTGGAATACAATGGAAAGGCTCACCAAGGTCACTTGCAGTATTGTCTATTTTTCTTCTCATGCACCTTCAGAAGTTCCACGTTTTTCCGGTCTTCTGGGGAAACATGGTAATCATGAGGAACTCTATAGTAATTGCTAAGTGCCCCAGAATTATTGCAGCAGCTGGACAAAATGCATCTTGCTTCAGCAACTTCACAATTAGTCTGTGACTGAAATAGAATAGTGGATAAACCTGCGCTATTTACTTGGCTATTTTTATCCTGTAGTTTATATTCTTCAGGAAAGGTTTATGTTGGAATATAAAGAATGGGAGTAATCATCTGGCTATTTGGCTTTGCACTATTTGTCAACTCCCTTATTTTCACCAATATCAAATCTAGCATATGATAGAAGAGAGATGGAGAGAGAGAGAGAGAGAGAGAGAGAGAGGGAGAGAGAGAGAGAGAGAGAGAGAGAGAGAGAGAGAGAGAGAGAGGGGGGAAAGGCAGTCTGTAACAGTAATTTATTGGCTGAGGTCCTCTGAGACGATACAGAGCAGAGCAGAACAGAACAGAACAGAACAGAGAGAAATGATAAAAGATATGGATTCCTTTACTTACTTGGATGCTATTAAAGGTGGACCCATGTATAAACCCTATGTTGGAGTCTAAAGATAATAATATATAGCATTTCTTGTATTTGTTTTCTTAATAATTAAATATGTAGAAATAATTGAGTAAACAAAGAGGTCCCATGATTTTACTTATTTAAGTGTATCCCAAGGAAACCAGTGTAGATTCACAAGTTGTTCTGATTATAATTTATTTCATTTTATATGATATGTGAACTCCTCAGCCATTAGAGTTCAGGCTTGATGGTTTATAACTTAGCATACCTTATGAACTGTTACTTACTCAGAACTGTAGACCAGGAAGATTTTTTTTTTTTTTTTTAAAGTGAAAATTAAAACAAATAAATTCTCTAGTATTACCACCACCACCCAAAAATCCAGTATGGATGTGTTTCATGAAGTCACTAGCAATTGATTATGCAAAAGCAAATACTGGGATAAATTAAATATAAGAAATGAATTTAGCATAAAGTTGAAGAGTTTTTGAAATATATTTATAATTCAGAAGTTTAGATTAAAAAGAGTGATTTGGACTTAGCTGCAGGTGATGTATTGCTTTTTGCTCTATTATACATTATCAAAAACAAAATGAAATGAAAAAACTGTACCTCTTATTTGATTGTATATAGAAGTATATAACTTCATGCTTAAATTATTACAATAAACTCTATTTTTCTGTTTCATCCAACTGGTGTGAACTGTAGGTGGACTGCCAATTGGGACACCTGGCTGTCTACATATTATAGTTCTTCTGAACGAACTGCACTTGGTTGTAAATTAATTACCAAGATAAGTTTTAAAGTCCTTTTGACATATTAGGCAGCCTTAAATTGTTGAAATAAGGATGAAAACAAAGTGATACTAGATGAAATTCTCTAATTATACCAAAATCCATCTGATGTCACAGGTTATAAAACAATTTTCAATGAACTTCAACATTATGATTAAAATTGACTTTCCTCATATTCTATTCTCTAATTGTGAACCACAGTATAAAAGTAGACAATATTCAACAACATCTTTCTTTTTAGAAAGGACACACCTTACTCAAGCTCCTGAATATCTAAGGTAGCATTCTTCAATCTGGGCACTATTTTGATGGATAGGCTTCAACACTCTGCAGAAATGGCTATACTGGCTAGAAAACTCTGGGGGTTGAATACCACATCTCTTGAGGTAATTTCTTCACCCAGACTGAGGTAGTACCATTAATATGAGTAACAAACTAACTTTAATGCCCAGAATATCTGTCTATATATAGTACTTCTGGGCCCAAAATTGAAGTGAAGACAATATTATGAACTGGAGTTTCCCACTGCTCCAATCCTGTTAAGAAATTACAAGGGGCTGTGGTCCAGAAGCCTAAACATGAGACTATAACAAGCATTACAATTCATTAAATAATATTTGAGGTAAATAGTATATGGGGCAATTAAATAAGAACTATTATGATGAATCAAAAGAAAGAATATATGAGGTTGGTTTTATTTATTTTATTTAGCATATATGACATGAGGCTGGAATATAAGATTTAAGAAGCAATTAATAATAATTAGCACATTAGCCAGTTTAATGAGAAAAAGACAAGGAGTTAAGAGGGTAACACATTCAGCAAGATTTTCAAGACACCTTTTGATTAACAAAAGAATTTTTAAGGAAGAGTTGTTGAAAAGCATAAAAATATTCTGGAACAAAACAGGAAAAGCTTAAAAAGAGTTCATGGAGCTAACAGTATTACCTTTTGCTGATACTGTTTTGCTACTGTACATCTGACATTATTTCACCAAGATGCAGCAATTAGCCATGCAAATAGGGAGAGTTGAAGAGACTGTTTATCCAATCTTCATTCGGAAAGGTCATCCTTGGGTCATTTTATTTTTATTCCATATTGCTACTAGAATTATTTTCCATAGAGGATTATTGAAACACATTGCTTTTCTTCAAAGGAGGAGCTATTAATTATTACTGTGGAAGTGACGTGTTCCCCACCATCAGCATTTTTGGATTGCCGGCTTGACCACAGTATTAAGGTTATGCAAAACATTGAAACAAATTGAGGGTGCAGTATAATAGGGAAGCAACTAATTTAAATGGTTGCTTAAGTAAAGCTCCAGGTAACACTGGTCATGTTAGCATCATATTGCCTCTGTCCTCAAATTATATTTGGATATCAGCTCTTTTCTTTCTCTGTAAAGACTATGAGAGAGACTACTAGAGATATATGAAAGTAACATTAAGCTATATCATGGAAATATATTTTTAAAAATGAGGAACCCTTGGGAGATGTTTCAAGGACTTTCAGGAAAGCCAAATAATTCAATAATGTTCAATTATGTGGCGTAGAATTACATAAACATAGGAAAAATATAACAATGAATGATTCACACTTACTGTGTCCTCAGATCTTGTTGATTCCAGTCATGCATTTGGAGACAACAGGAGCCACATGATGAGATAACCACTCTAATGCTAGTAGAAACATGTTATGTGCATCCGATGGGCAAGCATTTTATAAGTGAAATGAATTGCAGCCTCATTTTATTATATTAAACATCATAATAAAGCTCATAATGAAATTTATACATGATTGATTCAGTGGAGGACCTCCTGCTATAATCAGCACTAAACTGAAGGTGGTTGGTGATTTATAAAGATTCTTAGTTTAGTGGTTGGTGGTGATAAAGGTTCTTAGATTAGTGGACGTATTAAATATTACTTAAAATGGAAGACAGTGGTATTTTGAATAATTTCATTTGTCTGCACATCTCTTTTATGCTACTTTTCTTCAGTCACAATATAGTATTATCAGGTAATTAAATGATCATATATAATTGCTTATATGAATACAAACTCACACTTATATCAACAAAGGGAGAACGTTGTTGCCTGTAAGACAGATGGTTGATCTCTGAGGAAAATAAGGTCTTCAATGTGTAGTGAAGGCTTAGTCTGAGCCTAGAAGCTGACATTCCCATGATGGTGAAGAAAGGCATTTTTGTAAATCTTTAGCATAAATAGACACCATCCAAACTATTATACATTAAACACCTGCATTATCAACTAGACAGATAAACCATTAAAGTTATTTAAATCAGTTTGCAAAACTGATAAACTATGACTTTTTAAAAAATCTGACATAATGATTTTACATACTTAAGAAATACAATACACAATTAAACTGGTAAAAACCTTTTGCACTCTTTAATAATGGATTGCTAGATCAGAATTTTTAATATAGTTGGATAAATGTCTTCTTTTATCCTTTATAATATGGTGATTCTGGTTTTTGTTAGCCTTTATAATAATCACATTTTAAATATCTATCACAAATGAAATAAATATATTAACTTTCATTTTAATTTTCATACAGTTTATGATGTATATAAGAAAAAATATTCAATAGATTTGTTTAGCATATGGCATATCATACATGGACTAGCAATATATATTAGCAATATATATTCACTAGAATTTGAATGGCATACATTCACCTAGTCTACTACATTTATCTTTAAAAATGATTATAACTGCTGATAGATTCACAGAGAAATTTTGAATCAATTATTTGATAGTTATAGAGGAATGCCGTAGTGTACATAATAGAAACCTCATTGTCTCCAATAAGTGGGACAAAACGTCTGAAAATAACATAGTCTTCTTGTTCTGCTAATGGTGTTCCTATTGGAAATATCACTGAGAATTACATAGGTTGGAATACCACAGAAGACAATGCTAATGGCAAACCTATGCTTAATAATCCTCTCCTTTGTCCTCAATCTAACTAGTGTAATTTGTCTTTGTCTCCTAAATTACACCATGCAGTTCTCTCACCACCAGCAGACAATAAAGTGAACCAGCAGAAAAGAAACACATATTGTAACAATGGCAATCTTATCAAATACTAGATATCATGGCACTATTTTGCTTGATGACCACTCACCTACAATTTCTTTCTGTGTCTTTCTTTCTCAAATCTCACATGATCCTAAAATCTTACAATTAAACACATTCTAAAGGTCTCACTTGAATGTAATTTCAGCATTTCTGGCTAAAATCTCATGAAATTTAGTAATTTCATGAATTTTCAGTTTTTGTTCTTTTTTTAAAAAGCCCTTTTCAAATAATGAACTTTGGGATTTCATAAATTGTATCTAAATGACTTACAGGGTACCCTTAAAATTAAATGACCCTATAGGGCATTGCACGCCAAAACAACTAGACATAAAGACAGTTTTTTCCCCCATACCACTACACTGCTAAACAACTAATTCCCACAACACTGTCAAACTACCTACTAGGACTGTATTGCTATCTCATCTTTCCTATTACCTGTTTCCTTATCTTCTTATGATTATAATTTTGTTTCTTTTATCTTATGATTTATATTGTTTTATTTAGTATCCTAGTATGATTTATGTTGATTGCTTATTTGGTATCCTATGACTACCACTAAGTGTTATATCTTATGATTTTATGATGATTATAGTCAAGATTTAACACTTGTTGCTTGTATGTACACTGAGAGCTTATGCACCGGAGACAAATTCCTTGTGTGTCCATCACATTTGGCTAATAAAGAATTCTATTCTATTCTATTCTATTCTATTCTATTCTATTCTATTCTATTCTATTCTATTCTATTCTATTCTATTCTATTCTATTCTATTCTATTCTATTCTATTCTATTCTATTCTATTCTATTCTATTCTATTCTATTGTAATATGACCCTGCAATATGATGGTGCCAGAACACTGGAGATATATTTGTCAACAAAATAAAAACAATTTAACATGAAGTTGATATTCTCAGTATATCCATGTTATTTAAAATGTTTATTTCATGGGTTGTGACAAATGTATAGTAAACATAGCCCCTAGCACAGAGGATACTCCTCCTCCATATTTTAGCATAGTTTGATGGCTTTTCTCAAAAAAAAAAAAAAAAGTAGGGCTGTCTAGCCTTCATTTAAAAATGACTTTAAATTCGGTCCCTTCTGATAAGATCACCAATGTAGAATGCATAATACAACCATGGTAGTGTTTTACTTTCAGGGGAAAAAATAGCCAAGAAAGCCAATGACAAGTTAATATTTTTATGTTTCACTGTAGTAATAGCATGCTTCCTGTTTGCCATTATGCATGAGCTAAGAGACCAATTAAATAGAAAATATACAATAAGAATGCATGGACAGCTGTCACAGTTGAGGTGGGATGGAGAATCATTGATGACACCAGAGAATTTAGATGATAGCGGCTGCCTGGGTATTCAGGAATGTAAGGGTTGCCTATGGCCCATATACCACAAGTTCCTAATATCTGGCTATATTTGTTCATATATATAAACAAATATTGTTGCTTATCAGAAATGAGAAGTTTCTTTCTAGCAGAAAGTAGAGACCTCTACTACTACTTTTCCCCCAGAGAATTTAGTTGCAAAATTTATGTAAAGGCATGGCCTGGGTATCATTTTCTAGTTTATTATATGGGACAAAAGAACACTGGATTTTGTGTTACCATTTCATATTCATATTTCATATTCCATATTCAGTGTCTAGGGTAAAATAAATAAGAAAACTTCTATTTTATGGCAGAGCTACTTCACTTTATTTGCTTGTTTCATTTTTAAAAATTGTTTGCCACCCTTCAAAAGCTGATTTTTCTAAGACAGCTTACAAAAGTTTCAACTTGTCCTTGAAAATTCCAAATAATTAAAATATGCAATAGAACACAACGTAATATGATAAAACACCAAAAACAGTAATTAAAGTGTTTTATATGTTTATAAACAGGAAATTTTCTTAAGATAAACACGCTAATTGATGAAAATGCCTGAGGGAATAACACTGTCTTTGCTTGCAAGAAGACAACAAAATCAGCATGAAATATATCTCACTGGGAAGAACATTTCAAAGTTGGGGACTATTACTAAACACACACACACACACAAACACCAGGACTCCATACAAAAGGCACCTGGAATGCTGTCTCTGGAGATAATCTAATTATGGGCAGGAACATTCTGGTGTTAGAACCTCAAATCGTGACAGAGTGATAGTAATTATAGTTTAATGACTACACTTTAAATTGTGACTGGAAACTGAGTCAATGAAGATTATAAAATGCTGGCATGATGTATCTGTAATGCAAAGCAACTAAGATTCACTTCAATGAAGCTGCCCAAGCTGTAGTTCCCTTGGCATGCATTTAAGATTTTCTCTATTTATGACTAACTGGTGTACGATATCCTGTCCAAACCTGCTTAACCAAACATCTTTCTGAACTCAGACTGAAAGCTGAGCTTGTCTAGTAGCTCTTCTACACATTTCCATCCATTTTTTTTGAGGGGGTGGGGTTGTTACTGTATTCCCATTTACTTGTTTTTTTACCTTGTTCTTTATTTTGTGAGTCTGAGTCACATAACATCAAAATCAAATCAAATCAATCAATAAAATGAATAAATGTGTCTCCCCACATATCAAGGTGCCAAGCTACTTGGTCTTTCACTATCTGCCCCTTTAAGTAGTCAATGTCCAAAGTTCATGTTTTTCACATCCTATTGCTTCTGCTCTCAGAGGGTCTAAGTAAGTAGCACCATCAGCTTCCCACTTAGGGATACCCTGACCATACAGCTTGGTCTTGGAGAGGCCATAGGGGCCAGCACATGAAGGTTGTCTTCCTCTGGACTTTTTGCAAAAGTTCTGGGAATACCAAATAAAGCTAAGTCTGACTACCACCTCCTCATATATGAATGTTTGTTTGGTATGCAAACATTAATGTGTTGTTTCTTAAAACTATCTCTAACTTTATAGCAAAGTAAGAGCAGCCTATTGGTAGGATTTCCTGGGAACTAGGTATTCCTGTGGAATTTGCAGAAGGTTGAAAGGGAATTAAATGATGTATCTGCTACTACTGCTAATATGTTCATCACCCTGCAGCAACGTCTAGTATAACTTATGCCCAGTATAAGTCCCTGTTACCTGGCAAGCAGGAATTAATTTCTTGGTAACCTTGTTGGGATTACATATTCATAGCATACAGTATTTTCCACCGATCCTTCCCAGGAATCCCTCTCCCCAAACCTGGATGTTTATAAGACAGCGCAGCAAGACTTGGGGCCACAGGACAGTGAAGTAGGATAATTTGTGATAAATTAAGGAAACATTCTTAGCAAGTTACTGGAGGACTGAACTTCCAGAGGAAGAAATGATAGTTTCACAAAAAATAGAGCCAAAATAGAAGGGCAGAGCAAACAGCCAGTAGACCAGTTCTTTGATAATTCCTCTCTGAACAAGGCAAGGGCCTTAGATTGCCCTCAAGTGCTTCATAAATCTGCTCTTCATGATGAAATGCACAAGATACAACTGTGTCTAGTGGGTTTAGAGCTCAAGAAAATGAGGAAACAGTGCTCAAACTATGGTCAATGCCTTTGAAAGAACACTAAGTTTGCATATTTGTGATGAAGCTGGAAAGTCACTTATGTATATGTATAGATACAGTCATAGGTATAGGTATTTCTTTTTCTTTATTAGATTCTTATTTTTATCTTTCTTTTTTGTCTTCTCTGCACCCTCTACTCTTTCGTTTTATTATTCTATATTTTTCAGCTTGTATTAATTTTTACAGTTGCATCTCTAATTTTAAAAAAAAGCAAGCAAGCTCAAGGAAGCTAATATTTCTGAAGTGTTTAGTGTAGGCTATAAATGTTACCATTGCTCCTGGAAACAAATAAGCAGAGAATGTAGATGAAATAGCTTCTTTTTGCTAGAAGGCAAGGAATTACATTCATTTCTGAAAAGTCTGCACCATGGCAATTCATTTAGTCCTAACCAAAATTAGCTAAGTCACCTAATGCTTTCAGACTTTCTTAGATTTCAATATTTCAGGGGGGGAAATGGAAAACCAATGATTTTATCATCTCAAATAGTGCAAATAGTCAAAGATGAAAGCAATATTTGGAGACTGGAGGTTAATAAAATCTGCTATTCAAGAGATCGTATTTTGATACAGTATTGAAATATGTCAGACTCAATAATAGCTCTTGTTTTTTTTTTTCAATTTGCACATTGCTTTCAGTTTATTTCACTGAAGGAGCAAATTAAAATCAAAATCTATAAGGCTTTAAATATACTTTACTTTACCTTACTGAATTCAAATGATAATATTGCCCAGCTTCCCCAAGAAAAGGAAGTAAAAAATCAGTTTTGCACAGAGATTTCCAGTACTGCTTGAAATGTTAAACTCTTGAAGAAGAAAATAAATCTCTACATTTTTTTCTAAAAAAAAAAAAAAAACATCGAAAGAGAACAGCTGAGCCATAAAAAGTGCATATAACTTGATTTTCTAGTACAACATTTTAATACCTCTTCAGCAACTTTTAGAGACAATTAAAGCACTCTGCCTAATGGGTGAACCTTTTGAAAAGTCCAATAATTATTTCAGCTGAATGTGTTCAAACACCTCTCTCTTTGATTTAAGGTATACATCTATTCATCTTTATAACCAGAAATTAAACTATTTTACTGTTTTATGTATTTTAATGCCTAAACAAAATAATAAACATTTCTTGTCCTGTAACCTGGACTGAAAATGTACAAGACATTCTCTATTATTTCCATAGTTAATAATGTACCATTCCAAAGGAACCCTGACTGATTTGAGCATATATTACCAAATGTACATTTGCAAGGGTTTTGAATTCTTATTTATCAATTAAGAAAGATTATTTACAGTAGTTGTTGATTTAAATTGTATTTAATTTAATATTGTCCATTGCAACACTAGATAAAATATAATGAGGAGGACAGTGACCAAAAAACAACTGAAAATGTATTTCACATTAGCAAGTAAGTAAATCCTATTGATTTGGATTAAGGTGAGATTACTTGATCAAAACTTCCCTTTTTTTGTATATTGGATACTTCAGATGGTAGTTAAGGAACAGAAGTCTGTTTTATGCTGGAGATGTGATATGATATGGGGAGGTGAAACATATGATTGGCTTGCTCATTAGTGTCCCAATTTGGCCTACCATTCACTTTCTGGTTAATATGTTTGTGAAAAGACAACGTCTAAAAATATTGATATCAATCAATGTCAAATCCTTTATTATGGTCAACAACAAGATGTAGCTACAAAGATGTAGAAACAATATTATAGAGGGGAAAGGGGGATGGATAAAGGTAGATAAGTAATTTACATAAAAATGAGGAAAGGGAGGATTTTTATTTTTTTTAAAGCAGCAGGTGGAAATTGGAGTAACTGAGCCTGTTTAAAGTGGGCAATAAGAATTGCAAGAAATGTTTAGCTGTTAAATAAGTACAAAGCTGTATAACACTTGGGTTTAATATTAAAATACTCATATATTAAGACATTCAGATAAAAAAAATGTAAAGATAAAATGCAGAAGCATACACCAAAATATAAACCTGAAGTTTAATTGATGATGCTTACTTAATATCTACTTAGCTGTTTATTATAATAATAACTTAGGACCCTATAAGAGGAGGAGAGAGAAAAAGAGAAGAAAAAAACAAAATGGTTCAAAGATGTTGCATTATCAGGTTAACTGATAAAAGTTAACTGTTGCCTAGTTTTAACCGCAGCAGTGATAAATTTAGATACTATGTGGGCAAGGTCACGATTTAAGTCTGAAAGGAGGTAATGAATATAAAAATTTTCTTGACTCCTTGGTACTTGCACTAAAAGGGGAAGTTTAATGGTGTTTTATATATAGATCCTTGTAGAAATTATAGTAAAGAAGGAGATGTTGGATTTTTTCAATTTCCCCCAGAAACATATACACAAGGATGTTGGCATGCTTGCTATATAGAAACACCAATTGTGCCTAGCTCTGAAAACCCCTCTATTCACTGCTCCCTAAACCTGAATAAATTACCCAAAATTGGGTAAAACTGTTTTTTCTTTCGGTTATAGATACACAAAACCATTATTCACTGACAACAGGGACATTTAAATTGACTTAAGGTGCTTTACCTACATTGAGTAAAAGGGACTTCCTGATCAGCGGGTTTGAGAAATGAAGGAAAAAGAAGTGAGAATGTACAAGAATCTTGCTGTTTCACAGGAATCAGTACTTAGCAGGTTTCTGGAACTTTGAAAGAGTGAGCTGGCTTTACAATGACATTCAATGCAATCCTAACTTTTGACCGAAGGATAGTCTAAAGGACCAGAGAGACTGCAGGCAATCCAACAGTTATTAATGTCTTGATGACATTATATCAAAATGTGGAATGCCTTAATTTATGAAGTATTTGAGGCTTAACAGCTTGGAGTTCAGCTGAAAACATACTTTTGCATCAAATAAAATTTCAAAGAAAGATGAATTCTGGACTGAAGAGATATGTTCATTCTCAGCCTATAAATTTGCTCTTTATTGGGAAAAGGAATGTGAGAATATGATTCTGTATGAGCAAGATTTAATGTGTTGATAAAAAACTTAAGTCATTTAGGCCTATTGTTACATTTTTTTAGTTTCTTTAGTTTCTTTAGTTTTTATTTTGCTTGTCTTTACCTTTTTTTTGTTTCTGGGAACTATATCAATATTTTTTTTTAGAAAAATTAAAGTTCTGCTGATTTGAGGTGAACTTTGATTAATCTATTTTTACCCCCACATTGCTTCAATTACATTAATGACAAGAAAGAAAGAAACAAAATCATTTCTATGGGTTTTCTTCAGAACACTGATTCCTAACATATAAGAGGTCCATATTTTCACCATTATTCCTAAGTATAATCATTTCTATCACTTCTGCTGTGGCAGGCTGGAGTAGATAAACAGCAGGTAGGTTGAAAACAAGGTTAAAAAAACTAGAGCCTCTTTCATAAGGAAAGAAATATTTAAGGAACTGAAAGTGCCAAATATTTATCGCTGGAAGTGCAGAAAAACATCAGTGTAGCCTTTGGCATGGTGTGCTGGCTATGTAAACTAGGATGTGGAAAATGGCAATAATTGTTTTGCTTCTAATTTTCTGTTTGGGGTTCCAGATCAAATAGATCCTGCAAGACTGCTCAGTAGGAAATTGGAACAATATAATTTTATGAGTATTTATCAAATGACAGAAAGACTGGGGGTCTTTCCTTCTGATTTATCTCTTTATGATGGACAGCTCAAATAAATGTCAATTCAACATGCAGTGGGAAAGAGGAGAAAATTCCATCTTTATCACTGAGCTTATTATGAAAGAAACTGGAAATCCAACAGCTGATAGCACTCAATGTCCTTTATATAAACTTGTTGTGTATCATCAATTTGATGTTTATCATCTTTAAAGCTTCCATGTGTGGGGTTAATTAGCAGCTGATGCAAGAAGGATAAATATATATTCTTTTTTTATTGAAAGGATGATAGAAGTCACAAACATCAGATGGGGTAATTCCCACTGGCTTAGATGGTTTTAAAATACAGTTAGAAAAATTAATGAGGAATTGATTTATTAATGGGTATAAACTGGAATGACAATATCAACCACCATATGTGAAGGTAGCATATTGGCAAGAGAGAATGGCTTTAATTACATCTACCAAGATTCTTCTTATAGTTTTATGTTTCTTCCCTTTTTCCGAAAGAATAATTTGGAAGCAAGTAGAATTATTTATTTGCCACCTATCTCACAAAGGAGCTACTCCAGGAGGCTTATAATAATAAAAAGGAAGAAACAAATGAAAAGGCATGTAAACAGAAGTAAAATAATAGAACAATAAAGTAAACAATGACAAATGAACACATTTGGAGCCTGGATTGCTGTAATGCCTGCAAATATTCCATTGAAAAGGGAAGGTAGAAGTATCGGGACAAAAGAAAGGAAACATTTTTTTTAAAAAAAATAGTTGATTGATCTGCTCTGTTTATTATTTATTTATTTTTATTTTTTTAAATATATTTTATTAGATTTTATAGGGGTACAGGGATTACATTAAGGTGCTTAGGAACCACCATGGAGGTGGGTATATTAAACATCCCAAAAAAGAAGGACAATCACAAATATATAACTCAAATCAAATCTTTTAAACTTCCCTCTCTAATTCCCTCATTTAATCTTACTTATTCAAATTAATAAATTCTATATAAGTTTCAAACGATCCTATCAAATATCAGTTACATTTCAATTCTAAAAATCCAAATCCTGTTTTTAAGCTTTACTAACTTACAATTACTATATTTCAATTAGCCTTAAATAGACATATTATTAACACTTCGGGTGCCCTTTTTTCTTTTTTTTTACATAATTATATCTGGTATATTGTTCTCGCAACAACATTCCCATATCTTCTTCATTGATACCATTTTTTTCTCTTATCACCCATCCCTCTTATTCTCCTTTTATTTCCAAAAAATTCTCTTAAAATAAAAATATCAGGCCAACAAATAAATTTATATCTAATTTAAATATATATTCTATCAATGCCTCTATATCTATAAAAATCTTTTTAAACCAGTAGATAAAGTTTACTTCTCCAATACATATCATATCTAAAACAGAGTAATATTACAAAGGGTATCCTCTTAAAAATTTCACGTGTTCCATTAGTTGTTAAGTCAGTCAAGAAATCAAAGCCTTTTTAATCCCATGAAATAAGACTTTAAAATACATTTTTAAATCTAACTCTAGGCTTCTTTCTATGCCATAGTGGTTTCCATAGTAAGGTTCCTACATAATCAAACCACACTATTAAAAGGTCCATATTCTTTAACGCTTCAAATTGGTCAAAGTTCTCTTTCCTTTCTTCTAATAGCCTTTGGATGGTAAAAGCTGTTTTATTCCATGTTATATTTGCCAATTGTTTATCCACCTTTTCTCGATTTTCAATAAGTTGTATCTGAGTGTCAGTCTCTGTTGGTATTGATGCTCTGTTTATTATTTATTGATTACAATCCTTAGTCAAATTAATACTCATTCTAAGTCTTATTCTATTCTTTCACCAAAGAGACCTTTGTAATACCTCCAGTTTTCATAGCAAATGCTAATAACTGAGAGAAGGAAAGATTTATTTAAAAAGAAACCCTCGATCTAAAGTAAAGATATCCTTGAATATGAATCCATGTTGCAATCTGTATTAAACTCATTAGACTTTCTTCTCTGCTACAATTTAAATTTTACTAAAGGTATACAATACAGTATATATCTTTTCACTTTAATGAAACCATTCATTCATTCTCCACTGTTCTGTTGTACCTGACTCTTGGCATTTTATAGGCAAGTGCTCTCCATGCTAAAAAAAAAAAACCCTTTTCTAGAGAAGCAGTTCATGATACTCCCTGACATATTGCTGCTGTTTGCAGCTAATACACACAGTTTTCTCCCTTTGATGTACAGACACTCCACTGACCATTTGCCAAGGACCTCTTCCCATGACAAAACCTCAGCCTTGCTGTCCAAAGCCATTAAGGTAGCTAAGGCCAGTTTTAGGAGTTTCTCCCATCTTCATCTCAGGAGATGACATCCCAAGAGGGTAATCAACAACATGTGGAGAAATAACTGCAGGATGACATAAATAGGGATGGGAGTTTGCTTAGCAGGTTTTGCATAATCTGGAATGACTGGAACAAGAGGAGGAAGGAAAAGGAGAAGGAGGGGAAGATACTTGCTGCTCTAGCTGTGTTTGGAATGTTTTTTGCATTCACAAGCCCAATTTTAATCTTTTTATAAGTGGGATAACAGGACAAACAAAAGACTTCCATTTCTCACTACTGTATCTAACTATACTTCATGAAAGTGAAAAGGATTTTCATCTAGTAACTATGCAAAAAGTACACAGTTTCCTTTCCATATTGCATGCTTTAAATACATTTTCAAGATGAGAAATGTGGTCATTTATGCCATATACTTTTATATTTATGTAAGATTTTTTTTTAAAAAAAAATCAGGTGCATCATGTATACAGCTCAATCAAGTATGATTGCTCAAGCCTAAACATAAATACATATTGTTGTCTATTCAATTTCCAACTGGAATAATTCTTTTACAATTAGGTTAAGTATCTAAGAAATCTTCCACTGCCATCCAGCTAGTAACTGTACCATGTTTCCCTGAAAATAAGACCAGGTCTTATATTAATTTTTGCTCCAAAAGACGCATTGGAGCTTAATTTCTGGTTTGGTCTTGTATTCAGGAAATACAGTACTAAAGGCGTCCATCTGGGTGATGATCTTAACTGGGGCTTATTTTTGGGATGGGGCTTATATTACGAGCATCCTGAGCAATCATGCTAGGGCTTATTTTCCAGTTGGGTCTTATTTTTGGAGAAACACGGTATCTATCTTATATATATTACATACAAGGAGACATTTTATTTAAACAAATAAAAATCTTGAAGGCCTACTGACTCTGCACTTTTACTGAAGTATGCATTTTGATCATACATCATAGTAACTAATAATTCAGATTCCTGACAAGAAAACAATAGCATACTGTTTTTTATGGTTTGCTCTTAACAATATAACTGCACTATACCTGTCACAGCTGAATTTTATTACCTTCTTTTTTTTTCTTTTGAACTGTATTTCTCATGAGTGACCTAGAAAGATAATCCAAATAGCACTCAATTTTTCCATTAAGTGAAACCCAAGCTTTCATTTTGCTGTGTTTTGCTAGTTTCTTTGTCAAGGTTATCAAGTCGTAGAAACAATGCTATCGTAAAATACATAATTGACTGCCCCATGATCTGTTCAAGTGTAAGAGTTTGAACTGGGCTTTTATGCAATTCCAGAACTCCATTTAAATCGAGTCCTAATTACAGTAAGACTCCGACTGCCTTTGTCAAACTTTGATTAAAGAAAGAATGCAATGCTATTAATCAACCAGCAAACAAATGAATCATGACTATAAAATCTCTCTCTAGTTTGCAATATAAAGTTAAGATTTAAAGAAGGAATTATGAACCATTAGGGGGAATTAAAGAAAGTTCAGCAACTGCCAGAATAACAATCTTCTCCAGGTTTTATAGCTCTTAAAGCAAAAAGCAAAAAGTGATAGTTGCCAGATCACAAGATCCTTTGCTGTTTACCAAGTGAACTAAGCCAGATGGAAGTCCAAAAATCTGGACGGCACTCAGTTCTCTGCTTCTGCTCCATTATAAGGTTTCTGAAGGAGACACCCATCTCTCCTGCTATCAGTGGGAAAAAATGATATATGTAGTTTTTTTTAAAAAAGAACTATTCAAAGGGTTTTGAATGGTTGTGAATTGATTGCAAAAGTGAGGATAATGATTAAAGGAAGCATACTGAGATAGTTTGGTCATATACAGAAAATAAATTAATCTTGAATCACAAAACAAATATGCAATAAGAGCAGATGGGTTGAGAGGAAAAAAAACCTGACCAAGTCATGACTGGAGGGCATTTATGAGTTGTTGTTTTTTAAAAGAAAGAGATGAAAGGCAATGTCTGGAATGGGTTTACAAAGATAAAAACGATTGGAGAGATAAGTGAATGATATTAATGTAAACTGGATTAGGTGTATTTCCTTTTTTTTCAATTATTACATATTTTTCATTTTCTTTTTGTATTATTACATACTCCCTTTCTTTCACTTGACACAAAACTGCTTATTCAAAAATGAATAGGTCTGGTAAGTGTGATAGATATGCTTGTATGCATTGTACTGTATATAAACTAAGATATTTTATTGAAATGTTTCTGCTTTTTTTGCTTCTGTAAATCAACAATAATATTTTCATGGATAAATCCATATTCCTATTCGACAGCACTCATGCCTAAATTGGCTCGGTTGCTTTGTTTGTGTGGTTGTATGTTGTGAAGTCAACTTTTAATGAATGTAGTTCACATCTTCAGAATAGACATTGCTTCACTGTGCATGTCATTTAACTGAAACTCAAAAGTTGGAAATCTGGTGTCAGCTGTTTGAAGTAGGCAACAATCAAGAAACAAGCACGGCAGAGATTCCAGAAAGGCTCTTGATTATTATAGGATGAAATACAGAATTGTGAAAGCCTGTCAGAGCTTCCCTCTGCCCAAACATCTAACAAACAAAATTAAGGTGAAAACATTTTGATTTTTTCTGAAAGTCCTCCTCCCTCATGAATGGCTCATTCCCTTCCAAGGTTAAGCCAACTGTCCTTCCCACTCAGAAAACAAAGTGATATTATTAAGTGACCTTGAGAAGAACATATTTCTAAAAATGCTTATATCTTCTGCTGTCTCAAATACCTGAATGGGAATAACAAGTAAGAAAATCACATTAATAGCAGCAATAAAATAATCACAATTACAATCGCTGCCTAATATCAACATGATGTTGATTCAATGTAATGAACTGAACTCAATGTCTGTAATGGTATGTGGGAAAGATCTCGGGGACTGGGCAAAGAGACACTGCCAAGGAAAGATCAGATAAGAGACAGCATAACTCACATCTGGATAGTGGACAGGGCAAGAGGCTGCAAAAAGACACTTCCTTGTAAAGGAGATGGGATGTAGGGGGAAGAGAATTGTATTTTCAGAAAGATGAAAGTCTAATGTTGCCTCACCAGGTAAACCAGATAGGAATCACAAGCAGATGAGCTAAATCTGCTTTATTGTAAAGCCACAGAATCTTGCAAGTATGAAAGTACGAATTCCTTCTCAAGTCTTCCAAGTTCTTTCTTACATATCATTACAAGTACTCTAAATCAGGGCTTTTCAACTGGTGATACGTGGCGAGCGCATGGTGCCTGGCATCCTGGGTGACTGTTTTGCCACACAAGCTGACCGTATTCTGAGCATTTCCCTTTCACCCGGGACGCCCGGCACCATGTGCTCACTGCCTCCTCTGCATGCGCCCAGGCATGTTCAGCTTCTCACCAGCTTCACCTTGCCTGGCCCAGCCTCTCCGCACAGTGAGGAGAGCGTGCCACTGCATGCCAAAACTGGGCAGGCTGGGGTCTGGGTGGCATAGTGCAGGTGACGTAGACTCTCATGCCACTAGCAGTGTCCCCTCCTCTGGAGTCCATGGGTGTGTGAAGTGGACGAGGGCCATTTGCTGGTCTCCTTCAGGAGACACTGATTTTCTTCATTCCTCCCGGAGGGTGACCCTTCCCCAGCTGCTTTTCTTGCCTGTTTTTCTCCCTCCCTCATCACAAATATCTTCCTGCTACTCTGCTCTTAAGGCTGTGCAGCTCTTGTCCAGGAATTTACAGTGGCCTCCAAGCCATGGCCACCAGCCACGCTGGTGGCCTCTCCCCCTCCCCTTGTCCCTTCCTGGGCAAGGAGGGAGGAAGGAAGGAGATGGAAATGAGAAAGGGAGTCAGGGAAGGAGGGAAGGAAGGAAGGGAGGAAGGGAGGGAGGGAGGGAGGAAGGAAGGAAGGAAGGAAGAAAGAAAGGAGGGACAATGAGGGAAGGAAGGAAGGGACAATGAGAGGGAGGGAGGGAGGGAGGGAGGGAAGGAAGGAAGGAAGGAAGGAAGGAAGGAAGGAAGGAAGGAAGGAAGGAAGGAAGGAAGGAAGGAACACTGAGAGGGAGGGAGGGAAGGAAGGAAGGAGATCGGAATGAGAAGCAGGGAGGCAGGGAAAGAGGGAGGGTAGTGATGGATGGATGGATGGAGGGAGGGAGGAAGGAAGGAAGGAAGGAAGGGAGGGAGATTGGAATGAGAGAGAGGGAGGCTCTGAGGGAAGTCCTGCCTTAGCACTTGGCCACCAGCAGCCCTGCTGCCCTTTCACCATCCCCTTGCCCCCTCCTCCTGGCATATCCCAATGGTCTCCATCATATCGCTAAGGATGCTTTGGTTACAAAGCCATGTCTCCTCACATGGAGAGGGAGTGGGCCTCCCTCTGACCCACGCACTTTACCTCCTGCACCCACCATGAGCAACATGGCCAAGGAGAGTGAGCACATCAGCAGCAGCAGCCTTGATGAGGTAAGCGCAGCCAGGCATCCCCTTGGGGAAGTGGGGCTGGACTGGTTTGGTCTGCAGGGTTCTGGTGCCCCAGGAGCTCGAGGGCCAGGCTGGGTGCTTGCCCTCCTCTGCCTAGGGCTCCAGGCAGCCCATGCCACTGTCCGGGACTCCCCCGCATGGCCCAAGAAGGATGGCGCCTACCCCAGTCCCACCCCCTCCACCAGAGACCAGAGACCCATGGATTCCCCCCTCAGCCCCATCCGCACCCCCCACATGCGCCCCGCGACCTGAGTGACATTGAACTGGCCACCCACCCACCCACCCACCCCAGCCATTGACTTTGCTTGTCAAAAGATTGCAAAAGAGGATCACATGACCCTGGGACACTGTGACCGTCATAAGTATGAATCAGTTGCCAAGCATCCAAATGTAAATCACATGACCCTGGGGATGCTGCAACAGTTATAAGTGTGAAAAATGGTCATAAGTCACTTTTTTCAATGTTGTTGTAACTTTGAACAGTCACTAAGCAAACTGTTGTAAGTAAAGGACTACCTATACTTTATCGCTTTTTCCCTTCTTTTTTTTTTGGTCATCAAGTTTTTGACACCTTGCTAGGTGACTGGTGGTACTTGAATATTGCCATATCCTAAAAGTAGTACAATCTGTGAAAAGGTTGAAAAGCCCTGCTCTAGATAATTGCCTGACAATATTTGAAGAGTAGGCCACTGATTGTAAGAACAAAGGAAAGCCATCAAAGCAGAATTCAGTATATAATTCATAGTGTTGCAGATTTACTCCTCCACAAATTTTCAAGAGAAAGTATGATTAAAAGCTACCAGGCACCATAAGATGTAAGAAATTCATGCAAGCTCTTAACACATAGTCCTACAAAGACAGCTATAGTTCACTGCTGAAGATAATGGAAGAGAAGACATTAAATAATAGCATAAAGGATACTATTAGGAAACCACCAAATATTCCTTTTCAATTAGGGAGCTTCTTATTTCCATTTTTCCAGCCGTTCTCCAAGAACAGTTTAACTAAGCAGCTTCTCATCATACAAGAATTTGAAATTCTTCTCATCTGACATTTTCCATCAAGTTTGGAATTTTGAAATACTTGTCTTGTTTATGAAATGTGCTTTTACAGACTGTAAAATCTAATTTCTCCACCTTTATTTTTATTTCCAAATCCAGTGCAATCAGCTATAAATGCACAATTAGACATTACTTATTTCATTTGTTTCCAGGATAAATTATTGGTGCACATCTGCACAGTTAAAACATCAATAGAAATAGTTTTGATGACTTTAATTAGGTACAGAGATTGGTAAATTCTATTTCCATTCCTAATCTATTTCCATTCCTTATTCCTAGGTCTTTTCTCTTTGTTTTAAAAAGAACAAACAGTCGCCCAAAGATTCATATTTTAAAGCACATTGGAATTTAAGAAAATATTTGTTTGTCACCTTCAAAATGAGATAGAAAATTCTTAATATGCAAAATATGAAATTTTATAATACATATTTTCCTTTCTAGAATAATGTTACTTACTCATTAAATTTTGCTCTACAGTTATGAAAATCTGCTGTCAGTTAATATCTGGCTCAGTTAGCTTCTATAATATTCTCTAAACCAGGGGTCCCCAACCCCTGGGCCGTGAACTGGTACCGGGCCATGATCCATTGGGAACTGGCTGTGCAAGTGGCAGGTGAGCGTATGAAGCTTCATTTGCACATGCGTGGGATTAGGTTGTATGCGCGAAACCATCCCCCCCACTGCTGCCACTGGTGCCGGTCCATGTAATCAAAAAGATTGGAGACCGCTGCTCTAAACTGCCAATTGTCCCATTTTTGCTCCCTTTGTAAAGATCAAGCATACATTTATTCATTACATATTATATTATATAGTATTTTAAAATAAAGCAACCCTTTATTGTGTTTTTGTTTTATTTGTTTATTTAATTTCTATAGCTGCTCATCTCAATCAATGATTTTGGGCAGTTTAAAATTTTGCAACAGCATTAACTGTTTAATTTGGTTTTAGGCCTTGGCAAGTAAAGCTATTTCCCCTACAGTAAATATAAAACGATAAAGAAATATCTCTCCATCCTTACTCCTGCTGTGCTGCTCTTTCTTATCAGGAATTTAGAATATATGAACATGCTTTGAATTTGGATAATTCCAATACAGCAATAGCGCTTTTCCTATGGATTATTTTCCCCAAACAAAGTGGCCTCAGAGACATAGATGTATAGTTCTCATGATAGCAATAGGGAATTTTTGTCAGCACCTTCTTCCAATACTATTTTCCCTTCACTTTTTTAGTCCAGCCTATATCTAGAACTTTCTGCTGGTATTAACCAGGCCTGATGTTGTTTAGTTTTATAGGATGATTTTCCCCCCATATAATGTGATTTTCTAAATATAGTATGACTAAATATAGTGGGACATTTCTTGGCTCCTCGCACTGTACGTGGTTGACTAATTAAAACCTAATCCCAGCCACACACACACCCATGTGTCTGTCTCCCTTCTTTGCCATCTTCTGTTAATGATATAATCTGCTGTGTTATTATATAATTGATGATTTTTAATGTTATAAGCCACCCAGAGTCATTGGATATGAGATGGATGGCAAATCAATTTATAAACAAACAAACAAACAAACAAACAAATACAAATGAATGTCCACAAATGAATCCGTGGATTTTTATTTATTCCTCCTCCCTCCCATGTCTTGTTTTCTTTGTGTGAATGACACAGTGGCTGCAGACAATAAGGAATTTAGCTGGAGCTGAGCATCAAAAAACAGGAGGAGGTAGGCAACCAACTAGCCAGAGCTGGGCAAAGACCTCTAAGAGCTACATGTTTCTTACAGAGGAAGTGTCTTCTTCCCATCAGGATGGCCTGGCATCTCATCCTACTTGATTGTGAAAGCCAGGTCAGCTCAAGATAAGGACACGTCCTGCTGTAACTTAATCATTAAGGGACTTGATGTTGCATGTATTCCTGAGACTTGAGTGATGTTCATTTCACCCAGCTCAGTGCAAAATCAGTTAGAGTATTAGAAAGGGAGTTGATGTAGTTAAGAAAAGTATTGATTCAGTCAAAATAGGACAAGCTAGGAGACTAGCCACTGAACCAAAAAACAACTTTTCCAACCCTGATGACTAGAATTTTGTCACCACAGTGTATTAACATTATTATGATTGATTGGTGGAACATGCCTACAATCTAGTACCGTTGCCTGATTACTCTGACTTGCCTCTATATGCTGCGATTCTTGCAAATTCTCTTCTGGAAGCTTCAGTTAAGCACACAGAAGAAGAAAAAAATCCTCTGACTCAAGTGTGTTTTGTTTGGTCTGAAGAAAAGATACAATAGAAACAACAGGGTTTTAAAAAGCTGCATAAGCCTTGCCTGATCACAGAAGGCAAAGGAAGGCCAGTTGAAAAGACAAAAAGAAAACAAATAATGGAAGAATAATGCTCGACAGGTTGCAATGAGTAAACAGAAAGGAAAGAAATAACAGAACAGAAGATTCCATGTTTGAAAGGGCAAGAAATGATTGGACATTATGTACCGAGAGAGTTGGACAGTTTTTTTGAAATACTTGGGATAGTTAGTGAAAAATAAATGTCCCTTTTTACTGAGTGTCATTAGAGGCAAGAATACAGCTTATTGAGAAGATGGAGAAGATGAAGATGCCCATAAAAACCCACACAATTCAATAGTAAAAAATAATATAGAAGTATTTGGTGCCCGAATTCTTATTTTCTGCAGATTTTGCAGATTTCATAAGCAAAAATAAAAGGCGAATCCACTGCAGTATATGATTATTGCAATTTCTTGAAGGGATAAATTACACTATAAAAGATTTGTGGAAAACTTTTAAAACTTTATTTATTAAAATTAGCATTAATATTTAAGAGAATATTTGAAATTCTTCCGGTTCCGGTTCGCATTGCTGGCGGTTGTGCGGAGAGTCTTTTCTCTTCGCCGGCCGGTTTCCCTCCGCCGGTAGACCCTGGACAGGGCCGAAAGTCACCCTGGAGGGGCGACCACCACTGAGGAGGACTCTTGTCGACTGCGGAGGGTACAGCAGCACCTTCCGCGGTCCGAGGCAGCTCCTTTGGGCCAACAGGGAAAAGATCGGCCATTAACATGGCCGATCACTTAGCTGCACCAGCCGAAGTCAAAATAACATCTAAGCGTTAAAGAACCACTGTGGAAGATCCGGGTGAGTCTCTTTACCCTAACTATCTCCCTGTGAAAAGCCTCTGGAATTATTTCCCCAATTTGACAGAGCAGCGTTTGCTTACTTGGGAAACAAGCTTTGGATAATAGAAACTATAAACTAATTTTTATTGACTATTTTTATTTTTTTTGGATACTCTGGGGTCCCAAAAAGTTCTTCTATTGAATTTTATTTTTCTATTTACCTATTAAACTGGGCAATATTGATTTTTTTTTTACTGCTTTTACTCTTTTAACTGGATAAAACCTTAGATATCTGGGAAAAGATTTTATAGTCTACTGGGGACATCTTGTGGTGAAAGTTGACATTACAATTGTACTTTCTCTGATATTGAGGTTGGGTTTGACCTTCAAATTATCATAAAAGTGAAAAGATAAAGAATTTAAAACAGCTGTGTGGAGGTGGATATGGGCTGATTGTTATTAAATACTGCTCTGAGCCTCCACTAAAAGACTAAAAGATTATTTTATTATGGAAATGGAGGAATCTTACCCACAGCTTGACTACAATCTTATATTGGAAAAAATCTTTTAAACTTACTGAGCAAATGAACTTTAGGATGAAAACTAAAGATAATTTCCCAGAACTACAAACTGAGGAACAGATCAACAGCAAAGAGGCCTGTGTTCAACATTATGTACAACATGATGAGATGGAGGAATCTTATTTACAACTTAACTATGAAAAAGCTTCTGCCCCAAAATTTCAAACTGATTTCCAGACTTCAATTGATTATTTTACAAGTCAAAAAACAACAGAAGAGGAATCCATCACTACCAAAGAGGATTCTACTCAATCCTATGTACAATCTACTGAGTATCAGAACTATGATAACTTGGACAACCAGCTAACAACTATAATACTGGACAAAATTGACTATGCTATTCAGATGATAGCGGAAGAAGGAGAACAGAAGTATGACCAGATTGAATTGATGATAAACATGTCTAATAAAACATTGAGATTTGTTGATATAGAGGCCCTCTTATGGAAGCCTGCCTGGCACAAAAAGAAAGCCAGAGTTAGATTTAAAAATGGGATTTAAATCTTCACTTGATGGGTAAAAAAAGGTCTTTTAGAGATATGGACTGAATTAATACTAACTGAGATGAAAAGTAAAGGTTTTTGGATTTAGATTTATAACTGAGATGAAATTATTGATTAGATTATAGTTTGGAATGGTGAAATGAAAAAAGTTTTAAATGAGGAGCTATTAAGACAAGAAATAGAATATATGTTTGAAATAGGGTAAGAAGGTATTTTTTGGGATAATATTCATTTTAGGTATGATAACCATTTTGTAATGGAATGAAAACAAGGAAATGGATTGTGACAATGGAAGATATGACTAGTAAATGTGACTAGTAAATGAAAATGTATTAGAATAAGACTTAGAATACATTTTGGAAATGTAAGAAGGTAACTGTTGAAATAAGATGCTTATTTTAGACATTATAATTATTATGTTACGTAATGAGGGAAATTAGGGATACCCGAAGTGAAAATAATATGCTTAATTAAGGCTAAATTGGAATATGTAATTGGAATTTAGTAAAGCTTAAAAACAGGATTTGGACTTGTATAGGTAAAATGTTATTGATAAAATTGTATGGATTGATTGAATTTTATTCAGAAATGTATTAATTTGAATATGTTATATTAATGGAGGGAAATAGAGAGGGAATCTTTAAGGAGTTAACCTGACCTATATATGTATGATTTTGACTTTGGATAATTGATTACCCATCTCCACGTTGTTTCCCAAGCACTTGTTACACACAAAAAAAGAGAGAATATTTGAAATTGTCATCTCCATGGCAGCTGCTACTACAGATACGTAGCAGCTGCCGTTGGGAATCATGCCAAAGAATAATCATGTTATAACTTATGAATGGAGAGTTACAAAATGAATTGTGCTACCATTGTAGTAGAGGTTTTCACCTAGCAAAGTCAATGCAGATTTAAAGAAGTAATCTTCAGAAAATGAAGTAAAGTTAAACAAATCCATTCAATGCTATCACCCAACAAAATATTTGCTAACAACTAAGCCATTATTTTGGAAAAGTGCAGTGTACATGAATAGTATAGATGAGAGTTTTATAATTAAATACATGAAGGAATCTTGGAAATCTGAAAGAGAAAAAAAGGTGAAAATGAACCAAAAATAGTGCAAATCAGAAGTGAATCATATCAATGCACTGGTTCTGTTATACCCATTTTATCTTAATGTATATTTGAGAAAACAGCCAGTTTGGCCTAGAATCTGGGTGGCTTTAGGCCAATCACTCTCTCTCAGCCCTAGAAACGAAGGAAATCTTGCTAAGAAAACTGCAGGGACTAATCCAGACAGTCACCAGGTATCAACACTGACATTAAGGCATGCATGTATGCACGCACGCACGCACACACACACACACAGAGAGAGAGAGAGAGAGAGAGAGAGAGAGAATTATGAGAAGCAATTAAAAAACCCTGACATATAGATACCTAAAATACAAATTACAGATTTATACTCTAGAAAAGATAATTCCTAATGACATGATAACTATGAAAAACAATTCCAAGCAAAGTATGTTGGAAGCATATGGTGTTAAACAAGTTGACTAGCAGTTTGAATAGCTGAGGAAGATGCAGCAGGATTGGAATACGTCTAAACTAAAAAATCAAGGAGACTGTTGACATGTTGCATCTGGAAGATGGAAAGTAATAAGGAAAAGAGAGAAGATAGAATTACTTAACATTTTCTTTGCCTCTGTCCTCTCTTGGAAAAGAAAAACACTCCTTCCTAACAAAATAGAGAAAAGAATGGGAAAATCTATTACCAGTTTCATCTGTTATACCAATTGTGATTTTTTTTTAATTGCAACAAACCTGTTATCGTTGTTCACGATAACAGCCACACCTTTTGGCTTCTGTTTGCTTTGGATGGCTCTTCTCTTCTCTTACACTTGGTCCTGAAGCTACACCTGGGATACTATGCAGAAACAAGCATCACGGCTGGAGCACTTACCCTACATATTATATTTCTGCTGAAGCATTGCACTAACTACAGAGTAGCTGTTCCACTGTTTTCCTTTAATTTCTGATGTTATTTGATGTGAAGAACTAGGAAGTCTTTGCCAATAATCAGAAGAGGTCCTTTTGAAATGTTGAGTGTTATCCTAGAAGCTGCTCACTGGCTTCTTTGCATTCTGAAATGTTCCACCCACTCTGAAATTTGCAAGATGTTTATTGTTACATGTTTGAAGACCATTTTTTTTTTAAAAAAAACTTAGACCTGCCCTTTATGGATGTTAGATTCAAAACAGAAAACTTTACCTTTCGGGGGGGGGGGGGGGGGGTTGTATGAATTTGGGTTTCATTTCATTTTCATGAATCCATTCCCTTCTGTTCTTCTTGTTCTTATTATCCTGTGCTTCAAATTGGGGTTGAATGAGAAGTATAAGGATAACAAACCTGCAGGAAGAAATTAAATACCTCTCCAATTTAATTCCCACAGTGATATCTCAAATTCCTTGGGGAAGTCTTCAAGCAAGATAAGAAGGCAATAACTGGCTCTTGCTGTCAACGTCCAAAGATTATTGCTGCTTCTGCAAAGGAGCATTTAGCCATTATAATTAAAAGCTATTGGCAGTTTGTCTAATCATCCTTTAAAGCAGTAGGTAGCAGTAAGTAGCCATCATTCTGCCTTGAGATAGTGAATTCCCTCTCTTCTTCTCTGAAGAAATAATGTGTACTGAGGAAAAAAGAACTGCATTATTTTACTTTTGCTTATTTACAATGGTGGGAAATAAGTCATTTTTAATTTTTCTGAAGGATAAGACCATTTTTGGATAAAGGTCAACGGGGTGCTTGTTCTTATGTAAGTTATGAAGTGGGGAAAAGTGCATTATGAGAATCTGCAGCTTCCATTCAGTCTCGAGGGAAACCTAGAAGGAATTGTTCCCACGAGGCCTTCCACCAAACTAAATTATAAAAAGATTTTTAAGGATGAGACTGAGGATGGGGTGAGAAAAAAAAATAGGAAGATCAGCACAGAGTTAATGTAACAGATGTCATGTATGAAAAAGAAACTGCTATCAACATAATGTCTATGGAGATTCTCAGTCATCCAGGTCATGGTTGTTCCATAGGTGCTTTTCCAAAAGGCAACTGGATTTTGTTTTTCAAGGAAAAACAGTTTGAAAAAGCACCTTTGGGATGGCTACCTACATAGTGCGGAAAACTGGGAGCGGACAGATTTGAGTAACATGCAGTGTGCAAGATCCATATCAGGATCCAGGAATGCCATCTTACTCATATCAGAATAATTCAGATTAATTCTGGTAGAGTGAGGAAATATGGGGGGGGGCAGGGAAAGAGGAAGAGATGAAAAACTAAGCACTGTTTGGAAAAATATTGCAAAAGAAGGGGAGGAGAAATTCCAAAGATCCTCTAGTCTATCATGTAGAAAGAGGCTTAATAATGCTGGACAAGGACTGTACTCTGGCGGTTCAAGCTCTAGCATCACTTGATGGGATGAGATCCCATCACTTGTCTCAGCATCTGCCAACATAGCAGTTTAAAAGCATGTTACTGCAAGTAAGATAAATAGGTACAACTTTGATGGGAAAATAATGATGTTTTATGCAGTAATGTGAATCCAGCTGGTGCTGGAACTTTTCCAATGTGATGCCCAAGTGCAAAGTGACATTGATGAAAGGAGAAACCCCAAATGTTGCTGCAGAACATTGTTGAACCTTTCTAAATGTGGAGCTAGTCCACCCCCTGTGGTGCACTCTGGATACCGCACAAGCATGAACTGAACGGACTAGCAATCCTCAGCAGCCAAACAACTACTTTTTTACTCACACTGTAGTCTCCCAGCTAATACAAGAAATAAAATAATAATGTAGAAAGAGGAGGAAGTCTGATTACCTTCAAGGACTTTTATTTTCCTTGGGTACGGGATGGTGGCGGTGTCAGGAAGAAACGATAGCTAAATTGAAAAGCAAAGCAATTATGCTACTTGGACTACACCATTATCTTAAATTAACTGGAAGAAAATATTTTTTAAAAAGTGTAATCTCAATTCCATAAAAGCTTTGGCATTTTGCACACACACACACACACACACACACACACACACATATGCATATATATATATGCCTTCAATGTCTGATATGCCGGGGGCAATTCTACGTGTCGATTAATCGAGCCCGCATTTGAGAACCAGGCCTCCTTCAGTAGGCGCCCTCCCTTGGAGGCATCCTGGGCGATGGCTTTTGCCCCCATGAAGTCAAATGAGTGTCCATTATTCACCATATGTGTCCATATTTGGGAATACTGCTCCTGCCTTTTGACGGCCAATTTGTGTTCATGTACCCTGGTTTTTATCCGCTTGGCCGTCTCTCCCGTGTAATTACACTGGCAATCCTTGCAGTGCACCCTATAGACCACCAATGATTTTTCCTCCTCTGGCAGTGGTTCCTTGGGGCGCATCGTTTTCATACGGAGTGTTTGGTTGGGTCGGTGAGCCACCCTGATGTTATGCGGCGCTAATATGTGAGCTGCTGCCTCTGACACCCCCTGGACATAAGGTATTGTTGTCCAGGATATTGTCCCTAGGTCCTCTGGTGCTCTACGGGGTTCCTGGCGCTTACTATATATATATGTAGGTCTTTGGTAATTCGGGTTTTCTCCCGCGTAAAATTGGAAGTGTCTTGGCGACGTTTCGACGAAGTCTCATTCGTCATCTTCAGGCTGGTGTCTCTTCGGCCTCATGCTTCTAGGAGCAATGTGTGATCGCAGCTGTTTCTTCCTTTTAACTGCCAGTGGGGGTATGAACTGATTGGGTGGGAGCTTGGCTGTGTTCTGATTGGGTGGAGGTGTGTTCTGATTGGTTAGGGGCTTGGCTGTGCTCTGATTGGATGGGGGGTTGGCTGTGCTCTGATTGGATGGGGGTGTGTTCTGTTTGGGTGGGGGCTTTGTTGTGCTCGGATTAGTCTGAGTTGCAGCGGGATTTGAGATGGAGAGCTGCATTGCTGTTGTTTGGCTTCGCGTTCGTGGTCGTGCCATATCATCAAGGTGGGTGTCAGTTTGCTTCATGTATGGATTGGAGGGGTTTGAAATGGCTAATGATGCAGCTGTGGTCTGGTTTCTGGTTTGTGGTCGTGCCTCATCATCGGTGTGGGTTTGGGTTTGCTTTTTGCGTGGATGTGTGGTGGTGACATCCTGTGTGGTTTTCGTGAGTGTGGGTCTAGTGTCATTCTTTGTGTTAGGGACTGGTTTGTCAATAAGGGTGGGTTTCCAAATGGCTGGTAGGCGGGAGGTATCATCTCGTTTATTCATGCTGTGTGGGCGTTTTTCTATCTCAATGGCTTCTCTGATTATTCTGTTGTTAAAGTGTTCAGTTTTGGCGATAGTTCTGGTATTTTTAAAGTCAATTTTATGTCCTGTGGCTTTAAGGTGTTGGACCAGGGAAGAAGTTGGTTCCTCTTTTCTGACTGAGTTCTTGTGTTCTTCAATGCGTGCACTTATTCTTCTGTTGGTTTGTCCGATGTATGTGGTGGGGCAGGCGGTGCATGGGATTTCATATACTCCTTGATTTTCTAACTCAATTTTGTCTTTGGGGTTTCTTAGGATGGTGGATATTTTTCGGTTTGTGCAGAATGCTGTCTTGATGTTGTGTTTGTGGAGGATCTTGCTGATTCTGTCTGTGGTGCCTTTTATGTATGGGAGGAGGGCTTTGCCGTTTTCTTGTTCTCTGTCTTGGATTTTAGTGGGGGTTTCTTTTTGGATTAGGTTGGTAATCTTATTTCTTTGGAATCCGTTGGATGTTAGTACGTTAGTGAGAGTGTGTAGTTCGGTTTTTAGGTGTTGTTCGTCAGCTAAGCGTTTTGTTCTCGAGATGAGTGTCTTGGCTACAGAGTTGATCTGTGCTGGGTGGTGGTGTGAGAGTGCGTGCAGATAGCGGTTTGTGTGTGTTTTCTTCTGGTAGATGGTGTGTCCTAGGGAGCCATTGGATTTCTTGTAGACTAAGACATCCAGGAAGGGAAGTTGGTTGTTAGCTTCTGTTTCCATGGTGAACTGTATTTTGGGGTGTAGGCTGTTGAGGTGTGTGAGGAAGTTGTCTAGTTTTTCTTTCCCATGTGGCCAGATTATGAAGGTGTCGTCTACGTATCTGAGCCAGAGTTTGGGTTTGTGATCAGATTTTTCTAGAGCTTGGGTTTCAAAGTGTTCCATGTAGAGGTTTGCAATGACAGGTGAGAGGGGTGATCCCATGGGTGCTCCTTCTATTTGTTTGTATTTTTGTCCATTGTAGATGAAGTGTGTGTTGGATAGGCAATGGTTGGTCAGATCTAGGATGTGCTTGGGGGGGTTATATTTGTTTTGGATAGCTGTCAAGGCTTCTTTGATTGTATGTATGTATATATATATATATATATATATATATATATATATATATATAACTGGAGGGCAGAAATAAAGTACTTCTTTCTTTTAGAATTCTATTGCCTAATAGTTAAATATAAAATAAAGGGGAACTGGGAGAATGAAGAATGGTGATATCAAGAGAATTCAGAATTTGCTACTCACTCCCCCACATCTGAACTCACACCTCACAACTCACACCTCAGAAGCTATTGCATGGCTTTTGCTCAGCAACGAACTGTGCAGATGATCCTATTTAAGGCTCCTAAATGTATTTCAGTACAACAACAGTAAGAATAATAAAAACAAGTATGTAACAGTTTAACTAAAATTAATTAACTAATTAACTAAAATGAATTACAAAATACATTTCGGCCTTGACTGACTGTGGTCATGTTTTATCTGAGAATTTTAGAAGGATTTCATCTTTGTAAAATACAGTAGAGATAGTTCTCAACTATGACCATCCACTTAACAACTGTTTGAAATTATAATAGTGCTGGAAAAAAATTACGACCAGTCCTCACACTTACAACTGTGACACTGTCCCATGGCTGCATGCTGGAAATTCAGGCACTTGGCAGCTAGCTTGAATTTATGATGGTTGCTGTGTCCCAGGGTCATACAATCGCTATTTGCAATCTTCCCAGGGCTTTTCTGACAAACAAAGTCAATGGGGAAGCCAGATACCCTTAAAGACTATGGCAAAAAAAGGCTATAAAATTGGGTGTGACTCATTTAGCAATCATGCTAAATCATCATGATGATTCAGGCCTAGGTGATTCTAATGGACGAATCATAAATTCAGTATAGTTGCCTTCTGAACTGGTGTGATGTTTCATTTGGGCGACTCCCCAGATTCCTCTTCAGATGTCAGCTCAGGGGAGGTTGAGCCCATTCCTGCATGTCAGGAACTGGGTTAATTGATGGCTCTGAATGCTGTCCAAAAGAGATTTGGAGGAGGCTTCAGCTGGGGAAAGCTTGCAGTGGCAGACGGTCAATGAAGAGAAGGAGGAATTGCTTTCTGCACCTGATCCAAGAACACATGGCAGAGAAAAGGCAGGAGCAGTGAAGGTCAGCCAGACTACTCGAGAGGAGAAGACCCCACCCATCTTGATGGACTGCACCAGAAAGCTGGCTATTTATCACAGCAGACAGAGGGAGGTGTTGCTGGGAACAAAGTATTGGTTTTCTAGCTGTTTGTTTGATCGTTGTGCTTCACTCTGGGTAGACACCGTGTTTGGAATTGGAGACTCTGAACTTTTCTTGCCTCGTGAGCTCTCTGGTATGTGTATTTAAGTTATTAAAAGTTATTTTGTTTGAACAACTTTCAATTACTTTGTGAATTATTAGGCCATTGCTCTGTGGACTAATCTTGGCCTGCTAGTGGCTGTACTTAATTGGGACAGTTTTGAGTTTTGGTGAAGGGAATCACTGAGGAATATTAATAAACTCACTAAACTACAGTTACTTGTGGGCATGAGTGAGTGGGGCAGCACAGTTGGCTTATGCATCCAACTGCAAAGGATTGCATAAACATGCATGAGCATTTTTGTGCACACTGTCCCTATTCTACACATTTTGAGATACACTTTTGATAGTGAGCATATTTGGGCAAACATGTTTTTCCAGCATGAAGTGTGTATCTTTGAATGCATTTCTCTAATGTACATATTTCAGTGGGCACTTTGATATGATTTATTGGAACAGTTTGATTGCAAATCAAATCAAACTTGTAACACCTTATTAGGCTTGAGATGGAATAGATTTTAGTAGGAAGGCAGCATCTTGGGACTTCACCATATTTTCTGGTCTCCATAAGAGAGAAAGGTCAAAGTTCAAAACTCAGAGTTCGTATAACTGAAAAAAAGAATGGTAATCCATTATTCTACCTCCTCCATGGAGCATTTAATAAACATTTTATTGTAAGGATACTATCAATATCAGCAGAAGCCAATATTGTTGCTTCTCCTTAGGATAGCTGGGGTGGAAATACAAAAAAATTATAAAACCATGTTGCTATTCTATTTTGTGCTTTATTCGTGTTAGAGCAAGCTATAAAGATCTAAAACAAAATGCAATTTATTATCCCAGCAGTTTTTGAGTTGCATTCCCCCTTTGTCTTATTATGGGAAGTATTTGCGTTAGGATAAAAGCCTTTCTGCCACTTCATATTTCTATTTTTCCTACTGCTTGATCCTGCTGGGAAAGTCTACTTTTCTTTCACTGATACCTGCCTGTTGCTATAGAAAAGAGATAATGTCTCAAATTTGAGACAATTTTGCATTATGACAGCTCTGAAGAATGTACGTGACAATTCTGAAAAGTCTCAGCTTTGAAACACTAACTGTGACCAATAGTCAAAGAAGAAAAGAATGAGAAATAAAGGCATTAAATTAATTTGTAAATAGA
Source organism: Azemiops feae (assembly GCA_023970755.1). NCBI lineage: Eukaryota > Metazoa > Chordata > Lepidosauria > Squamata > Viperidae > Azemiops > Azemiops feae. Next base: position 812,784 of record JALGBA010000588.1, read on the forward strand.
AATGACATCATTCCCAGTCTGGAGCTTATTTTAGCCTATAGTTCAAAGATTCTCATAGGGTGACAAGCACTTTGAATCGGAATCTTAAGACTTCAAAAGGGTTTAACTTTCCCTGCTTTGGAATATGTTTTTAATTCTTGCATCAGAAGCTATATAATAAATAAATACATTCTTCCCTCTGGTGTCCACGTGACTTGCATAGCATCCTAGCATCCATTTATAGTTCAAAGTAGCCCCAGATGCAAGGGTAACCTCAAACTCTCTGGAAAGTTTCTTTGCCAGACCTTGGCTTTGACAGAAACCAATGCTGGGGAGAGATAACTAACCCCTGCAGTGCTGTTTGATTAGTTACTTGCATTAATGTTTTCTATGAACCCTATGTGGGAATTCAGAAATGTTCTAATTTAAGTCACTGTTCTTGTTAAACTTGCTTTTAATTCCTTTGAAATTTCAGCAATAGAGTGTTTGTGTGTCTGTGTGTGATGTGAAATGTGGGAGCCAATCAACCACATTTGGTCTTTGAATAATGTGCTTTGTGTCACAGTCCTAAAGACAGGACAAAGGCTTGAACAAAGCTATGATTAGAAAGAAAGAAAAAAATCTTAAATTTGATTTCATTCTGAAATGTAATTAACATAATTAACCCCCCCATTGTTTCAATTACACATTCCTCATCAGAGAAACAGGACCCTTTCCTTTTTATTTTGAATTTGGAGGGGGAGATTAATTTGGAATGTTTGATTGTGTTCCCAGACGTCTGGAGGAGATCAGTAAGACTGTGGCTGAGGATATTATTACAGTATTAACATTTGTTGAACCTTGAATTGCATTCAGAAATGAACATGCAATCAATGGATCTCCTGTAGCAATAATATTTTATGATAATACCATAATTGTCCAAACACCTTCATTTTGTACAAACTAAAGTTTCCAGGTGGGAAACATGCAATACCACAGAGAATAGAATGCATCAACCCAACTATTTCTATTATTATGAACAGAAGGATGAATTAGTTATACAGAATATATACCACTGATTCCATTGAGTATATTCTCCCATCTAATGTAGTAATCAAATTCATTTTGTTAATTCATTTTAATGTGATTAATATTTTTATAGAGAGACAGTTTGGTGTGGAGGTTAAAAAACCTCAGGCTAGAAACTGGGAGACCATAAATTCTAGTCCTTAGCCACAAAGCCAGCTGGGTGGCCTTGGGCTAGTTATTTTCTCTCAGCACCAGGAAGGAGCCAATGGCAAACTACTTCTAAAAAACCTTACCAAAAATATGCAGCAAATTGTCCAGTCAGTTTCCAAGAATCGGGCATGATAAAGTGGAAGAATGCACACAAACATAAACACACTTAAGCAGTGGTGGGATTCAAATATGTGAACAACCAGTTCTCTGTGTGGATGTCACTTCTGAAAGTCCATTCTGGGCCTGGGCAACCAAAAATTAGCTATCGGTTCTGCCAAAGTGGTGCGAAGTGGCTGAATCCCACCACTACACTTAAGGTGTTGTGAGCACCCAGCAGTTGACTTATTCTTCAATGTGTTGTGATATGCAAGAAATTCAGTAAACATGGTCTGCACTGCTTACATTGAAGAAAGCACATGGATGGGATAATGTCTTGGTGGTTCACGAAGTCTCAGTGTTATTTTTGGCAGTTGCTGATCTATACTGTGATGAGAAAACACAACTACTGGTTGTGGCATGATAGCAGTCTTCCAGTATTTGATAGGCACGCGTGTGCTCATACCCCCATTTGCAGTGCATGCGTGCTTGTGGCCCTGTATGTGGTGTGTGTGCACTCATGGCCCCATTTGCGTGCATGCACACTCACAGCCCCATTTGTAGCACACCCATGCTTGCAACCCTGTTCGCATGTGCGCATGTACGTGTAAAGGCACCTGCCCCTCCCTTTCCCTTTGGGCCAGCAACCAAGAAAGGTTGGGGACCTCTGGTATAGGACCTCTTGCTTGGACAAGGGATTGGACTAGAAGACCTCCAAGATCTCTTCCAATTCTGTTATTCTGTATTCTGCTTTTTTTCAGCCAGACTCATGAATATCTCCATTTTTGTTTCATTCTCTACAGGTTAATCTTTAAACTGGTTTGAACTGGTATGTATGTAAATTTCTACCACACTGGCATAAATTAAGTGCTTTAATTTAGTCTTCTCCCACCAAATCATCCTTCAAATGTATGGAACTCAACTTACAGAATTAATTGAAACTCATTTTGCATTTTTTTATAGTTAATTTATCCTTACTAGCATGTTATGCCTTCAATTTCTGTACATTAGTGTTTTGAGAGTGTTTTTATATTTAAAATGTATTCATCGAACTCAAATCTTCTTGTCATTCAAGGACAATTTTTATTAACAATGTAATAATTTAACAATTGTTTTCAAAGTAATTATATTTTCTAAGTGGAAAACAAGGCACAGCAACAAAACTGTTTGATTGTGAATTAACATGTGACTCCATGGTAAATCAACATAGAGATTAAAATCTGATTAATTTACAATGTCTTTTCTTACTAAATGCATTGTTAAAATAATAATAGATGTTCATCATAAAAACATCAAGCATTCAAATAAGATTGAAATCATCACATAATAGTAACACTTTTTGTGAAGTTCTAGCAGTTTAAAGTTTGAACTAGGCATGAAAAAAGAAGACTGTTTTGGAATTTTGATAAATATTTTTATCTGAACATCCACCCTCAAAGTAATATTTTTAAAGATTAGTCAAAGTAGGGGTTACTAATTTTACTTTTTATTATTCTAAAGTATCATAATACTAACTAGATTCTCATTATACAGTGTTGAATTGAAAATGAAATCACTGCTTCTTTTTGAGACAGAAGTAAATATGTTTCTACATTGAAAGAAAGGATGCAACAATTGGTTAATTATTTTCCCAAATTATATAGGAATCTGCATAAATAAGCAGGAAATAATATGGGGAAAATGAGATAATCTAAATGAACTATTGCTAGTAACATTTATGGATCGATAGAATTACGTTCTTAGTCAACATACTGGAATGTAAAATTAAAAATGAAATTCAATAAAACTCCATGACTTGAAAGTATTTTGACAATATGCTACAACTTTTCCAAAAAATTCTGGATAAACTTTTAGCTCAAATAATGAATGAGATTCAGGAATGCAAAGAAATTCTTTCATCATGGAAAGAAGGGTTTATTTCTTTAATTGATAAATTTTGTTAATTGATAAAGAAAGAAAATAACACACACACACACACACACACAAACATTGCACTATACTGAAAATAAAGTCTCTTTATTTTAATGGCATTGTAACTATTGACACTCAAAATTCATTAAGAAAATAAATCTCAGGTGTTAAACAATGTAAGGACTGTATATAAACAGAGAGCAAATCTCACTCCCTTTTAGCCTTTTAGCACTGATGAAGTTGCCTAGTGGAGTAATTAAACATCTGCAAGAAAACAACCAAGCTCAGAGAGCATCAAGGACTCCAGAGTGTGATATGTTTTGAGCCTCATACAAAAGCTACAAAATGCTAAGTAAGAGTTTTTTTAATTAAATTGTTTGTTTCCAAGTCCAATACATTCAAATAGACTACTCTGCAAAGCCTGAAAAACTGTTAGTTATATACAACTTTATATATACACATAGCAAACTGATGGCACAAAAAAAAACCTAGTGGTCCGTTGAGTCTGCCCTATGAATTTGGTTTTTTTGTTTTACTTTTTACTTAATTACTTTTATTATTACTATTATACTATTTTTTATTTTTTTTAATTCTTAATTTTTGTCAGATGAGGAACATGTGTTTATCCCATGTGAGCATGTTTAAGCTCACTTACCGATGATGGACTCACTACCTCTGCTGGAAGTTGTTTCAAAACTTCTACTTCTCTTTCTGTACACACACAACTCTTGTCTTGAGGCTTCATATATGAAAACAATGTTCCATAGCTCTTTTATGTTATTTATTTACAGGACTTATATGACTACCTATCTCATACAGTGATTCTAGGCACCTTCCAGCCATCGATAAAACTTAGTTAAAAAATATCTTTTCCACAGACGCCACATCCTATAGCTTCACACCTCAAACCCCATTTCTAGTTATCTATCCACTAGTCCCAGGAACAAAAGTTCTGGTTTCAAATTAATGTTGATTTTTAAAATTCTTTGCATTGCTGTGTTTACTTCAAACCTAAATTTTCCTGGCTTTTTTTACAAGTCCATCAGGCATGATAAAATGACCTTTCATGTTGTTCATATTACAAGCATAGATTTGAAGTACCTTGAACATTCTGGATAATTTTTCTGGAGTCATGTAGTAATGGTTCTTTTTGGACTCATCTTTCATTCCTTTTTTTTTTTAAAAAAAAAATGCAGATATTTGATCGATGGCAATGGACTGTAGAATTCTGTCCTCTGTGATTTAATTGAGACTATTTTGATAGATCTAGCACAAAGAGACACAGAATCACATACAATCTATACAAGCATACTTTAATGATATATAGTTATTATATAACTTATAATGGCACAGTGGTTAGAATGCAGTACTGCAGGCTACTTCTGCTGATTGATGGCTGCCAGCAATTAGGCCGTTCAATTCTCACCGGCTCAAGGTTGACTCAGCCTTCCATCCTTCCAAGGTCGGTAAAATATTGGGGGGAATATGCTGACTCTGTAAACCGCTTAGAGAGGGCTATAAAGCACCGTGAAGCTGTATATAAATCTAAGTGCTATTGCTACATATAGTTATTATGGTTTATTGCACAGTCAACCAGATATTCAAACTGGATTTGGCATTTTTTTCCACCTATCAAGTCCTTCTCAAGGATCTGGGACAAGGAAGATGTGGAAGTTTCTGGTATTAAAGGTATCATTTCAGGATGTAAGCTGTTCTGACTGGTGCTGAATTTGTCAGTGCTGATGGAGTTCAAGTGGTGGTCCAGTTGTTTTGGGATTGCCTTGATACTATTGGTATTATTTTTACTTTCTTTTGTCATAATCATTCTACTTCTATTTTCATGTCTTTTCATTTTATTATCTTCTCCAATTTGTTCACTTCTGCTGTCTTCAGGTAGTGCCATATCCACTATACAGATATTTTATTTTGTCTTTCATATCAACTATTGTTAAGTCTGGAGTGTTATGTGACTGGTACCTATCTGTTTGAATTCTAAAGTCCCAGGGCACTTTTGCTTCTTCATTTTCTATTTTTTTTCCTATTGTACGATACCACCAGCTCTTGCTTGCAGGCAAGTGGTATTTCTTACAGATCTTCCAATGAGTCATTGTTGATGATTTGTTATGCTATAGTTTGTAGTCAATCTATGTGATCTTCTCACAGCAGCTAGCCAGGCAGTCCATTGTTTCTTCAGCTTCTTTGCAGAGGCAGAATTTGCTGTCTACTGTTGTCTTCTCAATTCTGGTTTTGCACAGTTATTGTTATTATTTGTTATTATACTGTTCTTTTTCATACTCAGCAGCATCCAAGGCAGTGGTGGGATTCAAATATGTGAACAACCAGTTCTCTGTGTGGATGCCGCTTCCGGAAGTCCATTCTGGGCTTGGGCAACAAAAAATTAGCTACCGGTTCTGCCGAACTGGTGCGAATCAGCTAAATCCCACCACTAAAAGAGGTTGTAGTTCAAAACAGACAAATAGCACTCATGATATGCAATTAAAGCCCTGATCATTTGTACATGTGTGTGGCATTGGCATGCAAATCCAAAAAGTAAGGCTTTAATGGCATGACTGTTATCTGCCATCTTATGTTTTGTGATCTTCTCTGTACATGTAGCTGCCAGTTTGTAATTTTAAACAGGACATAATTACAGATTATTCTTCAGTCAGCTCTCATGATCAAAGCGTTTAATATCATTTTCCTCTCCCAACAGCAATGGCCACTAAGAATTCAATGGCCAGATTTTACTGCCATTCTTGAATAACATAATTTGGAAAGATATTGTTACTCACATGTAATTCCATTCTCTGGAAAGCCATAATAGAGGGACTCAATTAGCTAAATATAGTAATTGAAAGGAATGTGCTAATTAAAAAAAGAAAGGCTTAGTTGACCAAGAGATGGCCCTGGCTTCTTATTTTATGATGAGGAAAAACACTGTGGTAGTCTATAAAGAACCTTAGCAATAGTATATAATTTTCTTAAAGAAGCAGATACAGAAAACATAGAAAATAGTTTAAGAATTGAGTTGATTTTTTTAAAATCAAATTTCTTTGAAATAATTTTTTCTGTTCAAAAATTTCAAATTCAGATCAAATAAAAAAACAAATAAAGTTTTATTGATATACCACTAAAAAGATAGTAGCACTCTTAAAACAAGGGATACCAGCTAACAAACGTTTTGCCAGGAAATTTCTTTTTGTGTGTTTGTTTTCGCAGCTTTGCAGAATTGCAATTGGTTGTTTGATCTTCTTAGAGGCAACCATTGCAGGCAACTTGAGAATAGAGTTTAGCAGTGGTGGACCTCTGGGAAAAAATAGCTAAGATGGCCATGCTAAAAGTGGAATTAATGAACATCTCAAAATTAAGAACTGGCAAATAGGCCTGTTCTTCATAATTCCTCCCAGAGCAAGGAGAAGCCACGAGACTACCCACAAGTGTTAGAGGCAATTATTCCTTGTAAGGAGACTACAAGACAGCAGTCTGGGGTGAGTTTAGTGCAATGGGAGATGAGGAAATAGCCATCTTTTTGCCAAAGCCATAGTTGCTATCTCCAAAAGGATACTTGTCACTTCCTTTTCTAATCACTTTCAAAAATTGCTTGTTAACTGCTTTTTTAGGAAGCAGGAACAATTTGATTGAAAGGTTTTGCAGCACTGAGTGGGTTCTCTTTAATCATTAGTGAAAGAAGTTTTAAATACAAGTTTAATAGCTAATTTTTTGTTCTAGAAAAATCAGCAAAAGAATGAATAAAGTTTTGATTTTAGAAAGATACAAATGGTCTAAAGGTCCAGAAAAATTTGAAATACGATTTTGGAAGTAATAATAAGAATAGTTCCCGTGGGAAAATTCTTTTGTTTTATATATATATATATATATATATATATATATATATATATATATATATATATATATATATATATATATATATATATATATATATATATATATATATATATATATATATATATATATATATTTAAATGATATGATGAGACTTTGAAGGTTGGGTGCCAGAAGGAACTAGAAGGAATTTGATTACAATTAAAAGAGAAAAACACCTAAATTTAACTTACTAATACATAATGGAACAAAATATTTTAATACTCAACAAATTGAAGGGTATTTTTGAACAATGGATCCAGAAGTTAATTTTTCAGAGTGTTTGCCTCTATAGTGTAGGAAGTCAGCACCCCCTCCCAGGAGACTTCCTAGGATCAAATTATTCATTTCTCTCCACTACCAGGAAAACAGTCCAGACAGTCCCTCCAACAGTTAAGTTTTATGAATAAAATACTTTTGTATCTATTGCAAAAACTGGAGCATTCCATTTAGTATCCATTTACAGAAAGCTGCCCCAGTCTTCCTGCTATAGGAAACCTGAAAAGGCTAATATTTAGGAATGGAGATTTTGTAATCCATTCAGAAAGACTGGGCATGACCTCCCAGCCTATTCATAAGCAAAATGCCTTCAGCCACAGTTCCCACAGATGGCTGGAGCTGATGTGATTAGAAAAACAAAGACTCCTAAAATCTACATTCCCTACCCAACTCCAAGGACAGGGCATGACCTCCCAGCCACAATGGCAATCAGGCAACAATAATTAGAATACTAAAAGGGCACACTCAAGCACAGGTCAAAGTACATTTCACAACAAACAGGCATCTCAAACACAACTCCATTTTGTCAGCTGCCCCAGAACTACATGCTGCTATTGGTTCTGCTAATCAATAAACAGAAACTTTCTTTCCTAAGCAGCTAGCCTCCATTTCATTTCCAGCATCTTTCTCCTGTCTTGGAACAAGACCTGATTTTTCTTCCAACCATAGATAGATCAGAGATGACCAATTAAGTTTCCTAAAGCACCACATGAGAAACTGAGATTGTAGTTGAGGGCTGCTGTCCCATCCCCTGCTGATGCCACTGCCCTGCATCCTGCCACTGCTGCCACCCAACCACAATTGCCCTGCCCAATTTTTATCCATTTAACAGCCATTCCTCCATAATAGGTAGTATTGAATCTTAACATCTCTGTGATACAGTAATCTCGCTGCTGTGATCACGTATTGAAATAATATTTCATGGCTTTTTTTCTAACTGTTTATATGTTCGTCCTAAAAGAAAAAGTTCTGACTACAACTGAATATTGATCTTTAAAATCCTCTGCATCAATGTATGTATTTGGATCCATTTTTGTAGCTGTTTTATGTGTCCACTAACATGATAAAATGTCCCTTCATGTTATTTACATTTCCAACATACCTTTGAAGTTCATTAATACATTTCAGATAATTTATCTGGTATCCTATACCAAGAGAAAGAGAGAATGTTTATCAGTGGCCAGAATTACTGAAACTATTTCCTTGATTGTTAATCCCAGAAGTTTATTAAACAAGGTTAGGATTCAGGCAGTGTTTTCTCTGGTATCAGCTTATGAAGACAGATTGGTGATGCTTTGATTTATGTTCTTGCTGCTCAAGACAAATGCAGAGAGATGCGAAGTTGTACAGACCTAGCTATGGTTGAAAGAACTTGTGGGAAGGCGGAATAGCCAAAGTGTTTAAATCTAAAAATGGACCCAAAGAATAAAATATAACAAGGATGCTTTTGCAGACAGATTGTTTCTTGGCACAGGTAGCAAGAGATGAAAAAGCGCTTCGAGCTAAACAAGCTAAAGTGGTCAAGTCAATTACTGTGCTTTTTCATCCTCCAGCCGTAATTTCTGTATCTCTTCTGTCAGTCACCAGTTGTCACTTAAAAATGAAGTGTTCCAATTTGACCTGGAAGATGAATTTTGAATCCAAAATGTCCCCATGCTCTAGGCAACTTTGCCACTACAGAGCTATTCCCATGGGAATTAAGATACAATTTTATCTCTTTGGGCACAGCCATCTCTGAAAAACAGACTGACGAGTAACTTTTTTTAAAAAAAATGTCATTAATTACTTGCAAGTTTTATCTTTGATCCATCTAATCCAAATATCTCATCTAAAATGGAGGTATGAGAATAAATGCATGATTCTGATCTTTATGATTTACACATTGACCTTTATAGGTTGCCATTCAGTAGAAATACTGACCTGAATTTTTGTCTGTCATGAGATACAAATGACTGGCCGTGACTGAATGTTCTAACGTTTTGCACCTGATCTCAGAGGATAAAACCATAAAGATATATTCAGTTTCCTGAGTTAAAGCTGGTGGTGTAATCTTTATTACGGTATAATTATAATATTATACTATTTTAGAGTTGACAGAGGATGTGGAGAGATGTGTATTGGACGTAGTAGACTAGGTCCTTTCATTTAAGCATCAAAATTAATCATACATTGGAGACATTGAATGGATCTCCCCCTTTTTTTCCTGCAAGTATGAAAAACATTCACCCTTTCAAAAATCCAAATAATGCTTGCATATACAAAAATTTAGAATGATGAATTACAACCCTATACCTTGAATTTAACCAACCTTTTTTTCATTTTCCCAGTTGGTAGGGATTTGTCCTTCATCTTATCTGACTGGTTTAGAGAACAAAGTATGCAATGTTTTGAAACAGTGTTATCCTCATATTGGATGAGAGGGAGAGGGGAAGAAGGGGAGAGAGGGACAGAAGGAGAGGGAGAGAGAGCTCATCAATATATCCAGTTAATACTTTTTCATATTTCATTAATTATCTTTTTATTCCAAATATATGCCAGTTGTTGTATGAACCCCTAATAAGAAATCTTTGTGAGTGCACCCCTCCCCACCTCTCCCTGCCTCATGGTAGGATTCTCTTTATAATTGTGGATTGTTTTCTTTTCAGTGAAGAAGTTGAAGTAAATAAGGCTTGAAGAGAAGAAGCAGCTTGAACAGGCAGTGTAATTTACCCTCTCAAGTGTTAGCGGTTACTATAGATGGTTAAAGTACCAAATGTATTCAGCCAGAATTTTAGAGGCAGGGATCTTTCAAATTCTACTGCCACAAACATCTAATCAAGACAAACTATCACCAGAACTCCATGCTCTCCAATAAGCCACCAAGACTCTAAGCCTCTCCTGTTTATGTAGCAAGTAAAATGACTGGAATTAATAAAATAGGCTTAGGCACTAGAAAGATGTTATAACAATTTGGAATTTTTAAATTATTGTTATTATTCTTACTTCTAAAAGTGGACCAGATTAGAAAAAAAACTACCACTGGATCAATGCAAAGTGGATTGGTCTATTTCCAGAACTGAGGATCCATCCGCAGATTGGTTTGGCTGATCCATGCACAGGCTTAGTAAGTTGCAGCTGTCATTAGAGTTGGCAAACTCTGTTAGAATTGTTGAGCTGAAGTGGGAAAAAAATTAACTAATCCTTCAGTGACACTTTTACAACTTACCCCTGCTGGAAGCTCTAATTTGCATCAGATGGGAGCTGCTTTAGGTAGCCATGGCAACTGCAATGGGAGGAGTGAATGTCCTCCTTTCTATTGCACTATTCTGATTTGTTTCATCCTTGTTTACATGAAAAAAAAACAATGTTCTTTTATTGGCATTGTTCAACTCTTCTAACTCTTCACTGCCTAATGGACCTTATTTGGGCATCAGTAATTCTTTCTTGGAAGCCCATGCTTGTCTCATCAATAATAATATTTAACCGTCTTGTCTTCTTTTTTATTGCTTTTGATTTTTCTAAGCAACAGGGTCTTCTCCAATGACTCTTGAGTTCACAGTATGTGTTCAAAATATTTAAGCGCTACCTTTATTATTAGTGCTACTAGTGCAATCTGGTTTTACTTTATCTAATACTAAATGATCTCTTCTTCTATTAATTTAATGTATTTAAAAGAATTTCCCCTAGTACCACAATTGAGAAGCACAATTTTATTTCTTCATTCAACCTTTCTAAGGGCCTAGTGCTATTGCAAAAGACATTTCTAAAAGCATGGAAGCTTAGATGTTATATTCTATTTTTTTTCCCTGTGCTTTCCTGTACAAAATAGTTTTTCTTCTATGTTCTTGTGCACAGCACAATAATGTAAAAACTTAAGTTTTCAAAAGCAAGCTTCTGCACTTTCTTCTCTCATACAATTGTTTCACACAATTAACTGTTTTTTCAAGCATCCAGCTCAAAAGCATTATTACTTTTTTCCCCCCTTCAACTTCAAAACTAGCTACCTGCATGGGAAGGAAATGACAGGGGAACTGGAATTGTCTCACATATATTTGATGATAATGAAAAAATGCAAATAATAACCATGTTTAATTAAAAGTATGAAAAATTGCAATACAGTTCTTTATAAATTTTGAAACTCCACTTAGGGATGAGCTTCAGATGAGGCCATGCTCGAAATAATGAGTAGATCCAGGGAAATCTAACTGCTTTGAAGATGGATGAGCTTCCAAGCATTGAGGAATATTTTTATTCCAATGTTGCATATTGCCATTTTCTCTTTTACTGCCTTTCTTGTGGATATTTCATACCTATACTGCTGTTAAAATTTTCCCTTTTCTTCACTCAATTTTTTGAGATTATCCCTCATTTGTGTGTTCATTACAACCAAATCCACAAATCTATTTCCCACACCTTGCAACAGATTCATGAATTTAAATATATTGAGAAACAGATGGTACAGCTTTCATAGTTATACGCAATACCTGGGAGAATCATGGCTTTGACAATAAAGACTTGTTGTCATTGTGCCGTCTCTGCATATTAATTTTTACCTACATTTCTCATGGTCTTTCTCCCAATTGGCAGATGTCTCTTATTACATAGTCATAGTCAATATCCGTCTGAATTTTTGAAGAAGTCAAAACTTCGAACTTGTTTGCTTTGCTTTGGCATTTTTTGTTATCTTAACCTGTTGTTGTTCTCGTTAATGTGTCATCACTGAGTAGTAGTCTGACTTTGGTGTATTCATTCTCCAACAAAAGATTCCTAAAGTTTTTGTATAGTACTGAATTTGGAGGAGATAAATCTGAAATTACTGGCCTTTTGAAAATATTTGGACCTCCTTAATATCATTTTCAGGAGATCAATAATAGGCTGTCTACGTAGAATAATTTCAAACAACTTGTTTTAAAAAGCCAACCTATATTAGACTGCATCAATATGTTTGTGATAATACCAAACAACTTTTCCTAACATCTTCTGTGCTAAAAAAATGTGGAATTACTAATTCTTGTGACAACTGATGCATTTTGTGGTAACTACAATGATAGATGCCAGCCCCACCACAGTTTTGAAGTCTCAGTTAACTTTCTGTTTTTGCTGTTAGATAACTGTTATCAAATTGGACTAAACATTTGGGGACTGTATGGGCAAATGCCATCCTGTCTCTAAAAAATAGAACCAAATCTTCAAGGATATTGATATAATCTCTTTGATCCCAGTATGTGTTATGTTCCCTTCTTCTATTCCCTTACTCTTTGCCAAGCATAAGTTTTTTGTCCTAGCAATGTGCATTATAGGATCAAAATGCTTTGAACATATAATGCACAATGCTGGCTCACAATGCTCAATTATATGCTCAAAACATGATTTTTATTTTTTTATTTTATTTTGGTTCGTTGATCATTCTTTCAAAGGATCAGTAAGTCCTGGTTCTTCCAGTCTGTGATTTTCTTAATAACCATTCCTCATCCATACTTCAAAACTGTTTATCTTAAATCTGTCACTTTCATGGAGCACTTTATGACTGCAAAGAGCTTTTCTTTAACTATTCTACTCTTCCTTATCACAGAAATATACTTATCCATTATGACTGTCATTAAATTCCTCCTTAAGACTAATTTTTATTTCACCAGCATATTTTCTAATTGTATTTTTTACTCAAAAAACCACAACTGTGTACTGTACCACCTTAATTTCCTCTCTGTCAGTTTTGAATTTGCTAACCATGCTACTGATCATTCCCTTTGTTTTTTAAACATTTGGCATTTACTCATTTTCCTCCTTTCCCTTTCTATTTTCATAATAAGTTTTCCTAAGAAGTTCTTTCCTTCTAGTAACAAATAGTGACATTTGCAGGTCTCAAATGGTTAGTCCTTTGCCTCCTTTTTTTCACTCCACATATGGCCGTTGACCCCCAAGTAGCTGAAATGTATTTTTATGGCTTTAAAGTTTAAAGAAAAATGTGCGGGGAGGTACTTTTTGACCACTTCCATTACAGTTCATGCATACACTTTTATGACTTCAAATGTGTGATATCAGAATCCAGCGATCATCTAAACACACACACACACACACACACACATATAAGATGGGGGGACATTGTTATTCAGTGCAGAACAATCACTGATTTATATGTGTTAGAGGTAGGCTTTGAAAAGATCACTTGGTTGCATATAAAAAGGCAAGTAGAAGCTGGAGGCACTTGAGGAGGAGTTTTGAACTGGAATAAACACCAAAAATTACCTTGTGTTAGCATTCACTTACTTTTGCATATTCTACCTGCATACTAAATATTCTAAATATACTGCTGGCAAGAACAACTGCTTTCTTTTTAATTTACAGTGAAGCAGCAATAAAATTATTATTGAACGGCACCCAACAGTACATGTTCCATGTAGAGATTTCCTTTTGGCAGTAGTTAATTTACTTTACTATAAACAGCTCTCAGTAATTCATTGTGATGCAGCAAGAGAAGAGGATGAGTGGAGCAGTCATTACTTGAAGAACATTTTATTCCCTATTCCTAGAGCACTCATAATGTTAGGTGGAGGGTGAGTTCAGAATGACTGCTCTCCTTTCATTACACAGGGGATGCCATTGAATTATATGAGGCACCATATGGGACAATCTGCTTCTATGACTGGCTTGTCTGCATGTTCAAGTAGCATGTTTGTGATGTTTGGTTTGAGCAGGCACGTTGTTGACTTGCTAATGTTAAATATAGCTGGGCCAATTTTTATGTGAAATGCATTTCAACAGGCTGGGCAATTTTATTCATTGTTTTATATGTAGGACATCTTTCCTCCAGGAATTCTAGAACTAGATGGTCCCTGCAAAGCCAACACTTTTTTTTCCATCCTCAACACACTCCTGAAAATTAGTGCTGGGACTATGTCACACACTATAGCTTGTTTAATTATGGCTTTCTACTGTGATTCATGAATGACTTGTGAGCTACAGTTTATGGCTTGTTGCAATAACCAATCAATTCTGGATTATTCATCCAACCAGGGTTCATTACGCCTTAGTATATGAGTGTGTAATTTTTATCCTGAGTCTACAGCTATATTTGACCATTAATGGTAGGCCTAGGGATTTATACTCTCAAAGTAAGAGATAGACAGAAAAAATGTTAAATCTGGTGTCATGTACCTCTAAATGCAATTTAAATTGTAGCTAGTTAATCATGTATTAATGATGTTTTATTTTTTATCACAAGCTGTTTAGCAGCTCACAGAATCATGAAATTCCTTCTGAAATCTAGCTCAAAGTCCCTTCCTTGTATATTGAATGACTGGTTCTGGTCCTTCCTCCCATTACTTAATCTATATATCATATATGTGAAGATTGCAATCATATCTCATATCAGTTATATTTTCTGTAGACTATTTGTAGACTAGAGAGACAGTTAGGTGTAGTGGTTAAGCTACCAGGCTAGAAACTGTGAGACTGGAAGTTTTAGTCTCACCATAATCATAAAACCAGCTGCATGGGAGTGAATCATACTGATGATTCATGTAAATGGTACATGGAGGACCTGGTCAAGGAAAGTATGGGCCTTTCAATTCTACTTAATACAGTACTTTAATAGCTTTCAATATCATCATTTTTGGTATTCTTCATTCTGCTCAATACATGAATGGCTTTCAGTACCATCATTCATGGTATTCTTCTAGGCTACCTGGAAGGACTGAAAGTTGGAAGCACTACTGTATGTTGAAAGGATTATGCTCACTTTAAGTCAATGGTTTCAATTGGCAGTAGTGAAAAAGGAGAACATGATGACTCGAACCCAAAGCTTGCTTCTCTCCCTCATATGTTCAATATCTCCCAATTGTTAGAAGAGATAATTCATTGACAAGAAGGTGAGGTATGATCAGGCAGAAAATAGGGTGGTCTTGAGTCAGTGCCTGGACTCAATAAAAGATTGGGTGGAAAGCAACTAGCTCAAATTCAGCCCAGATATGGAGTGACTATTGTTCTGAAAGCTATCAAAGGCCAGGTTAATGACATATTTGGCTCTATATGGAGTTGAACTCTCTTTGAAGGAGCAGGTAGGCAAGTCTCTCCTACACTTGTGGCTCAAATTATAAAATGAGATGGCAAATATGATTGATGCATTAGTTGTGACATTTTCTTGAGTTGAATGCAGTTATTTGTTTCTTTGACATGTACTTTATATAAAGCTGCCTTGAAGGTTTCTTAAAACTGCTACTGGTACCTGCTTAATAACATATGAGGGCTATTACAGCAATGTAATTTCTCTGTTACAAATTTGCTTCAAAGTGCAAATGAATGTGCTGGTAATCATCTATAAAGCCCTATATCATTTGGAATTTGAATGTCATTGAGACTATCCCATTCTAAATAGTATCTGCTTGCCCAAAAGGATCTAGCAGAATGCCCCCCCCCCCGTCGTGGGTCCCACCTGCCAGGAGATAAGACAGATAGGAACCTAGAAACTAACCTGCTCCCTTCTCTGATATAGCTTACTCTTGTAGGTAAGGGTGGCTCTAGTCACTGTGATATTTGGGAAAGGTATTAAATATTGCATTTATATAGATACTTCAGGACCTGGAGGTGACTTATGATGGTATTTCATTCTGAAATTAAGAAGGATGGGTCTAATGACATGGAAGTTGGGCCATTATGTGTATTTTATCAATTTGCTAATTAGAAACATCTGTGTCTATGTGTGTAGTGTGTAGTATATGCACACCCATGCATATGTGTATAGTCTTCAAGCCCTAGAATTAAATAAATAAAAGCCCAGAAGAAAGTAAAAGTATTATGTTGAACTATGTTGAAAGATGTTATTTCTTTTTATTTATAGATTCAGTACTCCACCTTTTTTTTTAAAAAAATCTCAACTACAGAAGTATAATGGCAATTTATTAAACTCATTCTATTGCTTATGAAAAGTGGTCATGGAATGCACACTTACAGCTTTTCCTTTCCACTGTTGATTATGCCTAGAGAGTTAGCGGTGATTATGTATCTAATCTATCTTTCCCCCTTTAATGCTGCTTTTGAAAACATTCACAATTTAAGAGGAAAGGTTAAATGCTGGAGACAATTTGTAAGCATAATTTAGCCAGTGGTTATTTGGAATACAGAAGGATACGAATAGCTGCAAGGGTATTCACAGTCTTTTTTTTTCCCCACAAAACAATATCTGATTAAAATTTAAAGTATTTTCTTATCTTCCTACAAATCCTCTTGAGAAGTTCATTCCACACAGCCGATTCACTGAAAAAGCATGCACTGATGTATACATAGTTATCATGTTATGCTCTTTGGGGTAAGCAACATTATGCAAAGACAGGAAGAAAGTAGTGAACAAAAAAGAAAGAAAGAAAAGAAAATCTAACTTATTCCAGCCTGGACCAATATGATTAAGTATATTTCTCTAATCAAAATTCTATAAAATTCATACAGCTACCTACTAACACACTGCTTTTTTGTCTTTTAAACACCTCACCTTTTACCGAAATAAGGAAGAGTTAAATGTATGCTGTACATTTGCTGCTGTGTGCTGTTGCTGTATGAATTTTTCAATGTTACTTTAGTTTCTCTAATTTTATTTGTAGATATGGAATGTGAAAAACTGAAAATTAATTTTCCCTCTTTCCCAAATATTTTTGGCAGTATAAAAACTCTTTGCTTCCTGCTTAAATTAATACATTTGATTAAAATAAAACAAAAACAAGCATAATGTTACTGTGCCCGGAGTTAGCTTCAATAATAATGTGGGGGTTTTTTCTTCCCAAAAGTGCTCTCAAAGACTGATGAATGAATTGTTTCTTTGATTATAGTACTTAGTTGCTGATAGGGGAGTGTTTCATGTCACAATCTACAACATGGTGGATATGCTGTCATGACTGAAACCTTTTCCATTTTAAATAACCTATGCAAAAGCATAGTTTTAAGCATTAGAAATTAGCAAAGCATAAGAAAGGAACTCAGACTGGTTCCCCCTTACTTCTTAGAGTATTAGAAGGAAGGAAAAGAAAACACAATCAAGGTTTCAAGATTCAGTCACTATAACCCAGTGGTGGGATTCAAATATGTGAACAATCGGTTCTCTGTGTGGATGCCACTTCCAGAAGTCCATTCTGGGCCTGGGCAACAAAAAGTAGCCACCGGTTCTGCTGGAGTGGTGCGAACTGGCTAAATCCCACCAATGCTATAACCTATATCAATAGGGTTCTGGTCAAACCTGGTCATAAAGCAACTATAGTTTTTGCACATGAGAACCACACATTAGTATGCCCTTACTTTCTTCTATGCTCCCAGTTACCAGTTGGTCCATTTAAGAATATGATGGTTCTGCACCATACTCGATGCAAGAAATTCACTGAATAGGAGATAGCTAATGCATACTCATTCAGATGAAAGCCAGCTTGATCTGAGAGGGACCCAGCAAATGCTTGGATGATTTTTTCAGAATTATTGGCATTAGGTTGAAATAGTCATTGAATTATATCTGAAGACTTCCACAACAAATTGCATGTTCAACTCCCCCCCCAAAAAAACAATAACAACACACACAGAATATTTCAAAAGTCAACCTTGTCATTTGGACATGCTTAAAGTTTTATTTCTAGATATTAATGGGAGAATGGAAACAAATATATAAATTGTCACTTTTATTTTGACTGATACATGACAGATGTTTGTAAATATCACTGATCTTCCCCAGGTAAGCTGTCAGACTTCATGCCAGACATGGCTATAAATCAAAGCAGTCTAAATTTAAACTTTGCTTTCAGAAATTGATAACAGGAATAAATTTGGTACACAGATTTGCTACTGCTACATAAGTTGTGCTATTATACTGTTGAATGAAAAATCTTCATCAGGGTTCAGTCCAAGCCGGGAATAAACAAAATGGAGACTGCTTTAGAAAGAAGGTTATAGTTTATTGAAGAGCAGAACCACAAGACATGAGGCTCTGGGACAGCTGACCACATGTTGCTGGGAGTGGTGGGTTTTTATACCTTCTTGGGCTTTTGTGTTTGGAGTTCCTGTTCCTGTGGCATGAACTTTGACCTGAGGTTTTGAATGTGTCCTTTTTGGTATTGGTGGATTAATCCTATTATGTCCCAAAGGACATATCCTGCTTCTCTGGGGCTGGGGCTGATGGCTTACTTCTGTGTAGGATTTCTTGGGTGAGGGGTTGCTGGTTCTAATTCTATCATTCTGCTATTGTTAGCTGTCAGTCTTGCTGCAGGGGATTTCAAAATATTTTTTTCTTGAATGGGCTTCTGCCCATGAATGGGGCTGAATGGGATTATCAAATCTGCATTTCTAAAAGGTGGTTTCCTGAGTTTCTACTTGGGGGCTATTAAGAAAAACTTGGGCGTGCTTCTCTGCCTTTAAAATCCTTTGGGGAAATATAATATTCTGCCTTTTTAATATTCCCCAAAATATTTCTTTCTCTGGGGCAGCTGACTTCCCACAATACAGAGGAGAAAGATCTGCCTTCAATGGCTGACAAAAGAGGGGAGGAGAGCTGGTGGCCTGGAGGTTTAATACAACTGCCTAGCATGCAGGCTGCCCAGGTTCGAATCCCATAGAGGGTGTGGCTTGCTGATGAGCCCAAAATAGCTATTCAAGTCTCCCATTTAATCCTTTAACTCTTTGTCAACAAAAAAGAAATTTGAATTTGTAAATGTATCGCAGTAGTGACTTTAGCCTGCTTAATGCCCCTAGTTGGGGGGCTGCAAGGCAAAAGTGATTATAAAAAAGTATAACTGCAGTATAGCAGTTAAAATACCAAGGTGCATCAACCAGACCAGTCTGTCCAGAAAAAACTTTCTATATCTATCTATCTATCTATCTATCTATCTATCTATCTATCTATCTATCTATCTATCTATCTATCTATCTATCTATCTATCTGTCTATCTGTCTATCTGTCTATCTGTCTGTCTGTCTGTCTGTCTGTCTGTCTGTCTGTCTGTCTGTCTGTCTGTCTGTCTGTCTGTCTGTCTATCTATCTATCTATCTATCTACTGCTGACATATATATCTTTATTTTATGTGTGTGTGTGTGTGTGTGTGTGCATGCACGCGTGTGTGTGTGTGTGTGGTGTGTACATGGGAGTATATATATTTGATAGCTATATATTTTGAGGTTTTTTTCCTGGCCAGAATTGATCATTCTTTTACCAAACCTTTAATTTAGGGCATACTTGCTTAAGTTTATAGAATGATTGGCTGGCTGTTTTTTGTTTTTTTTTCCTCACCAGAGCAGTACTGCTTTGCTTTGTCAACTTCAGACCCTACACAAGCTAAGGATGTATAAATTTGTGTCTGTAAGCTGTGTACTTTTGAACTGAAAGCCTTTAATACTTTATGTGAACAATGCAGAATATCCTGAATTTCTCTGAGGAATACAAATACTGTATTCAGGTTATCAGAACAGTTTTGCTACTGATTTTCACACAAGCGATCAATTTAACACTGCATGTTCAAAAATGGTTGCTTAATATTGTGAATTCTAAGGATTTATCAGATAAGATACAGCATGCATGCGAAGGCCTTCCTGTTGAACTGTTCTCTTTATTTGCAGCATAGTAAGGATAGAAAGATATTAGATTGACTCTTTCAGTCAGCTAACCATGCAAACAACATGCAACTAATGTCTTACACAGTATGTTTCATTTCCTCCTGTCTTCTGGAGACTACCTTCTAAAGAAAATGAAATGTGGTAAAAACAATTTTTTTAGTAGTTATTACCACAGTTAAGTTGCACGTTTGGAAAATCACATGGTAGACATTGTTTACATTCTCCATACTGTTTCACTTGCTATGGTAATAACACACATTTAAGCCAATCATCTTGCTCTTTTATAGGATGCCTATCAAACACATTCCACAGCAATGGGAAAAATAAAATATTACTAAATGGAAGAAGCAATGTAATGTAGTAGAAATGAACTGGAAGGTTGGGAAGATTAAATTTCAAATACTCACTTGAGAATGGAGTCAATATCTGTGGAGTCCCAGACATATTGTCTCACAGAAGGAATGCCAATATGTGTCACTTAAACTCTTTGAGAAAATGTAAGATGTAAAAAGCATAACAGGTATGGTAGGTTGTATATAATCTAGTTAGACATTTAGTATGGCATAAGGACTGAAGAGTTTATCCTGCCATTTTCATAATCCCTTTTCCACTTAGCAAGTAACAGAGATTAAAAATATAATTTAGTTTCACAGTTTCATATGAGGCATGAGCTTCCTTTTAAAAAGAGACATCTCTGCCTTAGAACAGATTTTTATAAGGAAGTCTCTGCTCTATTGCGGCTTTAAACAGATCATGGACATTCTCAACATCAGGATCCCCATTTTAAGGTTAGGAATGTGTAGATTGATGTAGATCAGCTGTTTTACTTTAAAATATTCACGCATTCATTTCTGGGGAACGAGGGGGATTTTATTTCTTTCTGAAGCTCTATGTGCAGATTATGATCTTGGTGCTTATTAATTCATTTTGAAAATGGCAAAAATACTTCAGGGCTTCACATTAGTGACAAAAGTCTTCAGACGTGGTTTTGCCTCTACTGAAATGACCAAGTGACTTTGATATAGTAGAGTCTTATAAACATTCAAAGAAGTGCTACAAAGGATACATTTCTGATGAAATCCCTCTATTTCCATGAATATAGGGTTGTGTTTTTTTATGAAAATAGGGAAAACATAAAGCCTCAGACACTTCAATATTTTCAAAATTGACTGGCGTTTTAAATTATTATTTTTTAAAAAAGATATGAGCTAAGTCCGTACTTCTGTTTTGGTGGATCTGCTGGAAATGAAAAATCAGAAATCATCTCCAACCAAATGAGAAACATAATTATTTTACAACCTTTTTAAATGTCAAATGATATCACCTTTACCTCTTATGCAAAATAAACCTGATTATTATAAGCCAAACTACTAATCTTCTTTTGAGATATAGTATGGAAGACATAAAAATGTCTTTTATACTGTACTATACCTAATACCCAACAGCCTAAATGATGTGAAAATTATAAAATGGTACAAGTTGTTTCTTCATCAAGCAAAGCTTCTCAAATATGAAATTATGACTCTGTTGGTTTTTAAATAAATACTAACCTTTTGTTAGCTTGCTACTTATTTTCTATTGCAAGTTTCATATTATCAGTCAAAAGAGAAAATCATTCCTCCAATTTTCCTCAGTAATATATCGATTGCATACATACGCATCCCCACACCTAAACTTTTATTCATCTGAATAAACTGTTTCAGCTTTACATGTCTATAATATAAAACCAAACACTTAACAGAGAAACAAAAGAGAACTATATTTCATTAAAGATATATATATTAAACAAATACAGTGCAACAATCTCTCTCACACACACAGTTTCTCTCTCTTTCTCTCTCTCTCTCACACACACACATCCACATCCATACAACACCCATACCACAGACACACACCATCCCACAAGATTTTCTTCCAGTAACCAGCTTGACAACAAACAATTTCTGAGAGTTGTATGTGTGTGTGTGTATATATATCTATATGTATATGTATATATGTATCACAGAAATAAAGAGTGAAAGAATATTATTAGTTGAAGAATATTTTGTCCTTATTAGTTAAATATGAAAAAAGAGAACTGAGCCAGATGAATTTATCTCTGTTTCCTCTACATTGCTACCAACCAACACAAAACCAAGAATAAACTAGGAATCTTTGCATCTCTTTATATACAAAGCCTTCCTGGAGACCATATTCATGATTCTCTCTGTTGCTACAATTATAATGAAATCAAATGGCTTGAGGCCAGTTTAAGCTATAAGCAGTAGAAAAAATAGCCATTTTTCAATATGATTTTTTTTGTTCTTAAATACTGTAATGAACATTGCAAAAATTCTATGTGTTCCTATTGAGAAGCGTGTGTGTGTGTGTGTCTGAAAATTGTTTAAATGGTTCCTTTGGAAGGATTAGAAAGAAATATCTCAGTAACAGTGTTCAAAAGAATCATCACTTAATTCCATAAACTACTGAAAATAGAAGCATTTCCTTCTATATTCTAATGATCCAGCAGTGGAAATCATCAAATATTTGGCTTTTATTCCTCTGATTTACAAAGTAGTTTTCTACACCTTTAGCCAACCTCACCAACTATTGATTTGTTTACCACAAATAGCAGATAGGTTTTTTTTAAAAAATAGTTGCATACTATAACTCAAATAGATTAAAAAAAAAAAACAACCTTTAGTGCACATTTTAACTTCATATTTACATCATCCTCACAAGCAGTTTTTTTCTGCCAAAGTCTTCCTTTTTCTAAATGTTCTGCCATTAATGATGAAATTTTTCCTCCAAGAAATAAATAAGCAAAATTGAGTGTCACTATATATTATGGAAAATGTTTGTCAGAAAGACAGCTATTCAGCACAGCTCCCTTCTGCAGCTATTTTCTTTCCTCTTGGATGGCAGAAAGTGTATAAG
This sequence comes from Azemiops feae, assembly GCA_023970755.1. Classification (NCBI taxonomy): domain Eukaryota; kingdom Metazoa; phylum Chordata; class Lepidosauria; order Squamata; family Viperidae; genus Azemiops; species Azemiops feae. Next base: position 835,620 of record JALGBA010000588.1, read on the forward strand.
AAAAAAAAAGAACTTATTGGTAAACAAACATTATTTATTTCTTTTATAGCATTAAAAGAAAGCTGGTAAACACCATTTTATGTGTTAGACAATTGCTGTATTTCATTTATAATTATTTAACATTGTATGTATGAGTGTCTTTCATATAGGCTTTTGCTTTGAGACACCCAAATATAGAAAACATTCCTATACAAACTATACATCTAAACCCATGGTAATAGTTTTAAGAAATCAAAATATATTGCTTTTCTCCTTTCTTATTCTTATAACTCCTTACAATGTGAAACAGCATTACAAATAAACTGAGAGCTAGTCTGGTCTAGTGGTTTAAGGCACTTGCCTAGAAAACTGGAGACCATGGCTTCAAGCTCCTCTTTAGCTATGAAAGCCAACTGGATGACCTTGGTCCACTCACACTCTCTCAGTCTAATTCACCTCATAAAGGAGGAGGAAGGTTTGTTTGCCACCTTGAGTTATTTGTAAAAAAATAAAATAAAAGTGGGATAAATAAAATGAATAAGTAAACAAACAAACAAACAAACAAACAAACAAACAAACAAACAAACAAACAAACAAACAAATAAATAAATAAATAAATAAATAAATAAATAAATAAATAAATAAATAAATAAATAAATAAATAAAAAATAAATAAATAAATAGTATATTATCATTTCTTCCACAATTTCATATATAATAATTGCCACCATTTCTACTCTAAATCAAATTTGAAATGAATACGGAGATTCTTGGTCAGATGGTAACTTTGAAGAACCTTAAGAAAAAGTCCAAGGAGTTTTAACTGGACTTATGTAATATCTCACAAGAATTTTTCACATTGTTTGACTGGCCATTAAAAGAAAATCTGAGAAAGAGTTGGAGCTGTCAGGTATAAGTAATCGGGAGCCAGGGTACAGTATACTTCAAAAGCACAACAACTTTATTTCATGCTATCTATACACAAGAATCTGAACTACTTAAGGTCAAGGCAAATTCACAACAGACAAGAATCAATGGACTTTGGGGGGGTGGGAATGGAGTTAGGTTTCTTATAGAGGTGTAGTGATTCCAAACTTCCACACTTCCAAAAAAGCTAATACAATCCTGGGTTGTATAAACAGAGACATAGAATCAAGATCACGCAAAGTATTAGTACGATGTTATAAAACTCTAGTAAGACCACACCTGGAATACTGCAATCAGTTTTGGTCACCATACTACAAAAAATATGTTGAAACTTTGGAAAAAATTCAGAGAAGAGCAACTAAGATGATCAAAGGCCTGGAGACTAAAACACACGAAGAATGGCTGCAGGACCTGGGTGTGGCTAGTCTAAAGAAAAGAAGAAACAGTGACATGATAGCAGTGTTCCAGTATTTGAGGGGCTGCCACAAAGAAGAGGGGGTCAAACTATTTTCCAAAGCACTAGAAGGCAGGACAAGAAACAATGGTTCAAGGGAGACTTTACTCTTCTCTATAATTTGATAGCTATTAGTTAGATTCAAGGAGTACATGGATGCTGGAAAGCTGGAAAGGCAGAATGAAAATGAAAATTTAGTCAAGAACACTCCAATTGCTACATCATCCCATAGCCTACATAGCTTAAAAATCCTATATAACATATATGTGTATGTATGTGTGCAAAGGCTTCCCATTGAATTGTTCATTCACTGCAAAATAATAGTGAATGTAATCTTCTGGACTCAAATAGGGGAATACAATCTCAGCTCCCAAAGCTGCATTTGACCCCCCCCCCCAACCCCAAGCTTTGGTATGGCCCCGGGATCCTTCCAATAGTTGCCTTCAAATTATTATTTTTTTACATGATGGGAAGGAGAAATGGTTAAACACATGGTGAGTACTCATATTAATTTTTTTTCTAATGGAGTAACATTAATTAAATCTGAACAATTTAAATTAAAAAACATTTCACTGCTATCCTGGACCTGTCTACTTCTTTATTCTAGCCATTTTTACTTTTTGGAGTAGCTCCTAGCAAACCTCTCAAACACAAATAAACCTCTTAGCATAAAAAAACCAAGGAAATAAAAAAGTATTCTGGTCCCAGTAAAGAGATGAAGTATAGATATATTAAGCAAGCAAAATATTCTATAAAGTTGGGGGAACAGGAAGATAAATAACCTTCAGCAAAAAACTAGTTCTTTGGGAGGGGGGAATATACAATTGAGAAAATTCAACATTCAGATAAAATAGAACTTTTTAAAATTCAAAATGCATTGAATTTATAGTATAATATTAAATGCAAGGTATGAAAACATATCCCTCCTGGTGATTAAATGAACACATTCACTCTCACACACAATGAACTTTTCATCTTCAGTTTTTTTTGACATCACAAGTCCATTTCATTTCAACCAAGAATGCCATGAGCTGCTAAGATATTAAAGAATTAATTTTAACTCTGGGTGCATTTTAGATGCTTTTCACTGCCTGCAGCAAAGCGAATAGTGCTGTCATACTGCAGATTTAAATATACCTATTTTACTTTAGTCAGCATGAAATATGCCGGTAAATATATTCTGCTCACTTCCAAAACCCATCTAAATGATGAAACGTGAAAAGAATTATTTCTGTGTACAGAACAGCTGATCAACAATCATGTCAAAAGTTCATGGCCAAAGGAGAAGAAAACATTGCACGGGGCACACTTCCAAACAAAATGATAAATTATTATGAATGTTCTGTCATTTTTAAATGAAAAAGTATTAGTTTGCTTTACATTAGATTTGTGATGATTACAATAATCCAGTTCTTATTACTGCACCATAATAGCTTGTTTGCATTGCCTCTTAAAATGCATTCCGCAAAATAAAGGTAAACTGGAATATTACATGCATCAGCACATCAAATTGGGGAGGGGATGCATTGCGCCCTCTCGTCAGCTGCTTTACATACATGTTTATATTATGAGACAATAGCAACTGATTTATTTTCTGGAAAACAAAAATCAATCTTCTGGGTAATCTTGCAGACACAAACTAGGAGCCAAGGGTGTGATACAGTGATGGGGGTGTTCTGATAACACATAATTACGTAATACATTACATAACCAAGGAGCCATTGTTCTAATGGCTGGAATCTAGGAGTACAATAAGACTCAAGTTCCATTCTCCCCTTATCCTAATATCTGGTAAGAAAAAAAACCTTTCATCTACAGATCTAGAGTCAGTATGTGGAACTGGAAAGGAACAGAAAGATTCTATAGGAACTGTAGTGTAAATCTGTTATTATTACTTTAGGTAGTATAATGATGGTATTTTTTTATATTGAATTTCAGGGAAGCTTGGTATCCTTCACCTGCTTAGCAAGGGCTAAGAAATTCTTGTCCCTCAATAATAAATTTGCCTGCTTTTAACAAAGTGTTGTTAAGTGTAGAGAACCTGCAGTTGATGAAATGACAGCTCCCAGCTCCCAGTGTGCAATTGGCACATTCTACTGCTTATATCTCCCAAACTTAGACAGTACCTGTAAACTGAATGAAACATTCCCTGGAGAAATAATGCATTTGCAATTAAATGTAGATAGGTTCTTTCTGTCAGTGGAAATTGTGTGCTATTAGAGATGGAGATTCAACATTCATACTGTTGTATAATTTAAGTTCTCTTAGATGATACTCCAATTGATTGATGATATTCTCTGCCTGGATAGCAAGGAATGGGACACAAAACTAGTGCGAGAAAAAATAGCTGGAGTCATTTGCTACTTTCCTTGGCTATATATAAGGAAAAGTCATTTGTTTACACCTGCCTTGTACATGTAAGAATGTGTCATACAATCTTTTGCAATGGATTTCATTTTCTGTTGTTTCTATGAAAGGCACAATAGTTTCTACAGTTGATAAATGAATCTGGAAGATATTTTCTATGGATAGAAGCCTTGAAAGTCACTAGCATAATGAAATGATTATTATTAGTTTAATGCTACCCAAGAGACTGCAGTTATTATAATTATTTCTTCCTTTGAAGAGAGTGAATTAAAATTTCTTCCTCTCCATGTCAAGTGTGTCATTATGGACTTACTTCATTTTAAGGAATATGTTAAATTTGAGATCTAAAGAAAACAATATTTATCACAATTGCTCCTCAGTTAGCTTTTAAATATTAAATATTGTTCCCATGAAGTCATGGGCAATGCCTCTACTGTATATGGAAACCAAACAAAAGTAAGTCCTCTCTCACATATAAAAATATCATGATAATAGCTTATTCATTTTTTTAATAGACTATAGCATTTAGTGCCTAATGTAGCCCAGTGTAATAGAGCTTTGTTGATACAAATTACCATACGTTACAAAGTCCTTTCCTTCACTGACAGCACAATGTGAGTAACAGTGTTTGAATACTACCTTTCCTTTGTGGCTTAGAACAATCAGTGCTGATTTAGTGAAGTACAGCTTTGTGTATTGTGGCTATTCTATTCCAGTGAAGTTACGGGTCAAATGATCCCATTGTGCTAAATCTTACCTCTTATCTTCGTGAAATTCTTCATTGCCTGTAAAGGCCTTCTTTGTTTTTGTTACTACAACATAACAGATTTGGAGAATGGCAAAGGTGTTTCACAGTAGCAGGTTTAGGTTGTAATGGCATACAACACTAATCAAAGAATAGGGTAATTTATTATTCATATGACAAGAAATAACAAAACAAAAGTAGGAGTTGTCTGGGAAAGTGAGATTCACTGTTAGGAAGAAGAACCATGGATAGATGTATTGATGGGCAGATGTATAGGTAGGTAGATAGGTAGGTAGGTAAGCAGGTAGGCAGACAGAGACACAGATAGCTTTAAACTTATTGTTCAACTGAAAATCTCTGGCCTTTTTACTAAGAACAAAGCAGGGGAGAGGTGGGAATTTGCTGAACTGGCAAACAAATCTTCTGCCTCTTTATTTATTTATTTTGTCAAAATGCCTCATTAGTGCTCTTGGGACCTCTCAAGTTAGCTATGTCTGTTTCAAGGTTGTGCTTGGAATGCAATATTATTTGATTCCACTCATTATTTATTATATTTATATTTCTGCCCAATGATTTAAATTTGTTCGAATATTTAGAAAGTTTTTTTTTTTAAGTGCAAGGTAAAATTAGAAAAGCAAAGAAAGAGGAATCAAACATTGAAGGCTCTAAACACAATAGATGGAATGGGAGATACTGTATGTAAAACATGACATTCACTAATCAAGTAAAAGAGAGAGAAATCACAAAATAGTTTCTCATACTTCAAGAGAGGCTCTTAGTCTATATATGGGAAACTTTTGGGTTTGGGGGATTGTTGAACATCTGTAGTCAAACTCAACTATGCTGGACTACTCACCACAGATTCCCACCTTAAGTTCAATATTAAGTTACTGGATCTGCTAAAAAAATGTTTGAATTCCCCACAGTAACCTAATGCAATATAATTTCATAAAATGAAATCAGGAGATCTTAGTAAGTATCTGAGAAATGCAGTGCAATGCTTTAGTAGTTCATAGTGGGAGCTTGGTGGTTTTCTTACAGATGTTTCATTATTCAGGATGATGTTACCTAGCTTGGTAATGAAACATCTGCAAGAAAACCACAAAATTCAGAGAGAACCAAGGTTTCTACAGTTTAACCCTGAGCTACAAATATTGTCTTCTATCAGCATAGTTCACAGTGCCTCCACAGTGCCTCACATCTTATGGGAAATATGAACAATATCACACCTTGTGCTGATCACATTTATTTATGTATTTGTTTATGTATTTGTTTATGTATTTGTTTATATATATATATATATATGGTTTGATTTGAATTCTGATGGTGGCTTGTCCTGACACTTCCAGAATTAGAAGCTGCTGATTTATGTTCCTGTTCAGGAAATTTCCTCTTTACTTCACTCCAACTTGGTGACTGACACTAATGACAATAGCTCCATGTCAATGCTATCAGAAATAATTCAGGGACTAGGCCACACATTTTTTTCCACATAAATACAAAAAAAATGAGCAAAACTGGTGTTTGTTCTCCTTCTCCACAAAGAAAGCAGAACAAATTCTGAAGGAAATGTACTTGTAAAAAAAAAATGAAAGATTTTTTTCAGTTTGTCTAGAGGTCATTTTTCTCTTTCCACCATGATCCAAACCTGAAGTAATTCCACAAACGAAGTACTAAAACAACAACCCCAAAATTAAATAAAGTGAAGTATGAAAAATTCCACCTAAGGCAAGGCTTTCCAAATTAACAAGAAGCATGGAAGAAACGTATAATTAACCCTCATGTATTAGAGTGTTCTCCTTCATGGATTACTGCCTTGTCGTGGCGAAGGGGCTTGCATAACTCAATGAAATTATGAGCTATGCCGTGCAGGGCCACCCAAGACGGACAGGTCATAGCAGAGAGTTCTGACAAAATGTGATCCACTGGAGAAGGAAATGGCAACCCACTCCAGTATCTTTGCCATGAAAACCCCATGGACAGTACTAAAAGGCAAAAAGATATGACGCTGGAAGATGAGCCCCTCAGGTTGGAAGGTGTCCAATATGCTACTGGGGAAGAGCAGAGGGCTAGTACTAGTAGCGCCAGAAAGAGTGAAGCGACTGGGCCAAAGCCGAAAGGATGCTCAGCTGTGGATGCATCTGGTGGTGAAAGGAAAGTCCGATGCTGTAAACATTTTTTCTCCATAGGAACCTGGAACGTAAGATCCATGAATCAAGGCAAACTGGACGTGGTCAAAGAAGAGATGACAAGACTGAACATCGACATCTTAGGAATCAGCGAACTAAAATGGACAGGAATGGGTGAATTTAATTCAGAGGACCATCAGGTATACTACTGTGGGCAAGAATCCCTCAGAAGAAATGGAATAGCCTTCATAGTCAATAAAAGAGTAGGAAAAGCAATACTGGGATACAATCCCCAAAATGACAGAATGATCTCAGTGCGAATCCAAGGCAAGCCATTCAATATCACAGTAATCCAAGTCTATGCCCCAACCACTGGTGCTGAAGAGGATGAAATTGACCGGTTCTATGAAGCCCTACAGCACCTTATAGAATCAACACCAAAAATGATGTCCTTATCATCATGGGGGATTGGAATGCTAAAGTAGGAAGCCAAAAGATAAACGGAATAACAGGCAAGTTTGGCCTTGGAGTACAAAATGAAGCAGGGCACAGGCTGATAGAATTTTGTCAAGAGAATACGATGGTCATAGCAAACACTCTTTTCCAACAACCCAAGAGACGTCTCTACACATGGACATCACCAGACGGTCAACACAGAAATCAGATTGACTATGTGCTCTGCAGCCAAAGATGGAGAAGCTCTATACAGTCAGTAAAAACAAGACCAGGAGCTGACTGTGGCTCAGATCATGAGCTTCTCGTTGCAAAATTTAGGCTTAAATTGAAGAAAGTAGGGAAAAACACTAGGCCACTCAAGTATGAACTAAATCATATCCCTGATGAATATACAGTAGAGGTGACAAATAGATTTAAGGAATTAGATCTGATAGACAGAGTGCCTAAAGAACTATGGACGGAGGTTTGCAACATTGTACAAGAGGTAGCAACTAAAACCATCCCAAAGAAAAAGAAATGCAAGAAAGCAAAATGCCTGTCTGAGGAAGCTTTGCAAATAGCCGAGGAAAGAAGGGAAGCGAAAGGCAAGGGAGAAATTGAATGCAGAATTCCAGAGAATAGCTAGAAGAGATAAGAATGCCTTCTTAAATGAACAGTGCAAAGAAATAGAAGAGAACAATAGAATAGGGAGAACCAGAGATATCTTCAAGAAAATTGGAGATATTAAGGGAACGTTTCATGCAAAGATGGGCATCATAAAGGACCAAAATGGCAGGGACCTAACAGAGGCAGAAGAGATTAAGAAGAGGTGGCAAAATTACACAGAAGAACTATACAAGAACGAGCTTAGCATCCCTGATAACCACGATGGGGTGGTCACTGACCTCGAGCCAGACATCCTAGAATGTGAAGTGAAATGGGCCTTAGGAAAGCTGAGCAACAACAAAGCTAGTGGAGGTGACAGTATTCCAGCTGAGCTATTCAAAATCTTAAAAGACGATGCAGTAAAAGTGCTACACTCAATTTGCCAGCAAATTTGGAAAACTCAACAGTGGCCACAGGATTGGAAAAGGTCAGTTTACATTCCAAGAAAGGCAATGCCAAAGAATGTTCAAACTATCGCACCATTGCACTCATTTCACATGCAAGTAAAGTTATGCTTAAAATCCTACAAGCTAGACTCCAGCAGTATGTGGATCGAGAACTTCCAGAAGTACAGGCAGGATTTTGAAGAGGCAGAGGAACTAGAGATCAAATTGCCAACATACGCTGGATTATGGAGAAAGCTAGGGAGTTCCAGAAAAACATCTACTTCTGCTTCATTGACTATGCTAAAGCCTTTGATTGTGTGGATCACAACAAATTGTGGCAAGTTCTTAAACAGATGGGAGTACCAGACCATCTTATTTGTCTCTTGAGAAACCTATATGCGGGTCAAGAAGCAACAGTGAGAACTGGACACGGAACCACTGATTGGTTCAAAATTGGGAAAGGAGTCCAGCAAGGCTGTATTCTGTCACCCTGCCTATTTAACTTATATGCAGAGCACATCATGAGAAAGGCAGGGCTAGATGAATCAAAAGTTGGAATTAAGATTGCCGGGAGAAATATCAACAACCTAAGATATGCAGATGATACCACTCTAATGGCAGAAAGTGAAGAGGAACTAAAGAGCCTCTTGATGCGGGTGAAGAAGGAGAGTGCAAAAGTTGGCTTGAAACTCAACATTAAGAAAACCAAAATCATGGCATCCGGCCCTCTCAATTCCTGGCAAATAGATGGGAAGACAGATTTTATCTTCCTGGGCTCTAAGATCACCACAGATGGGGACTGCAGCCAAGAAATTAAAAGACGCTTGCTCCTGGGGAGGAAAGCTATGGCAAATTTAGACAGCATACTAAAAAGCAGAGACATCACCCTGCCAACAAAAGTACGTATAGTCAAGGCCATGGTTTTCCCAGTTGCAATGTATGGCTGTGAAAGTTGGACCATAAGAAAGGCTGAGCGCCAAAGAATTGAGGCCTTTGAACTATGGTGCTGGAGAAGATTCCTGCGAGTCCCTTGGACTGCAAGGCAATCAAACCGGTCAGTCCTAGAGGAGATCAACCCTGACTGCTCCTTGGAAGGCCAGATCTGAAGTTGAAACTCAAGTACTTTGGCCACCTAATGAGAAGGAAGGACTCACTGGAGAAGAGCCTGATGCTGGGAAAGATTGAGGGCAATAGAAGAAGGGGACGACAGAGAATGAGGTGGCTGGATGGAGTCACTGAAGCAGTAGGCGTGAGCTTAAATGGACTCCAGAAGATGGTAGAGGACAGGAAGGCCTGGAGGAACGTTGTCCATGGGGTCGCGATGGGCCGGACACGACTTTGCAACTAACAACAACAATTAAAGTGTTCTTTTCTGGGGAGAAAATATTTCTGTAATGAGCTAATAGTATTAAATTTCGGCTTCCTTGAAAGAATGATTTGTTCTGTATTATGACAAGTGACAGGAGTAAAATTTTATCTTTCTGACTACAGAAAAATTAAAACCGGAACCCATTCATTTAAACTCAATTGAATTAGGTAGAAGTGAATTTACTGCAGAGTAATAGGCTTATTGCTAACTGAGAATGCATGTTTATAGTTTTATAGTACAGTCACTGCAACTTAAGGATGTGCTGAATGCTACTGAAATAAAAAAGAAGAGTCGAAAAAGAAAATAAAGCGCTGATGCTCTTCTTTCTTCTACTCTCAGTACATTGACCCCTCTTGGCCTGTTGTCCCAAGGGAAGATAAAAGTTTCTCAGATGAAACTTTGAAACAATTGAGTGGGATAGTCTTAAAAGATATCTCAAGGGACTGTGGATGGTGATAGTGCCAACACAATGCAAATTCTACTCCTTTTACACATTTATCATGGTGTCATGTGCATACATGGGAAGGGATAGCATGCTGCTGTTTTGCTCTATTTTAAGAAAAGCATCAGATCCTGCTCACATCTCAGGTTCATAAGAATTTGAACACAAATCTGCAGAAAAGGCAGCCTGATTTTTCCTTAAACGGGAAATTTCCTACAGGGTTTTTGAAACTAAAATTGCAATAACGTTAGATTAATGTGGAAATAAGATAGACTGGATGTATGGGTAAGCTTGCGAGGAAATGCCTTGGGCCAAGAAATGGATTAATTCTGCCTATCACTAGAAAAGTGTACAGGCATACAAATGCATTCATGTAAAAAACTAAGCACTGAAACTGTTTAATAATTTAGGACAATGATAGGTGGGATTTCATGGTGGGAGAAGCTAATAGAAAAATGATCATAAAGGTTTTTAAAAATGAGATAGTAAAAGCATAATTCAAAACACTTTCAGTAGGTAGAGAGAGGAATATTACAGAAAAACCCTATGTGGCTATACCAAAAGCTTAGTGAAGATCTGAAAACCAAAAGGGACAGATAAAGAACATGAAAAGAGAGCTAGGTTTCTAAAAAGGGCATTTACAGGTAATTCAGAATTGCAAACCTAGTTTATTATTTATTGGTGTATTATGTGCTTCTTCCTTTCTTTGATTGTTCTTAATGTTATACTGTTTACACTCTGATTCTTCCATGTGACCTGATCTTTAATTTTAACAAATTACCATTTACATTACCAATTACAGATAAACAATTAATTAACAGCCCTCTATCTCTGTGTACTTCCAACAATAAGAATTGTTTGGAAAGTTCAGAAAGATGAAGCTTCTTGGGCGAGAAGCGAAATGTCTTCTTCTTTCTTCTTCTTCTTCTTCTTCTTCTTCTTCTTCTTCTTCTTCTTCTTCTTCTTCTTCTTCTTCTTCTTCTTCTTCTTCTTCTTCTTCTTCTTCTTCTTCTTCTTCTTCTTCTTCTTCTTCTTCTTCTTCTTCTTCTTCTTCTTCTTCTTCTTCTTCTTCTTCTTCTTCTTCTTCTTCTGCTGCTGCTGCTGCTGCTGCTGCTGCTTCTGCTTCTGCTTCTTCTGCTTCTTCTGCTTCTTCTGCTTCTTCTTCTTCTAAAGTACAGTCCAGCTGCCCTTTGAAAAAGTACCTTTGAGACAATTAGGACCTGGATGACTGAGAATCTCCATAGACAGAGAGATGAAAGTTCTACTCACCTGGCTCTAGTTCCGATTACAGACAATAATCTGCAGAATTGGCAAAGAATAATTAACAGGTTTATATGGAGTCGGGGGAAAAACCAAGTGTAAGATACAAAACTTGCAAAACTCAAAAGAAAGAGCTGGAATAGAATTTCACTAATCTAATTGCATAACAGAGTAAATGACCCATTATCAGAGGATAACAGACTGGTTTACATTTTCAAACAGCAGAATAATTTAAGAAATTCTCCGACTGGTGGGGTCCAGTACTGGCAGGTCTTTTTACACATATAAATAACACCTGCCATATACCAGATGGGTGGAAGATGGCAATAGTTGTCCCCATATATAAAAAAGGGAATAAAAAGGATCCTAGTAATTATAGGCCCATTAGTCTTATTGACCTTGTAGCAAAAATATATGCTAGGTTCCTTTTGAATAGAATTGAAATCTGGGTAGAGGAAAATCATATCCTCACAGAAGAATAAGCAGGTTTTAGACAAAATCGATCTACCACCAATAACTGTTTTGTCCTGAACTACCTAATTGCCAAATATGCTTATAAGAGGAAACCCCTGTTTGCTGCTTTTATAGACCTTACAGCAGCATTTGGTACTGTAAACAGAAAAGTACTATGGAGTAAAATAGATCCTAGACTGCTAGCTTTGATTAAAGCCCTTTACACAAGTAACTGTTTGAAGGTGCGGTATGTGGTTAATGGGGCCCTGACTAACAGGATTCACACAAATAAAGGGGTAAGACAAGGGTGTATCCTAGCCCCATTATTATTTAATCTATACATTAATGACTTGCCAGGGTTAATGAAGGATCCCATGGTACATATGCTGATGATCCTAAACACATACTGTAACAGCTTGCGCTATGCTGATGATATGACCCTATTATCGTATTCACAAGTAGGATTACGTAGGCTATTAAGAAGGTTTAGCTCCTATTGCCAGGACAACTCCATAACCATCAGTAAATCTAAATAAAAAACCACGGTGTTTGGAAAACATCATGAGAGACATAGATGGCAATTAGATGGTGAACCAATTGAACAGGTTAAAACCTTTGTATACTTAGGTATAATGTTTTCCAAGACTGAATCTTGGGCTTATCATCATCAATGGAGCACACTCAGAGCAAAGGCTTGTTTGAATCTACTGCTCATAGTTATCCAGGGTCCCTTGTCCCATTAATCAGAGTATATAAAGCTAAGGTTACTCCTCTGCTCTTATATGGAGCAGAAGTTTGGGGTATATACTCAATTACAACACTAGAACAAACACAGTCCCAGCACCTGAGATGTATTTTGGGCATAGATCTAAGAACATCTGCTGCAGCAATTAGAGCTGAACTGGGAATTTATACAATTCATGCTCTATCCAAAATCAGAACATATAATTACTGGCATAAAATTAATGAAATGGAGAGTGATAGACTCCCCAAGTTATGTCTACTAGAGCAGATAAAATTACAATCACAAACTTCCTGGTTCGCTAAATTGACAAATTTTGTAAGAAGCTGTGGCCTTCCTGTCTCTTGCGTAACGGGAATGATCTAAAAAAAGAGCTTCCCAAAGAATTAAGAGTATTGAAGCACAAAATGACATAGTTATCCTTAGTAGGGTGGGTAACTTGAAATGGCTGAGCAAATACAAACACACTTTTCAAGCAGAAGCTAGTTGAAGTTACAACTGCCAAAATATCTTAGGGAAATATTCATGTGAGCGAGATTTGAATAGCTTGACACAATGGTCAGATATGGGAGATTCCACTCTATACCTTATAATGGATGTCTCTGCATCTGCGGAGCGGCAGAGGTTGAGGACCTGGGCTCACATCCTATTTGACTGCTGCCTGCATAAGAGGGTGAGAGACAGGTACTTTGGCCTATACACTAAATGAATGACCCATTGGGATCCCCATATCAAAATAACTTACCTTATGTGCAGCCAGAATTTGAAAATTACATTTAACGCAGCACAGTACCTGTGAAAAATAGTTTGGCTGAGATTGGCATATGTGAGACTGATTGGGGTAGATTGTAATATCTACATATTAAATTGCTGTATTTGATTCTAATAATTTCATTTTAAAATGTATTTTATTCCAATTTCATTCATTCAGAACAACTATTTGCTTAGCAAAACAATACCACCTTTACCATCCAAGGTTATGATCAGACAATATTGTGCTAGATTGGTTCCTGGTTGTCTCAACTAGCCTTCTGCTTATCACAGAGGATTGTGAAGGTAAAACTCCACAAAGCCATTTTGCAGAAAACTATTTTTTTTCATTTGTTTCGTTCCATCAGGTAGCATACCAAAACAAAGAAGAAAAGAGATTGGGAGGAAGAAAAAAGCTTTTCTAAATAGTTAGGGTAGCAGGGTAGGCTGGGCTATCTTATTAAATGTACAAATGAGAGTTTGGACTGGTGATAAGACACCAAGCTAGAAATCAGAAGACTGTGAGTTCTAATTTTGCCTTAGGCATGAAAACTAATTGGATGACGTCCAGCTTTCCATGTTTCTGAACTCCAGCTTTGTGGCTTCTTCTACAACTTATAACTGAACTATTTATCCAGACTTTATCTTGTACAATACAAAATATTTCCTGGCTCCTGAACTCGTCTTTTCATCTTTCTTTACAAAATGAACCATATCTGGTATCTTACCTTCAGTTTTACAGGCCACTATCAGCACTAAAAAAACACAGGAGAACTAAACAGATAAAAGGATCAATTGTAGAGCGATAAGGAATGCTGATAAAAACAGGATCGCCAACATGATCGCAAACGTCTGATAACGGATATGGCACAAGAAGAAGAAGAAGAAAGAATGTGGCAGAGAAAAGTCCAGGATCCCTTCATGGTTACAAATGTGAGTTCTCAAGTAATTAAAAGGATACTACAGACGCACTTTCTTTTTGAGACCAATTAATAAAATTATTTTCCGTAATACTTTTGCATTTGGCCTCTGCATTTGACCTATATGTATTATGAGGGTTGAAAATTGATGTCCTATTTTAATATAAATTAACCTTCTTGCAATAATACCCAAACTGGAACACAATTTCCCTTTGTTTTGGGCATTCTCCAATTTTGCAATGTGATCCCCACTTTTTAATTTTTATTATTATACATACAGGTCTAGAAAGCTGTACATCAAAAAGTAAAAAATTGTACAGAAAATGTATTGTATTGATATTAACATAGCATGGGGAGGAATACATACAATACTATGCACAAACATTTTATCTAGAATGTTTCAAACTTGAGGGTTAACTGGCTATAATGGTCTACAGCAGTGATGGCGAATCTTTTAGAGACCGAGTGCCCCAAAACCACCACCCCACCCGTCCCCGCTCCGCCGTGCCTGCTGGACCACCCACCACCTCCATGGCCCACCACAGATCACCCAGGCAGTCCAGCAGCGCCATGGTGGCCATTCCCTCTGCCCGTGCCCTGCAGCATCCTCTGCGCACGATGGGGCGCAAGGGTGGAGTCTTGTCCCCACTGCCCGGATACCATGTCCTTGCCTGCGCAGCATTGTGTGGGCCGTGCCTGGGGGCGACTCTCCTCCAGAGGGCTGCTGGTGAGGAGGGGGCTGTGGGAGGAGGCAGGGCTGGGGCGACAGTGCATGTGCCCACAGAGAGGGCTCCGAGTGCCACCTCTGGCATGCGTGCCATAGGTTCGCCACCACTGGTCTACAGTCTATTGAGATGGGGGGAGCAGAGGGAGGGAGTGGGAGAGGGAAAGAGAGAGACTGGGAGAACTTGAATTTTAATCTTCCCTTAGGCACAGAAACTTCTTAGATGATTGTAAATCCAACCAACCTCACAGGTCTTTGGGGAAAAAAATAGGAGGTGGGAGCATTATGTTTAACAAAATAAATATGGGATATACAGTAAATCTAATTAAAAATTAGGGTGGAAATGTTACTCTGCTTCAAAATGTTCAAACATTGTGGAAAGTGAAACATCTTGCTATGTCCATCTTTAATTCTGTCAGCCTCACTGAAAAGAGTGCTGGGTGGACAAAAGTAAAAGGGACATATTTAAGGAAACATTTAAAGAGTTAGCACCACTTTCTTTTATTTGCCATTTGCCGTGGATATTTAAGTCAGGTGCACAAAGATAGGAAATACACAGAGAAATGAACCATTCATAGGAATTTTCAAAACCCCTGGGAATTCCTTTTATATATTATAGCTAAAGCAAAGAAAAGAAAAGAAACAGTTAATTCAAGCCTAGTGCTTGAATTGCTTGCTATTCATGCAGTTGTTGATACATAATTTTTGTTTGTAATGTCCACAGACAGCTAATTTTATGTCTGGCCTCATCTTCTCGAAAGCATATTGTTTCTGGCTGAATGGGTCTATTTTATTTTGGCTGCATAATGGGACATTGAGTTTAGTTTAGCTGAAAGTACGGTAAGTAAGCAAGCAAGCATGCAAAAAAAAGAAAAAAAAATAACTGAAACTTTTGCCTTGGGGAAAAAGAAAAAGCTTTTACAAAAGCTAAAGATAGCCCCAATGCTACAATCACATATGGTCATTCCACTTCTTCCTTAATATTGAACTACACTCAGTAGCACCTAGGAGTCGTTTAATAGAAATAACTGAATTTCAGTTCATTCTCCATCTGTTTTTCCAGATTGGCTACTGTTGTTGATGTTCAACTCACTTATACAGCTGCTACAATTTACTTGAATACTCGTGGCTTGATGAACATAGCAGTTCTCTATCCCACCCAAAAGCTTTCTACAAGCTTGTGTGTAGAATTTCTAGACAACATTTAATTTTAGAGATTCCTGGAGGATATTTTTAAACATTTTAAAAGACATACTTAGGCAAACTCTTTGAACTGGCAAGTGCAATTTGACAGCATAGTGTGGGTCTGAACGGATACAACAATCATCAGGTATCTTGCTTAGGGTTACCAGATGTCCAGCAAAAGGAGGACAAGTCTTCCTTTTCGTCATCATGTCTTCCACCTGCCAGGTATAACCTTGAATTCAAATATTGTCCAGCTTTGTTATTGTTTTGTTTTGTTATTTTTAGTACTGGATTATTTTCACAACAGTAATTGAAATTTTTGTGTACTAAAACCTTGTAAATTGTCTGTTTCTTTCTTTCCCTCATTCATTGACAGATTCAACAGCCCAGATTTATATTATTTAATGGATTTCCTGATTCCAGCTATTGGTATCAATACAGGCTCTCCAAATCAATGAAACTGTAAGTTTTTATAGTTTCTATGGTGAAATTTGAAAAGTACATTGCCTACAGTTCTATATTATTGCTGGTATATGTTATTGAAGGTAAAGATATGTTGTAAAAACATGGAAATTGTAAAACAAGTCTTTCTAATACTGGAAAAATTAGTTTTGTATACAGATAGGTAAGACAGGGATCTTCAAACTTGGCCCATGTTTGAAGAGCCCTGGGCTAAGATTTTTCCCTTCCCTTCCATGATTTTGCTGTATTTTTTGTTGCAGATTCCAAGAAAGTCAAAAGGCTAGTGTTTCCATCTTTTCCTGCCATTTGTTCTTTTTTCAATTGTCTTTCTTTCTTTGCCTATACAAATAACAGATTAATCCTAATCTACTTCCTGCTTTCTCTAGTACTTTGTATGGCTCCAGCATATTTCTCTCCCCCCCCTGCCCCTCGCCTCTCACCTATGCTCTCATTTTCAAACACTGAATTCCATCCACATTCCATTTGAATGGTTTTAGAATATCCAGTGGTAGGATTCAGCCAGTTCGCACCGGTTCGGCAGAACCGGTAGCTAATTTTTTGTTACCCAAGCCCAGAATAGACTTCCGGAAGTGGCATCCACACAGAGAACCAGTTGTTCACATATTTGAATCCCACCACTAAGAATATCTACAGCACAGGTGTCAAACTCGCCGTGTCACGTGGTGGGTCACGACATATCGTGACTATTTTTGCATTGCTGGAGCTGGGGTGGGTGCGGCCTCCATATGATGCAACCGGCCCATGGGCCGGCAGTTTGACACCCCTGTTCTACAGTATATGGTTAATATATATGAGAATTTATATGAAAGCCAGTTTGGTGTAGTGGTTAAGGCATCAGGCTAGAAACTGGGAAAGCTTAAGTTTTAGTATCACCTAAGGCATAAAACCAACTGGGTGGTTTTATGGCCAGTCATTTTCTCTCAGCCCTAGAAAGATAGCAATGGTAAATCACTCCTGAAAAACCTTGCCAAGAAAACTGCAAACAACTGTCCAGGTAGTCTCCAAGAATCAGACAACTTATAGAGACACTGGCAAAAGATATTGTTTTCCTTTGTTGCATGTCAGGTTTCTTTTTAATTTCTTTTTAAAGTTAAAGATAAGGAGGAAGCATACTGTTGCTCCTTGGAATCTCATAATTTCATAATCTACCCCTATTGTAAGGCAAAAAAAATCTAGCTATCTTGTTATGTTTGGAGCTGTTCAGACTAGAGATAATTTGTGCTGATTATCATTCTGTTGCTCTTTAGTTTCATGCTTCTGGAATTTTGCATTTCTGGATTTGTTGGATAAGAGGTTTTAGCCATGTCATGTTTTTATTACTTTTGCAATTTGCAGTCCATCTAAAGCAGACATGTCAAACTCACGACGTCACGTGATGTCATGCGACGTATTGAGACTGTTTTGCCATTGCCGGCAATGGGGTAGGCGTGGCTTCTGCGTGATGCATCCGGCCCGTGATCTAAAGTCAGAAAATTTAATTCTATAACGCTTTAAGTTGCACAATATATATTTTAGTACTTACTATCAAAATTTGTATCTTAATTTTGGATGATATGGTATTGTGATCAAATTGTCTGACAGATTCTGATGTTAGTACAGGCGAGAAAGAGGCACACACACAAAAGAAAAAAATAGCAAATTAGAAACAAAAACTAAATGCTGTTAAGGCAATTTGATAAAAAAACATATTTTATCTATATATTTAAGTTTGCTGGCAGTGGAAAGCAACTTCTCTCTGAAACTGCTGTCTTTGATTGTGACAAAATTGACAGGAGGACAATGTAATGCATAATTATTTTAGCATCACTCTGAGTTTTAGAGGCAGTGTTAGTGACCTGGAGACACAAGCTAAATCTGTAAAGCCATACAGTGTCATTATCATGTCATGTCATTGATTTTGTAAACAAGGACTGGCTCAAGTTGCCATTTTGTTTATTCACAACACCAATAATTAGGACATTGAATAAACAAAAAAAAGGAAGAATAATGAATTTAGTACTGAATCAGAATTTCATTCTTATTTTTAAGAATGAGACTTTGAAAAATTTTTCATGCTCTCACTTTTATTTTATAACCACTTCAATTCTTCCCCAAGAATTTCCAGTAAGAATCCCTAGACAGGTTGACAGCACAGTTAACACATTCGTACAAATATTTCAGGAATTTGATCTTTGAGAAATCAAGTATAAAATAAAATCATCTCTATCTTTTATGCTAATCTGAGATTTCATGCTTAAGTTTGATATGATATGGACCTGGATTTTATGGAAAATTGAAAACTACACCCCCAAAATTAGCAAGGCCTGCTTGGGCAGTCTTAAGGAACCCATATATTAATATAATATTGTAAATGATAATATTGTTCATCTATCTATCTATCTATCTATCTATCTATCTATCTATCTATCTATCTATCTATCTATCTATCTATCTATCTATCTATCTATCTATCTATCTATCTATCTATCTATCTATCTATCTATCTATCTATCTATATTAGATAGATAGATAGACAGACAGACAGACAGACAGACAGACAGACAGACAGACAGACAGACAGACAGACAGATAGACAGATTAAAATACTATCCATCTATCCATCCATCCCCATTTAGTGTGTTAGGATTTCATTCTGTGTCTACTTTTCTTGCACACAAACAGAGTAAAACAAGTTTCCTAGGCCTCAGATATCAGACTAAATCTTAAATAATGTCAGGAAATTCAGAAGTTGAGTGATTGTAGATATTTTGTCCTTTGTCCCCTGTACCTGTGATAAGACATCTTTAAAAAGTACAATATCCTTGAGTTTCTTCACAATTAACACACAAAGATCTTATAAGTAATTGTACATGTGGGATCGCTGTGTGAAGGATGATTTGCTGTATTCTTCAGGGATCCAATTATTCAGGTAAATAACTGAGTAAGATAGTTGCCTTAACAAAAAAAAAGTTAAAATCATTGCTTTATCTATTACTATTATTTATTACTCTGTAATTGCAACCTGTCATTTTAAATTAAAAATTCATTACAAAGTTAAATTAAATAACTTCCTGAAAGTTGATTGTGTCATTATACTTAAAATTCTGATGGTCTTTATTGTATTTGCACATTATTTCAACAGGTACTAAAGGCGTATATTCCCATTTAGAATGTAGATTAAGAGGTTACATTGAAAAATGGGCTTTTCTTTTTATGGAAGTAGATGATACTAATACTAATACTACTACTACTACTACTACTACTACTACTACTACTACTACTACTACTACTACTAATAATAATAATAATAATAATAATAATAACAACAACAACAATGATGACGATGACGATGACGACGACGACGATGATGATGATGATAGAAGGGACCTTGGAGGTCATTTAGTCCAACTCCCTGCTCAGGCAGGAAACTCTGTACTATTTCAGACAAATGGCTATCCAGTCTCTTCTTAAAAACTTCCAGTGTTGGAGTATTCACAGCTTCGGGAGGCAGGTTGTTCCACTGATTAATTGTTCTAACTGTCAGGAAATTTCTCCTTAGTTCTAGTTTGCTTCTCTCTTTGGTTAGTTTCCATCCATTGGTTCTTGTCCTGCCTTCAGGTGCTTTGGAGAATAGCTTGACTCCCTCTTCTTTGTGGCAACCCCTGAGATATTGGAACACTGCTATCAGTGTAGGATTAGCAATTTTTAAATACAGGTGGTGGTGGTGGGGTCCTCATGGGCTCAGTCAGCCCTATGGTTGTGTGGGCCCTTGTGTCAACCATACAAGGCTTCATAGCCAAGTCTGAAGATTTTATTCAAATGAGGCAATGGACATGGTAGTGTAAAAATTTTAAGCAGACCATAATTTCATTATTGAGGTCCTAAAAAGACTTGGATATTCCCAGGAAGGTATCCTACTGGAGCAGGGTTTTTTGATCATAATTTGAACCTTAAGAATTGTTGTCCTCTTGACTTAACAGATGGCTTGAGAATTTCTAATTGTATATGGAGAACCATCATAATTCCAAAGTTAGGAGCAATATTAGAAACATTTTTCTGTGCTAATCTGCATTATTGTGCTAATGGAGACTGAGCTGGTAACAGCATAAGTTATGATGAAATCTGCTATCTCAACCCTTGTTTTTTATGTTGAATTTAATTTGATCAGAGGGATATTAAAAAAAGAAAACAAAAACAAGTTTAGATCTCTCTTTCTTGGTCAGAAACCTGCCTCCTATCTATTAGCTTTGTATCATGAGACAGGCAACCTCTTATTCTATTTCCTGTTCTATCCAACCTGTTTTATCAGCAAAAGTGCTCTTAGGTAGATGGCCAGCATTTAAGCACTGCATTATATTTTTATAGCGCAGAAATCTAAATCATGTTGTCAGTCAGTGAAAGATTGCTCTAAGGATTACTGAGATAACTTATAGGAAGGCCTCTGCCTACTCTGCAGTTTTATATAAGTGCTACCATTATTATTCAGCAATGGTATTAAGAGTAGAAGATTGTGTTTCATTTAAAATTGTACATCCCGTTCTTCCAAACTGTAGCTAGCATAACATATCAAACCATAAGAAAGAGAATTACCATGGGTAGCTTAGCAGATATACTAGTTTGGGGGCCTCTATTTTCCCCAGCTTATATCCCAGCTTCCTTTGCCATGATTGCTCAACTGGCAATGATAAACGTTTTCTGGCCTTAATTTTATTGCAACCTCTTCTACCACTAACACATACATACATACATACATACATACATACATACATACATACATACATACATACATACATACATACAGGAAGGACAATTGGGAACAGAGACATTTGAATGATTCTGCATGGCTCAGAGATGTCCACAGGAGAGTCAACACAATCCAAATGGTAGATATGATCAGGCAGTGGAAGTCCCCCCTTCCTTCTTTAACATGTGTTACAGACATCATCCACATATAAATGTTTCATTTGCTCTGGTTACTCTAGTTGTTTTGAATGTTGTTGACCGCTTTGCCCCAACATGGCTCTGATATGGTTGTTGGCTCCATAGAGGTCAGAGTTATTCCTTGTTTAATATTCCTATCTGGATTCGGATACCAACCAGAATCATGGCTGAAAACAAGATCTTCCCAATTTGAAAGCTCACTGGATAATAAATAGGAGGCTAGAGAGATGAGAACCTTTAGAGTCAGTTGCCTATAGAATTGATTAGTGATATATACACAATGCAGAACAAATTGTAGCAGTTATTACATTTTTCCAGCTATGCATAAACTCACTACCTTTGGTTGCTATAGCAACGCCATAGTTGCAGCAGGAAACCAACAGGCGTGGCTTGATACAATTTTAATCAGCATTTGTGCTGCAAATTAATGTTAAATCGAAAGTCAATAATAAATGAAAAACGCTATTATAAACAATAAGTGAGGACAAGGTTTAAAATCAGAAGATTCAAACATGTTAGCAGATGTACTATCAAAAAGAAGAGAAGGAAGAAAGCAATAATTCTTGTTTTTTTCCTCAAGAAAATAGGTTTCCAAAAAAAATTTCAATATAGAGAGAATTATCTATTCAGCAGACAGAATCATATATTGTTGCTCTCCATATTTAGGTGTTTGATTTTGCTGCCTGATAAGATGTTATTTGATTCTTCATTTGTCAGTGGAATCACAGGCTAAATATAACATATTAAGATTAAGGGTGAATTATTTAGTCATCTATTGAAACAATAGTTACTGTGCACAAAACAATGAGAAGGAAAATACAAAGCAGGGTGGGGCATGTGAACTTTTGCTTGAAACCATAGATTGAAGATGATAAGCTTAATTTAGTTTTGGGAGCATATGCTGTAGTCTCTCTAATCCATGTCTAAGAGTTCAAAACTAGGGAGTAAGAGGCTGTAAAATAGAGGTCTTGCTTTCTTCATGGTTCTTTCTTTCTTTCTTTCTTTCTTTCTTTCTTTCTTTCTTTCTTTCTTTCTTTCTTTCTTTCTTTCTTTCTTTCTTTCTTTCTTTCTTTCTTTCTTTCTTTCTTTCTTTCTTTCTTTCTTTCTATTTATTTCATCACTGTCAGGCTGCAGACCTGCTTAATATGTTGAGGATGTCAATAGGGGTTCCTTTAGATTGGTGTTAAGGCTCGTTATCTTTAGAACTCTTATGGACTGAAGTTTCAAGATGGTATGAGGACCCTGTCAGCACATGGTGAAGACTGGAGCCCTGAATACTGTTTGGGTTGGCAGAATAGTGGTTGAGGGAGGAGTGTGCTACAGAATTGACCCAAATTGGGATATGCTTCTCTCGACAGCTTTGTAGATTTGATGGAAAGGTGGAAGTTTCAGCAATGCCAGGTATTGGTAGCAGATCAAACTATGTAGTTCTGGGCCGGAGATAAAGTATTTTAGTAGAGGAAGCAACTAGGTATTGGGGAGCCAGTTATGCTCTCCATCTTGCTGGCAACTATAGCAATGAACTAATAACTTGGTCTGGCTGGCATAATTAAATAACAATGATGGCTAATCAGTACACAATAGCTTTCAGAAGGCCTCAACTCCTAGGAACTGAAAGGCATGTATGCCAAGAAGCTTCCCAATCTTGTATTTCCCTTAACAAAAAATGTGATCTAATTCTCCCAAATAAACTAAAATGTTTGAGTGAACAGGGAATTAATAAGAGTTTACCAGAAGAGAGGGCAGTGATCAAAGAAGCTTTGTGTTCTGAGCTGTAAAAAATGGAAATGTAATCTCTGAATAACTGCTTATAGCAAAAATTGTGTCTTTAGAACTGTTGATTGCCTATGTGGTGACTGGGTGACTGCTTTCTATTGAGTAAGAAGAGATTGTAAGAGGATTATAAGGCAACAAACAGGGAAGGTAACAGGAATTCGCAAGAAAAAAATAAAACCTTTTTTTATCAGTGGTGCCTTATTAGAAAAAAAATAAAGAAAATATAGATATTTGAGTTCTAATGCTTGTGATATACTTATCTTCATGCTTGGGTGGCCAGTGGATGATGGTGGAAGGAACAGGTAATCCCTAAAGGGCCAAAAGAAATAATCTGTGCTCTATATGATGATAAAGTGAAAAGTAATGGTAGTTGATGTCTCATTATTAGGAAGAATTAAAGCAAATGAGTGCTAGTTGGACACAGCAGCTTGTGATGTGTGTTATCTGTCCACTTAAACCAAGAAATAGGGTGCCACGGAACACTTTTCAAAACTCACAGTGTCCACTAACTATTCTCTTTTCTTGGTAGTGCATATGGTTGCAAATGATAGCATTGGAAAAAAATATCTACAAATGTATTCTTACCCATCCTTTGAGTGGATATGCAAATAATGTCAATGGGAGAAATTTGGTTTTCCGAACTCTGGTCTGAGTTGTATAGACAGGATATTTCAAACTGTGCATAATTCTAAGAAGGTTCCCTGATAGACAAGGGAAAATAATCACCCCAAACACATCCCAATTTTATCTGATGGAAATTTCCCTCTTAAATAGGACTTCCAGGAATTCTTTATTTTTACTTACCCCCCTCCCCCCACTAATAGATTCCACAGCCTGAAAAAGTTTAAAAACCTCTGATCTAGATCACTGAACCTACACGAGTTGGTAAAATGTTTGTCAAAGCATGGTGAGTTTGATTAGGAGGGTTTGAAACGAACCTTTTAGATGCTATAAATGAATTAAAGTCTTCACATAAAGCTTGTATGCCTTAAGATGAAAATGTGGCTGAAATGAGGACACATAAACTATACAGTGAACAGTCAGAAAGAATATTGGATCATAAAATTCCTGGATGGCATTTTCTATTCTGTATCCTAATGCTCAGAGTATGACAAAAAAAACAATAAGAAGAAAATACAGAAAGGTAAATATGATTTTCTAAATATAATGGAAATCTCACGGGAGGACTCCTGTCAATGAGAAATACCAATTAAAAGACACTATTTCCTCAAAAGGAAGTCAAGCAAGCAAAGTAGAAAAAGAGTTGTAGTATATGTTAAAAAATTCTATTCCTGCTCAGAAATCCAAATAAATTAATGTAGCAGTGCTGTACAAAGCATCTGATAAGGGGAAAAACAATATCTCCTGTCAACCAGCCAGTCAAAGTGATGTGGATGTTGCTTCCAAAGGAAACTGGAGATCTTTCAAAGAAGCATGACATTCTGTCGATGGAAAATTTTAATTACCAGAACATCTGGAAGACTAACTCTGCCAAACATGGATCTTCTAAAAAAAAAAAAAAATTGACTTTTCTTGCTGACAACTTTCTCTTTCCTAAAGTGAAGAAAGGCACAAGAGGAACAACTACCCTTGAGCAGTTAGTTGAGAACTTGGAAGTAACAAGAATACAGTCATAAAATACTGACAGCATTGAGTTTAAGGAAAATTAAAACTGAGTATTAGCAAACATATATCTTGAACTTTTAAAAAATGGATTTTAATATTTAACTGCAGCAATAAGTAGGATTCTGTGGTTAGAGAATATATGGAGGAGGAGGGGGAGGAAGAGGAGCTCAAAATGGGTGAATAATTAAATCTCCACAACTAGAGTAATTGTATCCTTTTGTTCTGAAATAACTGATGGTCTAGCCCAGCGATTATCTAACTCTTCAGTCCATTGACCCAGGTTCAGATTCTTCACTGACCCACAAACATTTATTTTATGAACTACACTTGAATAAATACTACTTTAACTAATAGTACTGTGAATAACAACAGCATCAACTTTTTGGATAGTTCCACTGATTCTTGGGGGTTAATATTAATCAGGTTGGGAAACCTAATCTAGCCAAACACTATGCAGTAGTATCTCAGGGAATGGGTGAAGTGCCAAATGACTGAAGGAGAACAAATGCAGTCGCTATCTTCAAAAAGAAGAGGAGGATATCCAGAAAAATCTAGTTAATAAGCCAGTCAGTCAATACCTGGAATCTTTTCTAACCTTCTAGCACATGAGTGTCAAACTTGATCGTGTCACCTGACATATTGTGATGTATCATGACATTTTTTGCCTTTGCAGAGCCAGGGTGGGCATCGCCTGCGCGTGACACATCTGGCCCGTTGGCCACCAGTTTGACACCCCTGTTCTAGCAGATCAGAAATACATTGACCAGTAAGCACAATATGGTAATTACTAGATGTCAGCATGGATTTGTTAAGACCAAATCTTGTCAGATTAACTTTATTTCAATTTTTGATCAGATAACTTCCTTGCAGATTAAGAGAATGTTATTTACATGACCAGCAAAACATTTGAAAAAGTATTCTGTGATATGCTGAGTAATAATTTCGTTAAGTATAGGCAGAATGGCATAGCAATTAAGTGGCTTGAGTTTAAAAGTTCAGGAATTAATCAGTTAAATAGATGGAAAATCATAACAGTTACTGGTCCTTCACTTCTCAATATTTGTTAATAAATTTGATGAAAAAAAGTGGAAAGAGTGCTCATGAAATGTTACATGCTCAGGAAATGATACATTACATTGACTGGGATAAATAATACCATCAAAAATAGAAGTAAAATTCAAAAATACCTTGAAGAAATACTGTATCTTATAGAGGCATGCTATAGCATGCCAAATCCTGCCATAATCCTGCCATGGCATGCCAAATCCTACCATGGAACGCCAAATCCTGGCAAGATAGGGTGCTTCAGAGAGGTACCTAGCATGGTTTATCTGTTTCAATTAGCAAATTTACTTTGCAGATAGCAACTTCTGTGCACACATTGCATATACACTGAAACTCCTGTTAACACGCAAAACAAAATGAATTTATGATATCCTTCCAAATGAAGTGGATATTCAACCAAGTGAACTGTGCAGCAATAGAAATGACTTCTTATATTTCTACAGTTCCTTGAATGCCTGGAGCTCCCGCTAGTCTGTAATAATTAGCAGTAGGGTTTTTTAAAAACCTTCATTGTTTTAAAAAACAATCAAAGGCACTCACCCCCTAACATTTCCTAGCTTGAAATGATAAACTAATTCCAGGAAGCTGAGCATGCATGAAAAGATTTTGTGGAGTCAGTGATAGGAAAAAAAGCTGAAGGATGGAAAATTATTACTGAGCTATAGATCATCATCTTTTCAAGCAAATTAGAAAGGAAATATACCTTTCTCAGTTATTGAAGTATCAATAGTATCAGCCATAAAACGATGAAATGGATCCAGTAAATTTTAACCACCATAGCCATTGCTTAAAGACAAATAATTGAGATAGATGAGGATCATGGATTTTATTTCTTCATAAAGATTAAGCAATTTGAGGGCTACATTATGCCACTTAAACATTGCTATTTAAAGTGGTCACTTAAGACTGACATTATCGTTTGAAGGTTTTTTAGAAGGCATATTTTACTTTGATTAGATAAAAGTGGTTTTTAAAAGCTATTTTGCTCAGGAAAAAGTCGAAATTAGAAGATAAATCACAATTGGCTCCTGAACTTCTGGTCAGAGGCACACAAATTGTTCAGCAGTGCAAATTGCATAAAAAATATCATAAATTCAAATTTATTTCTACAAGTATGAGAATAACATTTCCTATATCTATCTGCAAACACTGCTGGGAAAGAAACAGAACTGGGAAAAAGAATTACATAATATACTAAAAGAGTTTTGAGTTCAGTCTATTTTGTTGCAGGCTATGTTGATGGAATTGTGACCTGTGAACTTAATGGCTGGATACATTTGAAAATAAATTAATTAGAATAAATTCTGTAAAGAGACTAATAGTGAGAAAACAAAGGTAATAAAAGACTCAGTGCTTGTAGGAAAATGTACTGGAACATTTATTTTGTTCCATTTATATAGTGGGAAGAAAGAAAGAGTAGTTTACAGCCCAATTTTATGCGCCAGTTTTAACCTTTAATGTTATAAATATTTGGACCCTTCTCTGGTATGTACCTACTCAAATTCAAGTCTTTCTTTTAACTTCTTGCTCTAGCTAAATCCGATCTATTGGGGCTTGAGCGTAGTAAAAATGTAGAATAGATTTGACAGGCCATTGAATTCTGCTTAATAAAGAAATGTCATAGTTACCACATAAAATTCAAGATGATGAAATTGTCTCTTTCTGATCTGCTCCAATGTATAAATATAATCATGGACTGGTCTGCATTTTGTTGATCCTTCCTTCCTTCCTTCCTTCCTTCCTTCCTTCCTTCCTTCCTTCCTTCCTTCCTTCCTTCCTTCCTTCCTTCCATCCTTCCTTCCTGCCTGCCTGCCTGCCTGCCTGCCTGCCTGCCTGCCTGCCTTCCTGCCTTCCTGCCTTCCTTCTTTCTCCAAGGTAATAATTGTCCTAATCCATAATTAGTAATGGGAAGAGTAAGAGGTATTTTTAGCAAAAGTCATGGAACTGCTTTTCAAGACAATCTCATTTGTTGTGATGTTTAAGATTTAATATACCATTGAAAACAAATGATGAAATATGATTGCTAAAATGTATAAGCTTTAGTTGAAATTTGAAATGGAGGGAAAACAATATATGATAAAATAAGTCAAGCATTTTGATGATTATATTCAAATGGATAAATGGAGAGTTAATGTAATCTGAAATTTACATTGTTTTACAATTTTTTTAAAGAACTTTTTTTTAAAAAAATGATGTACTATTGGTATATGATATCAGAGAAATTATCTAAGATGTATAAAGGTATTTCTAGTCGCTCTTGGAAATGTGGAAAACATTAAGAACATTTTATCATCCATGGTGGACTTGTAAAAAAGTGAAAAGATACTGAATACAAACATATATGGTAATAAAGTGAGTTTAAAAAAATAATATTCAGATGAAACTGGAATTTTTCTTATTAGGACTATTGACACCCAACTAGAAAAGGTTCGTGGACAAATTGCTTTATACTTGGTAACTTCAGTTAGGCTAATACATATACAAAGATGGAAGATTACAGAAATACCAACAATGCAAGAATGCATTGTGAAGAAAGTTAAGTTTGCAAATATAGAAGACTAGAAACTCTTTACACACTTTTTCCTGAAAATAGATAAAAATGAATTTTCTGATTTTCTGATTTATTAATTTAAAAAGCTTGTTTATGGGAAGAAGAGAATTGTGATAGACAGTTTGGGAGTGTGGAAATGGTAATTGGTATGTTTGTAACTGCTGCAAAGAAGAACAGAAGCAAGTATCTCTCTTTTTTTCTTTTTTACTCACTTTTTTACCTTGTATAATCTTTTTCTATTGTTTTTTATGTTTCTATTGTTTTTAAAATCTTTGCAAAATCTTCTTTTAATAAAAAGTATTCATTTATTTTTTTCCCTATCTGAGCAATTTATCAGGCAGCATATCCATCTATTTTGAGCAGAAATCTCAATTTCATATTCTTCTTCCTTTAACCAACAGATCTGGTATCAGACTCATACTTTTAACAATAAGAGAGCTATCTTAAAAATGACACCATACTGTCTATCTCACAGAGAAAGTGGCTAGTTCAGTAATTATTTCATTTACCAAAAACAGATGTTACCCTTTCTGTTGTTTTTTTTATTCCAAATCTATATTCCCAAGGTCCAGTTTGTTGAAAATAATATATGTGTGAAAAAAGGAGGGTGTATCATCATTTATGTAAAATATCATATTTGGAATTGAGGAATAAATAGCACTAATTTCAATTATTGATGAAGTCTGTCATCAAATTTGTTAGTTTTTGTAAGCATACTTTCCTGGGTGTCAAAGATTGTAGAGGTTTTTTTGTGGATTTTTTTTTTTTTTTTTGCCATTTACCTGATCTCACTGAGAACAATCTTCCATCCTAAATAGTTACCTATTGGCAATTTGTTAGTTACTTTGCCTGGGTGAGTAACTGACTTTATGGAAAAGTCCAATAAGTTATTCCACTCATTTGCTTGAGCAAAGATACTATGTAAATTATATTTGCTATTCCAAAATAAAAATGCTAGCATTTTAGAAGCATAGTATTTTAAAGCACTATCCATAGCATAATGCAACTAATACCAGATCCCATACTGAAATTTGTGCATTATTTTTCTAATTTGCCAGCAAATTTCTTTATGCTTTTAAAAAAAACTTGAATTGTTTCTGTGTACATCTGTATACATCTATTTATTTCAAAATTTTAGAGTATTTCAATGTTAGAAATACAATAAATAAACAATAACCTTAACACCTACAATTTTTTTAAAGAAAATATAATTTGGTGAAATGGGACTTTTTGGAAGCTAGGGACATTTTTTAGGAAAATGTCTGTAGCAGAAATAAACTTTCTCAAAGGACAACTAATTTAACAGAGTCAATGAATTGTTGAGCCACAAAGTTAGATTTCTACTCCATTGTATTCTATGTTCTATTGGACCAACCAGGAAGACTATGAGACTGAGCCAATGTCCCATAGATGCTCTCATTGTAAACCCATTGTAAAGGTGCTTTTTTCACATCTTCTTTGAAGACGTTTAGCTTCTCATCCAAGAAGATTCTTCAACTTCTTCAGATACCCATGACCTGGATGACTGAGAATATCCATAGACTCTCATTGTAGACTTTATAGAATGCTCCAGAACAGTAAAATCATGAGGAACTGAAACTGTCTATAACTATTCTGCATTCAAGGATAAGAATAACTTTTCCAATTATATCCATCATCTGTATTCTGATCGGTATATTTTTCTTATATTTCATGTAAGTGTTATATTTGTCTATTCCTATGTAATTATACACCTATAGCTACATAGCTGTAGTTGTCATGTCTATATTTGAGCAGAAACAAAGATCCATGCAGTCCTTAGAGTGACTACAATATGTCATTTTAATGAGGCTTCCAACAATTGCTTCTTTCATTTTGTCCCATTTTCTTTTCCAAAAGAAAGAGGCAACAGTAATGAATGCATTAAACATATTGAAATATTTTTTTCAAGTGTTCATTATAAAGCAACTGTATTTATTGGTTTCTTTTTCACATTTCTAAAGCTTTCCAACTTGACAGCCTGTGGAAGCATACAAAACTTAAAAGAGAAGTTTAAAACAACATACACAAAGAGAAAAAGAAAGATTCTATCACAGTAGAATAAATTTCTACCAAAAACTAAACTTCTCATATGCTAATCTATATTCTTCCTTAATCCTGAATCAGGGGAAGATCCCAGTATTCTGGGAAAATTTGTAGGAAAATGGGGTTGGAGCTTCTCCAGTTCCTGGGAGAATGCTGCTCCTTTGACTTGGGACACAGAAGTGGGTCCCTGGGTCCCATTTTATGACACTTCATAATGGATGGAATCTGGAATACATCAATCTAGATTTTACAAGATTGCCAAACCATAGAAAAGAGATTATCTCTCTGATACCTAAATCCTATGTTGTATAGTACTTTGTAGGGCAGGGGTCCCCAACCCTCAGTCCATGGACTAGCACCGGGCCGTGGCATGCCAGAAACTGGGCCACACAAACAAGTGAAGCCCCATCCGTGGGATGCAGGCAGCATGTGAAACCATGCCCCCTCTGGTCCATGGGAAAACCTCTCTCCACGGAACTGGTCCATGGTGCTCAAAAGGTTGAGGGCTGCTGTTGTAGGGGACAACCAACACCTTGAACTATACCTAGAATTTTACTGGTAATTGAGAGAGCCGATATAGCAGAAGTGACATGTCCATAACTGCTCATGTTACCTCATTCAGGAAGTTCTGTATAGAGAACATATAGAGCTCCATATAGAGAACATTGGAACATGATGATGACCTCTGTTGTGTGAGATGACAAGGATATGATTATTTTGAGAAGAGCCCCTCTTAAGAGCAAGAACTATGCAATCTGGTATTTATTTTCACAGCTTCATAAAACCTGTGCATAATGGATGTAGTTTCAGATAATTTGGAAAATACTTTCCCCCTTTATGTAAAATACATTTAGAAGCTGTCTTCTGAATTGAAAAAAAGAGTGTCTGACAGCACAGAATATTCTATAGACATTATTTGCTTAACAACACCTAGATTAAAAAAAGTGGTCATTGTTAAAATCCAAGTAATGAATATCAACAGTAGCAATCAATGCAGAATTATAAAATCATAAAATAAGATTACACAAATACTGTTTGAGAAATTGAAAAATCTATTCTCAGCTAACAGTTAATGAAAAGCTATATTAAGACTCATGTTAAAAGAAGCCTGCATTTCAGATATGTTATTTGTTAATCTGTAGAATTATGAACTAAAAATGATTTTTGGTTGAGTTAAATGTGTCATTCCCTTTAGAATACATTTTAGACATTGAGGCATAGTCCCATAACTCATTTAGCCAATTTGCTACAAAGGGAATATTTTCCAGTAGGATATATAAGAGTATACATGCAGCAGTTACAATTCCTTTGTTCTTTGTTAAATTTTTATGTAATAAAAGCCTGCCTAGAAACAGAGGGATGATAACAACAGTCTCTCAAGGAACCAAATCACAGGGGTTTACATGTACTTGTATAAATTTTGAGAATTTTCTGGAAGATCCTTTCTCCTGTGACCTTGCTCTGATATGCAACAGGAATCTACCATTTTTAAAATACTATTCAAAATAGCATTAATTTTGTTATGTATAGGTCTATTTTACTAATTGGGTACAATTGTTTCACTACAGTAGTTTCATCAGTATGGTTTCATCAGTATGGGGATGACAGCAGGCAACAACAACATGAAAAAGAGGGCAAAATAACCATATTCATAACTGAGTGTCTCCTTGCTTCAGTGAAGTGAAAACACAATATATTTTCAATGTGCAAATGCCTTAGAGTTATATGATCTCTTTTTTCTATTTTCCGTACTGCCTTGAGGTTATCCGCATGTTTAAAAGCTGAGTCATGTTAAAATAGTATTTCCATTTGGTAATAGCTATGTAAGGCTTTCAAAAGGCCAACAAAATTCAACTCTGGGAAATAGAGTTATACTTGGCTCATTCCAGGAAAAACCCAGGCAGCTTTATAATGGCAAAAGGGAATAAAAGAATGCATTTCTGAGATTACAGTGCATAATAGTAGCCTACCTAGAGTATCAATTGTAATACTTAATAGTTACTGAGAAGGAGAGGAAAGAGGTCAAATCTGTATTCATTCAACAAGCAGTCATTATTCTTTGTTCTCTCTATTCAGATATATACAGATGATGGCAATGAAAAATGAGGCATCATACATTTTCAAGGTTGCTAGGAACCATTCATAGTTCAAAACTGTTATTCATTTTCTTGTATCTCTTAATTTTCTGCTCCTTAAAAACAATGCACAGGATTTAATTTTCACAAAGAATCTTTTTCATGTGGAACATACAAGAGTATTAGTATCTTTTTCCCCCTTTTGTGTATTATGAAGTTTTTCTCCCAAAAAAAATAAAACCAAATCTGCACATCAGTTTTCAACTTTAGATAAGATAAAATCCTGCCTTTGTAATGCTAACAGATGTTACCTTTAAAAATACCTATGTGTTCTATGTTTCTTTTTTATTCCTATATTAAATATATATATATATATATATATATATATATATATATATATATATATATATATATATATATATATATATATATATATATATATATATATATGTAGGTCTTTGGTAATTCGGGTTTTCTCCCGCGTAAAATTGGAAGTGTCTTGGAAGTGTCAGGCTGGTGTCTCTTCAGCCTCGTGCTTCTAGGAGCAATGTGTGATCGCAGCTGTTTCTTCCTTTTAACTGCCAGTGGGGGTATGAACTGATTGGGTGGGAGCTTGGCTGTGTTCTGATTGGGTGGGGGTGTGTTCTGATTGGTTAGGGGCTTGGCTGTGCTCTGATTGGATGGGGGGTTGGCTGTGCTCTGATTGGATGGGGGTGTGTTCTGTTTGGGTGGGGGCTTTGTTGTGCTCGGATTAGTCTGAGTTGCAGTGGGATTTGAGCTGGAGAGCTGCATTGCTGTTGTTTGGCTTCGCGTTCGTGGTCGTGCCATATCATCAAAGTGGGTGTCAGTTTGCTTCATGTATGGATTGGAGGGGTTTGAAATGGCTAATGATGCAGCTGTGGTCTGGTTTCTGGTTTGTGGTCGTGCCTCATCATCGGTGTGGGTTTGCTTTTTGCGTGGATGTGTGGTGGTGACATCATGTGTGGTTTTCGTGAGTGTGGGTCTAGTGTCATTCTTTGTGTTAGGGACTCTTTTGTCAATAAGGGTGGGTTTCCAAATGGCTGGTAGGCGGGAGGTATCATCTCGTTTATTCATGCTGTGTGGGCGTTTTTCTATCTCGATGGCTTCTCTGATTATTCTGTTGTTAAAGTGTTCAGTTTTGGCGATAGTTCTGGTATTTTTAAAGTCAATTTTATGTCCTGTGGCTTTAAGGTGTTGGACCAGGGAAGAAGTTGGTTCCTCTTTTCTGACTGAGTTCTTGTGTTCTTCAATGCGTGCACTTATTCTTTTGTTGGTTTGTCCGATGTATGTGGTGGGGCAGGCGGTGCATGGGATTTCATATACTCCTTGATTTTCTAACTCAATTTTGTCTTTGGGGTTTCTGAGGATGGTGGATATTTTTCGGTTTGTGCAGAATGCTGTCTTGATGTTGTATTTGTGGAGGATCTTGCTGATTCTGTCTGTGGTGCCTTTTATGTATGGGAGGAGGGCTTTGCCGTTTTCTTGTTCTCTGTCTTGGAATTTAGTGGGGGTTTCTTTTTGGATTAGGTTGGTAATCTTATTTCTTTGGAATCCGTTGGATGTTAGTACGTTAGTGAGAGTGTGTAGTTCGGTTTTTAGGTGTTGTTCGTCAGCTAAGCATTTTGTTCTCGAGATGAGTGTCTTGGCTACGGAGTTGATCTGTGCTGGGTGGTGGTGTGAGAGTGCATGCAGATAGCGGTTTGTGTGTGTTTTCTTCTGGTAGATGGTGTGTCCTAGGGAGCCATTGGATTTCTTGTAGAATGAGACTTCGTCGAAACGTCGCCAAGACACTTCCAATTTTACGCGGGAGAAAACCCGAATTACCAAAGACCTACATACAAACACCCGTGAAAACCTCAGAAAACAAATATATATATATATATATATATTGTGGTTGGCCTTTTTAGCATAGCCAATTGCTAAGTTCCTTGTTCTATTAGTAGTCAGCCATAGACACATTTCTCATATATAGTACATGCACTTAATATACAAATGAATTTAAGCAGCTGTGGGGGAAAGAAATTGTAACAACTGTACCATGCTGGGTGCATATATGGAAGAATCAGAAATAGAAGAAATGCACAGACTTTTTAAAACATTGACTTAGTAAGGGGTCTTTAGTGCTCTTTGAGCTTGCTTGTTTTCTTGCAGACATTTCATTATCCTAACTAGGTAAAATCATCAGTGCTAGTAAGGAGTGATGTTTGCTGTCGGTTTATATTCTGGTGTCTTGCCTGTCTCTGTAGGTGGGGGCGCTCTTAGGGTTTATTTGGCTGGGCTGTTTACTAATGGCTCTGTGACAGTTTCTTGATTGGGGTGTTGCTTACTTGATTGTTGGTCTGAAGTTGACCTTGGAGTTAATCTATGCTGATCTGAGTGCTGATTACTGGTGGAGAGGTGCTGGAGTCTTTTGATTGTCTCTTTTGCATAATCTATAGATGGTGTTAATGTCTATGTGTCTGTTGATGGCTGATTTGTCAGAGTGCCAAGCTTCTAGAAATTCCCTGGCATTTTTGGATTTGGCCTGGTCTAGGATTGTCAGATTTTCCCAATGGAAACTATGGTTAAATCTGTCTATATGATCAGTGATGATATTACCTAGTAGGGTATTGAAACATCTGCAAGAAAACAAGCAAGCTCAGAGAACATCAAGGACCCCTCATTTCAACCCTGAGCTACAAATATTATCATTCACTGATTTAGTAAGTTTGGATTAGCACATTTGAGATCAGTGTCACACAAAAACTTTCCTTGAACCTTTATATTGAGAGTTGCCAAATTCCATCACCACAACTGGCTGGTTGCATGGCTACCAGATCTCACATATCAGCTTCAGCAAGCAGTTGAGGTGGTTAATCCTTTTCATTACCACATATTGGTAGAGTGAAGAAAGATTAAGGGACTGAAGATCCCAGCCATAGGTAGTTGTTTCATGTTGATATGCTGGATATAGCCCACATAGTAGATGAAATGAGGGCAGCCATGAAAATACATCATTAAGGGATTTATAGACAACAAAACCTGAATCATGGCTCATGACACAGATAAAGGGAACCTGTTTGGTACAATTTATCAACATCAGTTTTATTGCCCAGAAATATGGTTTTGGTCTTGAGGTACCAGCATGTAAAATATCCCAGCTGGGAATAAGATTGTAGTCACTGTTCTTGCAGAGAAATCCTATGCTATCACTATTAACTGCCTACTTCATGTTTTAATCACACAAACAAGGTTTATGTAGTGTAATAAGATTAGCAATTATACTTCAAGGTTGAAGAGATACAGCAAACCAATAGTGTAAACAAAACAGAAGCTTGCCTGAATAGGTGGATGCAGAAAAATAATCCCAATTCAATCCAGGGTTCCAAGAATCAGATCGGAGTTGTCGGTCAATCCAGAGATTTTAGGTTTCTTACATGAACAAGATTCATAGGAACGTCATGCAACAGCCAGAAATCAGATATTGTTTTTAGCAAAGGGAACATGGTTTAGAGCAGTGTTTCTTAACCTTGGCAGTTTGAAGACGTGTGGACTTCAACTCCCAGAATTCTCCAGCCAGCTATGAAGGCTGGGAATTCTGGGAGTTGAAGTTCACAAATCTTCAAATTGCCAAGGTTGAGAAACACTGGTTTAGAGCTTCTTAAATCAGGCTGCAGCTGCTATCATTAATTGAGAGATTTATTCCTTTGCTTGGTAAGTAGGCTCACTGAATGTAAGTCATCTCATCTCTATTTGCTGGCTGTAGTGGCTGGGAGATTTTACATCATCCTCAGCTGGTTGTTCCAGATGCCAAGGTGCTGCCTATGTTTGATCACCCTAATATGGTTCTTGGCTTGGTGTCTCCTGTGGCTGAATTCCACAGGTACACTGGAGTAGCTTCCTCAAATTCAGATTAAAAATCTGAGTCCTGAATGTGGGTCATGACAGTTAATTCTATCAAAGTGCAAAAGTGAGAGAAAAACACTTGTCTTTACTTTAATGTCTGATTTCTCAAAAGCTTCCTATTAAATAAACCTCCACTTGTATGCTGATCAAACAGCTCCCTGAGCAATAGCTGGTGATGCATTTCCTGACCAGACATTCTACTCGATTTGAATGGGAAATGTATGTCAAGATTGAGCTGTATTTGTGCTGTTCAGTGGGAGAACCATATGAGAAACCTTGTTTTGAATATGGGAGAATCATGGCAGCTCAATTTCATATTGGTATGTTACAGGTCTATGGAGATTCTCAGTCATCTGGGCTGTCAACCTTCAAGTGATTCTATCTGCAGCCATCTTTACTTCGTTTTCGGTTGCCACAGCCATGGGAGGGGGGAGATGTGTTAGTTTAGTTAGTTTAGACATAACAAATACTTTCTTGTGGGAACCAAGGTCAAGCTGTTAAGTTTTGGCGGGCTGGAGCTACCGTTAGAAAGCCCACCAAAGTAGTTAATTGGGGATTGTGATTTATGACAACTGTAGGGGTGGGGAGTTCAACTTTTACTTTGTGACCTTTGGGGGTGGGAACTTTCAATCTTGGGTTCACCTTTGTTCATGCCGATACTATGTAGCCATTAAAAGTATTCTTTGAGGAAAGCAATTGCCTCTGAGTTCTTATTTCTACTGGTCTCATCTATCGGAACCATGACATTAACTGAAGACTCCAAAATTCAATATCCCACGGGATCCTGAACCCTGGTCGCCTACCTAAACCTTGGGAGGATGACAAAGACTCAGGGAAGATGCAGAGATGGAAAAGAAAGGGGAGTCAATCTCGAGCCTCAGAGCAGCGGCGGCGGATGGGACGCAGGCTGCTGCTTTGGTGGAGAGTGTGGTCCTAGCAGCCAGTGAGAGACCAAAACCCCATGAAGTCCTGTTGGAGAAGCTGACTCAGAGGGAGGAAGCAATCATCCTCTGGGGTTCCTGATGGTCAGATGCTGCTCTGCCTCTTAAGAGCATGCTGAAAGCTGCACAGGTCGAGTTCCCACTGATCTCATTGCAAGGTTTCCAATCACCTGTAGCTATGAAAGCTAAATGGCTGGCCACATGGGACGAATCCAGGGAGTGGAAGTACCTGACCATAATCCACAGCCACTTGGTGGGACATCTGAACATCTGAGGGAGAAGTTTGACAGGTTGGAGATGGGTGAAGGAGGACAGGCAACCCACCAGGTGATCTCAGGGGGGCGAGAAGACAAGTGGTCCCATGAGCCTCTATCACCCTGGCAAAGTCCCAACCTTGAAAAGAAATTGTCATGGATTTTATTGTGGAATTACCGGAAAGTAGGGGAAATATGGTAATATGGACTGTGATTGACCTTTTTTCTAAGCAAGCTCATTTCATTGCCTGCACCGGTCTTCCTTCCACAAAGAAACTAGCAAGAATGTTTCTCAAGCATATCTGTCGGCTCCATGGAGATCCAAAGCGGATTATTTCAGATAGGGGGGTGCAGTTCCCTGCCAAGTTCTGGAGAGACTTTCTGAAACTTACTGGGTCAATGCAGGGACTGTAATCGGCTTTTCATCCATCTACTAATGGAGCTGCTAAAAAAGTTAACTCTATGGTGGAACAATATATTAGATGTTATGTTGATTACCAACAAACAACATGGGCTGACCTCCTCCCCTTTGTTGAGGTGGCTTACAATAACACAGTACATAGTAGTACTGGATTCACTCCTTTTAAAATAGCTACTGGTAGAGAATTTATTCCCATGCCTGAATTTCCCCAGGACCCTCCTGCTTCTCAAACTTTAGATCAATGGATGACTTCTTGGAAAACCATTTGGGACAATGCAAAAGCGGCTCTAACAAAAGCCTCAAAAATTTACAAAGAGCCATTTCGTGTGGGTGAAAAAGTTTATCTCTCTACAAAATATTTAAGACTAAAACTGCCTAGTAAAAAATTGGGATCAAAATTCCTTGGACCTTTCCCCATAGTGCGGATCATAAACCCAGTCACCGTGGAACTAAATCTCCCTCCCCTTTTAGGGAAAGTTCACCCTGTGTTCCATTGCAGCCTATTGAAGCCATACAGAGTCTTCATTGCGACCCCCCCCCCCTCAAAGCAGGCACCTGATCCCCTTGTCGTGGAGGGAGAGACTCATTATGAAATAAAACGAATCCTTGATTCTAGGTTATACAAGGGAAAGTTACAGTATTTAGTGCAGTGGAAAGGTTACCCACTATCAGAGGGCACCTGGGTAAAAAATGCTGATGTAAAAACTGATAGATTAATATGTAAATTTTATGATAAACATCCGAATAAGCCAAGGATGATTCCTGACTCTAACTCCTTTTTCTACCTATAGGATTTCTCTCTTCTTTAGGGGATTCGACTGTCAACCTTCAAACAATTCTGTCTGCAGCCATCTTTACTTCGTTTTCGGTTGCCACAGCCATGGGAGGGGGGAGATATGTTCTTTTAGTTTAGCCATAACAAATACTTTCTTGTGGGAACCAAGGTCAAGCTGCTTACGTTTTGGCGGGCTGGAGCTACCGTTAGAAAGCCCGCCAAAGTAGTTAATTGGGGATTGTGATTTATGACAACTGTAGGGATGGGAAGTTCAACTTTTACTTTGTAACCTTTGTGGGTGGGAACTTTCAGTCTTGAGTTCACCTTTGTTCGTGCCAATACTATGTAGCCATTAAAAGTATTCTTTGAGGAAAGCAATTGCCTCAGAGTTCTTATTTCTACTGGTCTCATCTATCGGAACAATGACATGAGTCATGGTTGTCCCAAAAGTGCTTTTTCAGGAGGCAACTGGACTTCCTTGTTTTTCTTTGAAGACGTTTCATTTCTCATCCAAGAAGAGTCCATAGTCCATCTCATTCCAGAGAGTCCATAGTAAAAGAGCTGAAGAAGCTTCTTGGATGAGAAGCAAAATGTCTTCAAAGAGAAAAAAGAAAGTCTAGCTGCCTCATGAAAAAGCACTTTTGGGTCAGGAAGTTACAAACTTTGTTTTAAAATATGTTGGTTCATACAAATAAAATAAATATTCTACATATTAATATCTAGGCCATTTATCCAATTACGCATGGTATTTGTTAATTGGAGAAAGTCTGCTTTTCATCCTGTACAAGCTCTCAGATGGCAACTCGTCACTACCAGTATATGAGCCAGTGTTTGTCGGGGGTGACTGAATATGGATTTTTGTATGTAGGGGTTGCTCTGCTGTAAACAGAGGATCTGATGAGATTACAGAGAATGCAGAGATTATTAGCTAGAATAGATGCTACCAGGTTCAGGATGGATCTGAAAACTGGCCAGTGTAGAGAAAAGAAGGACCAGGGGGGACATGATAGCAATATTCTAGTATTTGAGGGGCTGCCATAAAGAAGAAAATGGGATCAGCCTATTCTCCAAACCACCAGAAGACAAGATGAGAAGCAATGGATGGAAACTAATCAAAGAGAGAAGCAACCTAGAACTAAGGAGAAACTTTTTAACAGTGAGAACCATTAACCAATGGAACAGCTTGCCATCAGAAGTTGTGAGTACTCCAACAGTGAAAGTTTTTAAGAAGAGATTGGACAGCCACTTGTCTGAAATGGTCAAGGGTCTTCTGTTTGAGCAGGGGGTTGGACTAGAAGACCTCCAAAGTCCCTTCCAGCTCTGTTCTGATTATGGTATTATGAAGTAACTGAAGGTCTTGGATATTAAGCAAGCATTCATACTAACTGAGGTTGAAGAGCATGGGTGTCAAACTCAC
The DNA here is from genome assembly GCA_023970755.1 of Azemiops feae. Classification (NCBI taxonomy): domain Eukaryota; kingdom Metazoa; phylum Chordata; class Lepidosauria; order Squamata; family Viperidae; genus Azemiops; species Azemiops feae. Next base: position 875,827 of record JALGBA010000588.1, read on the forward strand.
CGCATCATGTGACGTATTGTGACTTTTTTCGCATTGCCGGAGCTGGGGTGGGCGCGGCCTTCACATGTTGCAACCAGCCCGTGGGCCAGCAGTTTGATTCCCCTGTTGAAGAGGATGTTCATTTAGTAAAACAGTTTCCCTGTTGCAGGGAGTTTTTAGTTTCACATTTGTTTATTTTTAATCTTTATTGATTAATCAAAATTATATCGCCATCCAGAGTTCCACTGCATGGATGGATGGATGGATGGATGGATGGATGGATGGATGGATGGATGGATGGATGGATGGATGGATGGATGGATGGATGGATGGATAGATAGATAGATAGATAGATAGATAGATAGATAGATAGATAGATAGATAGATAGATAGATAGATAGATAGATAGATAGATAGATAGATAGATAGATAGATAGATAGATAGATAGATGAGATTTGATTAGATTAATAGCTAAACATAGGAAACAAAGACTAAAAGAAGACCTGGACAATCCTGCAGTAGCAGCAATTTATAGTTCATTTATGAATAAGAGATGAATCTGTTAAAAACAAAGGAAGATGCAGGAAGTTCAAAAGACTACTGAAAAGCATGAATGCCTTTGATGATTCATTTGAATATTAGCCATTGCTTGAGTGACTGTTTGTCTATTGAATTTAAACGATAAATAGGACTCCTCTCTCTTTCTTCCATGCTCAAGTCGGTCTCTTTCCTTTGCCTCATCTCAAGGTGTTTTTTGCTCTTCAACACCCCCCCCCATTTTTGTCACAAATAAAATAATAATAATAATAATAATAATAATAATAATAATAATAATAATAATAATAATAATAATAATAATAATAATAATAATAATAATAATAATAATAATAATAATAATAATAATAATAATAATAATAATAATAATAATAATAATAATAATAATAATAATAATAATAGAATCTGTCTTTGTGTGTACTATGTGGCTTGTATATGAAATTAATTAGCAGTTCTTCAATCTTTGTGTGAGGAGCTAGTAGGGGAACACCTTGCAGATAGATAAATTAAAGCCAGTTGGAATAGTTCTGCAGTTAACAACTCTAGATTGCCTATGGCAAAGGAAAGAAGGTGAGATTGTATAGGAATGTTATCTGTGTTTGTATACACTTTTTCTGGCCTATTCTTTCTTTTGTTTTTGAATAAAAGCTGAATATTATGTGACCAAATAAGGTAAAAACATATAGCCTAATGAAACTACCCATTGTACCTTTGTATCTTTTTTATAACCTCATTTTATGAAAAAACTATTAAAAGTCTATAATTTGTTTGTGGGCTTTGTTTTATTTTAAAGCTAGCATTATGAAACCATGAGGGCACTAGTATTTTACTTTAATGCACATGGATCTAATAATAGCAGAATCTAACACCATAACCCACACTGTCCTATCTATGAAATTGCCTCATGAGATTTAGCTGTCTGAATAGCTAACCTCAGGACCGATTCCAATTAAACGCCTACTGTTTTCCCTTTTGTGACATCAAATGCTTAGATCTTATGTGTTGATTCACATGAAAAGAAATGCCCTTTCTTCTCTAAGACAGTTTTCATGTCTCTTCAGAATGCTTTGTATTCCATAAAAAAATACCCTGTTTTCAGCCTGCGACTGGCAAGTTTCTAGTTTCTTTACTCTTCTAACAGTGTTTCAGAAAAGTAAGGACAACATAGCATGATACAATGAGTGAATATCAAACAAGTAGGTCTACCATCCTGAAAACACTGCCATTTTCAATGACTGTTCCATCCTGTTTTTAGTTAGCTAAATTTTATTTTGCCTGTCTTTAAAGGAGATATTCTCCTTCATGGATTACTGCCTTGTCGTGGCGAAGGGACTTGCGCAACTCAATGAAGTTATGAGCTATGCCGTGCAGGGCCACCCAAGACAGACAGGTCATAGCAGAGAGTTCTGACAAAATGTGATCCACTGGAGAAGGAAATGGCAACCCACTCCAGTATCTTTGCCATGAAAACCTCATGGACAGTACTAAAAGGCAAAAAGATATGACGCTGGAAGATGAGCCCCACAGGTCGGAAGGTGTCCAATATTCTACTGGGGAAGAGCAGAGGGCTAGTACTAGTAGCGCCACAAAGAGTGAAGCGACTGGGCCAAAGCCGAAAGGACGCTCAGCTGTGGATGCATCTGGTGGTGAAAGGAAAGTATGATGCTGTAAAGATTTTTTCTCCATAGGAACCTGGAATGTAAGATCCATGAATCAAGGCAAACTGGACGTGGTCAAAGAAGAGATGACAAGACTGAACATCGACATCTTAGGAATCAGCGAACTAAAAATGGACAGGAATGGGTGAATTTAATTCAGAGGACCATCAGGTATACTACTGCGGGCAAGAATCCCTCAGAAGAAATGGAGTAGCCTTCATAGTCAATAAAAGAGTAGGAAAAGCAATACTGGGATACAATCCCCAAAATGACAGAATGATCTCAGTGCGAATCCAAGGCAAGCCATTCAATATCACAGTAATCCAAGTCTATGCCCCAACCACTGGTGCTGAAGAGGATGAAATTGACCGGTTCTATGAAGCCCTACAGCACCTTATAGAATCAACACCCAAAAATGATGTCCTTATCATCATGGGGGATTGGAATGCTAAAGTAGGAAGCCAAAAGATAAACGGAATAACAGGCAAGTTTGGCCTTGGAGTACAAAATGAAGCAGGGCACAGGCTGATAGAATTTTGTCAAGAGAATACGATGGTCATAGCAAACACTCTTTTCCAACAACCCAAGAGACGTCTCTACACATGGACATCACCAGACGGTCAACACAGAAATCAGATTGACTATGTGCTCTGCAGCCAAAGATGGAGAAGCTCTATACAGTCAGTAAAAACAAGACCAGGAGCTGACTGTGGCTCAGATCATGAGCTTCTCGTTGCAAAATTTAGGCTTAAATTGAAGAAAGTAGGGAAAAACACTAGGCCACTCAAGTATGAACTAAATCATATCCCTGATGAATATACAGTAGAGGTGACAAATAGATTTAAGGAATTAGATCTGATAGACAGAGTGCCTGAAGAACTATGGACGGAGGTTCGCAACATTGTACAAGAGGTAGCAACTAAAACCATCCAAAGAAAAAGAAATGCAAGAAAGCAAAATGGCTGTCTGAGGAAGCTTTGCAAATAGCTGAGGAAAGAAGGGAAGCGAAAGGCAAGGGAGAAAGAGAAAGATACACCCAATTGAATGCAGAATTCCAGAGAATAGCTAGAAGAGATAGAATGCCTTCTTAAATGAACAGTGCAAAGAAATAGAAGAGAACAATAGAATAGGGAGAACCAGAGATCTCTTCAAGAAAATTGGAGATATGAAGGGAACGTTTCATGCAAAGATGGGCATGATAAAGGACCAAAATGGCAGGGACCTAACAGAGGCAGAAGAGATTAAGAAGAGGTGAAAATTACACAGAAGAACTATACAAGAACGAGCTTAGCATCCCTGATAACCACGATGGGGTGGTCACTGACCTCGAGCCAGACATCCTAGAATGTGAAGTGAAATGGGCCTTAGGAAAGCTGAGCAACAACAAAGCTAGTGGAGGTGCAGTATTCCAGCTGAGCTATTCAAAATCTTAAAAGACGATGCAGTAAAAGTGCTACTCAATTTGCCAGCAAATTTGGAAAACTCAACAGTGGCCACAGGATTGGAAAAGGTCAGTTTACATTCCAATTCCAAAGAAAGGCAATGCCAAAGAATGTTCAAACTATCGCACCATTGCACTCATTTCACATGCAAGTAAAGTTATGCTTAAAATCCTACAAGCTAGACTCCAGCAGTATGTGGATCGAGAACTTCCAGAAGTACAGGCAGGATTTCGAAGAGGCAGAGGAACTAGAGATCAAATTGCCAACATACGCTGGATCATGGAGAGAAAGCTAGGGAGTTCCAGAAAAACATCTACTTCTGCTTCATTGACTATGCTAAAGCTTGATTGTGTGGATCACAACAATTGTGGCAAGTTCTTAAAGAGATGGGAGTACCAGACCATCTTATTTGTCTCTTGAGAAAACCTATATGCGGGTCAAGAAGCAACAGTGAGAACTGGACACGGAACCACTGATGGTTCAAAATTGGGAAAGGAGTCCGGCAAGGCTGTATTCTGTCGCCCTGCCTATTTAACTATAGAGAAGGCAGGGCTAGATGAATCAAAAGTTGGAATTAAGATTGCCGGGAGAAAATATCAACAACCTAAGATATGCAGATGATACCACTCTAATGGCAGAAAGTGAAGAGGAACTAAAGAGCCTCTTGATGCGGGTGAAGAAGGAGAGTGCAAAAGTTGGCTTGAAACTCAACATTAAGAAAACCAAAATCATGGCATCCGGCCCTCTCAATTCCTGGCAAATAGATGGGGAAGAAATGGAGGTAGTGACAGATTTTATTTCCTGGGCTCTAAGATCACCACAGATGGGGACTGCAGCCAAGAAATTAAAAGACGCTTGCTCCTGGGGAGGAAAGCTATGGCAAATTTAGACAGCATACTAAAAAGCAGAGACATCACCCTGCCAACAAAAGTACGTATAGTCAAGGCCATGGTTTTCCCAGTTGCAATGTATGGCTGTGAAAGTTGGACCATAAGAAAGGCTGAACGCAAAAGAATTGAGGCCTTTGAACTATGGTGCTGGAGAAGACTCCTGCGAGTCCCTTGGACTGCAAGGCGATCAAACCGGTCAGTACTAGAGGAGATCAACCCTGATGCTCCTTTAGAAGGCCAGATATGAAGTTGAAACTCAAGTACTTTGGCCACCTAATGAGAAGGAAGGACTCACTGGAGAAGAGCCTAATGCTGGGAAAGATTGAGGGCAGTAGAAGAAGGGGACGACAGAGAATGAGGTGGCTGGATGGAGTCACTGAATCAGTAGGCGTGAGTTTAAATGGACTCCAGAAGATGGTAGAGGACAGGAAGGCCTGGAGGAACGTTGTCCATGGGGTCGCGATGGGTCGGACATGACTTCGCAACTAACAACAACAACAACAACAAAGGAGATATTTAGTAAATTTGAAAACCAATCACTCTATGTAATTAAAACAATATTAAATATTTATATTTATTAAATATAAAACACCTCCAACAATAATAAGAGCATCCATTAAGGGAACAAATGCTGCCATCCAAATTCTTTATCAATTTCAAAGCTGTGCATATCTCTAGGAGTTATTATTCCATAGGCAGGTGCCAGGATAAAGAACTCACTTATTACTGTTCTGATAATAGGTGATTTATTGCAACAACCTGGTTTCATAAAGGCAGCATGGAATGCATTCCTTCTGGAGTTCAAATTGAACACAATTGTATGTCTAAGTAGGTATGTAAGTTTTTGTAGAAAGAATTGCTTTACAATTGATAAGAAGATAAGATAATCACAAACGAAGACAGGAATTCTTTATAATTTGAAAAATATTATTGGCACATTTCTTGAAAAATGTGCCAATATCTGTATTATTTTAACAAGCAGTTACTGTACTTTACTGTGGAAATAAAGAGGTAGAGCAGCATAGATCCTTGAATTTATTATCTCTGTTCAAGATGTAAACTCTAACATTCAAGACCTAAATGAAAAACATACAAAAAGAAAAGAAAGTATATGATTATATAATTGATTCTATCTGTGTTCACATTCCAATTCTCCATAATCACTTTTCATTTAATTAAAAACAAACAAGCAAGAAAAACTGGCAAACGATTAACCAATTTATTCATGGGGTGTTTCAAATCTGAAATCTAAACATATTTTTAATCAGACTTGACCGTTTTAAAAATTCTTTTTTTTATGTTGCTTTATTGATTACATTTGTTTTTTTTTTTCAGTTTAGAAAGGGAATTATGAATTACAAAATTCATTTTATCTGTGGGTCATTTCTAGACATTAGAACATTTTTCTTCATATTCTTTCATTCTTTAGCATTTTAATCTTTATAGATGTCTTTAACAACCAGCATTTTGCCCCAGTATCTTGTGCATTTTTAGTACATTATCTAGATAACTCCTCGTGCATTAGATTTCATAATTCATTTTCACTTCTTAACCTTGGGGAACTCAGGCTCCTGTGATAGATTTTAGTTATCGATCTGCAAGTAAGTTGCCTACTACTAGACACTGAGTTAATAAATGACTCGGAATTCAAAGTTAGGTCCTCTGGTCTAAATGCAATATTGTCATAGCTATTGGATAATATATATGATGAATTTTGTAAATCTTTGGAGCTGGAAAATGTATGAAGGACAATTGTTCCAAATTTGCAAATTTGCAAATGAAAACAAATATTAGTTAGTTCTCAAATGAATATATTGTAGATGTACTGAAGCTGCAATCCCAAGGATTTACAGCTAGGAGACTCACTCCGCTCTTGTAGTTAAAATACTGATTTAAAGGTCAGGAGATCTCAATTATAGTCCTGGTTTAAGGATGGAAGCTAGCTGGGTGACTTTGCGGTGGTCACTCTCTTTGACCCCTAAGAAGTAGATATGGGCAAGCCACTTTCAATTTCTATTCTGATGTCTTAACACTACACTATCCTTTTGACAGGAACTGCCATCCCCCCACCCCTGCCCCAAATGGTACCTTTGGATGATTTCCCAACAATTTCATAGCATTAATTATATTCACTCAATTAATCTCAGTAACAGTCATGCAAACAAGCAAGCTTGGCTGCGCAATATTTTGTCAGTCCATTTACTGCATCATATCTGGATGGGATTCCTCATGTGACTCATTCAAGAGAGGATTAAAGAGAGATTCAGACAAAGAAGCAGTGGTGGGATTCAGCTGGTTCACACTGGTTTGGTAGAACCAGTAGCTAAATTTTGCTGCATTCGGAGAACCGGCTGGCTTCCAGAAGTCCAGTCTAGGCCTAGGAGGCCTGGAGGAGGCCTCCTAGGCCTAGAACAGCCCACCGGAAGTGCACGGATGCCACTTCCAGAAGTTTGTTCTAGGCCTTGGAGGCCCAGGCCTGCATCGAATAAGAGAACCGGTTTTTCAGGTATTTGAATTCCACCACTGCAAAGAAGCATTAGGGGGAAATGCCACCAAACATTTTTTTTTTAATTTTTGAACGTGAAATAAATTTTTCCATACCAGGTTCTAAAGCTGAAGTGCCACAGAATGTTGAAAATGTAGAGGGGTCTAAATTCTAAATCCTATTGATATAGTCACTTTTTGTGGTACAGTGATGAAATGAGCAGGTTAAGTACTTCTATAGAGAAACATAACTCACTGAATTCTGCTTTAAGCATCTGGAACAAGTTCTGCTCAGACGATCTTACAGATAATATCCAATTAGAAATATGTAGAAGATATTGTTCAGGTTAGTATCAGCCCCTAGAACTGGGAGCAGAAATAAATAATCAATTTTTACTATTAAAAAATTGGGTTGATATCTTCATATTGCCCAATTCCACTTAATATAGTAGCTGCAATATTATTGTTCTTCCTGCAATTTCTGAATCATTTCCAAGCCAGCTCTGTGTATAACTTATTGTGAGCTGAATGAGAAGTTACCAAGAATAGATTAATGAATATCTGAATAATAATGAAGCTATCCATCCTTTTTCAGGTTTCAAATTCACACATACACATTTTCTAGGTGAGAATACAATTTACTCAAGGCTGAGCAGATAACCGGCAGATAGGAAAAAATAACATAACTCAAAACAGAGTCTCTGGGAAAGGAAGCTTACCTGGGTAATTTCACTGTCATCAGGAACACACAGAAGAGAAGTCAAAATTCAGTCTGAAGTTCACAGTACCAAATCAGATTTGTCAACCAATCTGAAGGTCAGAGTTTCACAAGCAGAATTCACAGGAACAACCCACAGGGTAGAAGATCAGACAGTTGCTTCCAACAGAGAAACACAGGTTAGGACTGCCTCTTAAAGTAGGGTGTAGGCAGTTATCTTCATTTAAGATATTATTTTGCTGGGCAAGGAGCCTCTTTGAGCCTCTTTGCTCTGCTCTCTGCTCCACTCACCAGGTCCAAGGGCTTGGAGGCCATAACTCATTACTTAAGTGCTCCAGCCCCGGTTGATGGTACCTCTATATGACCAGTGTCAGGTAATTTCTAGCTTGGTGACTCCTGAGGCTGACATTCCACTAGTTCAACTGGAGCAGCTTTTTCAGAATCAGAGTCTGAGACCTTCACAGTGTCACCAAGGTCACTTGTACTTTTGTGTCAAAGAAAAGTCCAGAAACATCTCTAAATAGCAAATTTGATCAAGGGCTTTATTTGGTGGACTTTGGATTCCCCAGCCTTATGCCTTGCAGTGGTGAGCACAGATATCAGAGCAAAAATCAGCCGGGCAGCATTTCTTCCTGTTGCTTGTTTTATAGTGGGATAGTATATTTGGAAGTCAGTTTTCAAGCTCTGCCATTTCCATGGGATAGAAAGTCTCACTTCTTTCACTTCTAGTGGAGCTCACCTGATCTCTCTTGGGGTAGGGTTAGTCCCACTCCTTCTGTTGTAGCTAGATTAATATCAGATTATGTCCCTGAACTTATCCTTTAAAAGAAGTTCAAATTGTTACACAATTTGTCCCCTCATCCCTGAATTGTACCCCAAACTTGAGTCAGTCTCAAACATACTGATGAATGCTACAAAGCCAGAAAAAAAAAGCTTTTTGTAGGAAGTAGCAGTCCAAAAATGAACCTGGCATTCTTGTGTAGTTGGGGAAATCTGACAAGCAGTCAGGAACGGTTGCTGGAATTGGGTATATCTAGTCTAACGAAGAGAAGGATGAGGGGGGACATGATAGCAGTGTTCCAATATCTCAGGGGCTGCCAAAGAAGAGGGAGTCAAGCTATTCTCCAAAGCACCTGAAGGCAGGACAAGAAGCAATGGATGGAAACTAATCAAGGAGAGAAGCAACCTAGAACTAAGGAGAAACTTCCTGACAGTTAGAACAATTAACCAGTGGAACAACCTGCCTCCAGAAGCAGTGAATGCTCCAACACTGGAAGTTTTTAAGAAGAGGATGGACAGCCATTTGTCTGAAATGGTAATAGGGTTTCCTGCCTGAGCAGGGGTTGGACTAGATGGACCTCCAAGGTCCCTTTCCAACTTATTATTATTATTATTATTATTATTATTATTATTATTATTATTATTATTATTATTATTATTATTATTATTATTATTATTATTATTATTATTATTATTATTATTATTATTATTTCTTTGTTCTATCAAAACAAAAACAAAACCAGCATTGAAGCAAACCAGTTGCTGACTCTGCTATGCCATCTAATTTGCTCTTTACTTCATTAATTGTTGTTCTTCTGAATAAGTTGCATTCTGTATACATCTCTCAGTTGCCCTTCTTTCTTGATCTTTCTATCCCTTGTCTCAGTTATGATTGTTACAACTTCAATACAGTGATTATTGTACCACATCTTATCTAAATACCAACTGGTCAGTACACCACAGCTGGTGCATTGTTTTGCTGCTATTATCAATCTTCTTCTTCTCATTCTTCCACAGCAAGAACTATTGGTTTTGCTAATTTAGTTGCTTTAATTTAATTAAGATTACTGTCATGATAATTCATGATTAGCCAAAACTTATTTTGATGGGAAATATTTGTTAGTTGGAGTCTGTTTACTAACTTCATTTTAGTAATCCAAGTGATTATGGGAGGCAGGAGAACTGCAACCATCCTGAAAATATTATTTTGCTCCGGGTCCAACAATAGAGGGAGGATAGGAGGTTCTGATACATTTTGGCAGACTTGGACTGCAGCTGAAAAGAATGGCCCTGTTTTACACTGGCAAAGACCAGAGCAAAATCTTCCAGTGATGAAACTATGATAAGAATGATGGATTATATCCTTCAATTTGTAATATTATAGATTTTGCTTAAGGGCAGAAAATAACAATTACATAGTCTCTATATTAGTTTGAGTCTTCCTATGTAAGCAAAAAGGGAAGGATAGGGTACTGTATTCTTGTGTAAACAGACACAACTTTCACATTTCAGAAATAGTGTAACCTTAAGCCAGTGAATAAACTATAATTCCAGTATTCAAAGGTAATCATCTGTTGTTGCTGTGGCCTAATTTCAAAGAGTTTATAAGAGTCTATTTACAGTATTCACTGGTCAAGTGCTTTCTATTCCTGAAGATTGTGTTTAATATGGAAAGGATTTCCTTTTTTTCTGATTAGGAAATCATTAATAAAATGCCAAACACCTGCTACATTCCCCAAGGAATAGTATGAAAATAACCCTCAACCATTCAACATTTCAAAGAAGAATAGATTCTCTCTCATTCTTTCCCTCTTAGTGATTAGTTTACTTAGTCAATTTGTATGACTACCCGCTTCAACAACTGACTCTAGGCAGCAAACAATCTTAAAGTAAATTAAAAACAATTTCCATCAGAAATATAAATATTAAAATACAGTTGCTGGCAGAGCCAGAAGACAGACCCTTCATACACTCAGGGCCCTAGGCCAGGGCACAGAACCAGGTCTTTAGGGCTTTACAAAAGACCAACAGGGTTGGGGCCAACCTAATCTCATAAAGGAGAATAATTCCTGGGCAGGTGCTATGGCAGAAAGGGCATGTGTGCTATGCCCTGCCAACCAGTATTCCTTGGCGATCAGGACCCAGAGCATGCCCACCCTTTTTCCTGCTTTCTATTCATTTGTTGTTGTTGTTCATTTACCAAAATGAACCAGCTTCCAACATTAAAATCCAACAGACAAGGAAAGATAGCTTCCTTGTCTGTTGCTACCTAATCAATCCAGAAATGCAGCATTTCTGTTCTGTGTGTCCTTTATTTTTCCCCCTGCAAACTCAACTTCTCCCTTCCCCTTTCTTCTTTAAACTTCCTTCCTCCATTTGTCTTCCTCTTTGTTTTACATTTTCAAGTTAATCTATTAAGCTTTTTAGACTGCTTGCCTTATATATTTGACAAGAATTGTCCTACCAATTTATATTGCACTTAATACAGTGGTAGGATTCAGCTGGTTCACACCACTTTGGCAGAACCGGTAGCTAATTTTTTGTTGCCCAGGCCCAGAATGGACTTCCGGAAGTGGTATCCACACAGAGAACCGATTGTTCAAATATTTGAATCCTATCACTGACTTAATATATATATATATTACATTCACCACAAACTGTTAATGGCTAAAGATTTATTTGTTACCCTATAACCTGCCAATGGTAACAATGAACGCCAAGCAGTTATACTTATCTTATACCAGTTATATTGATTGGTTATTAATTATAATTTCATTTAAAATATTGAATGCCTATTCCTATCTAATAACATATACAGTAGTATCCACAATCCTGTCAGAGATTATGCTGTGGCAAGCATAATAAATCCCAACTGGAACAGGATGAAACAGTTACCTGAAAATACTGTCTACTAAGAGAACTTTTGTCTCGTCTGGGTTATTTTCAGATTTTTTGGCCTTTATCCAGTTTGTTTCCATATCCAGACACTCATTCAGCAATTTTATTGCCTCACCTGAATCAGAAGATTCAGAAAGAAAGAAGAAAAAGAAATTATAGAGATAATTGTTATTAGCATAATCACTTTAGGATCCACATGATGCTGTTAAACACCATAACAGATTCAATGGCTCTTTGCAGAACCCTCCAATATATATTCTATGGGGTTGAGTAGAAATCCCTCACTGCTACCTTCCTGGAGAGAAATATGAGCACAACCATTTAAGTTTCTTCCACCCACTTATAACCTTTCCAGAAGGGTGTCATGGTGACATTGAAAGCCTCAGAAAGCCAGGAAAATTAACACATTTGCACTCTACCACATCTCTCCTAGAAAAATATCTCTGCCAGGTGACCAAGGCAGTGGTAATGCTGAAATCAGGCAGAAACCCTGACTGAAACAGATCTGAACATATTTTATTCAAGAGAGCTTAGATCTGATCAGCAAACATGTGTTTAAGCACATCGTCTAAGAAGGTATATACAGTAATTGTATAAGCTGAATCCAATAGGAGTAGTTTCAGTATATTATTATTTTTTTAAATAGTTGGAATAGGTTCCCTGGTCCTTCTTCCAAGGAAATATTTATAACGTTCTCAACACAATGGAGGAGCCTGTCCCTGCTAGATGCAACGACACATGCAAGGCACAGGTGAGTAAACTTGTCTTTGCCCAAATTAGACCAAATACTTTGACCTGAAACCTTTGCAAAGAAATCTGATCAAACAGAACACCCTGGACCTTTCTAAAACCATGGTGAAAATAATTGTTTACTTACATTTTGCTAATAAGTCATATTGAGTTATGTAAGGCTGGGAAAGAAGTAGGGCTGGGGAAATTACTTTAAAAAAGCTCTACTGGGTGACACTCACAAAATGCAATGATGAAGAAGAAAAATGGCTTCCTTCCCTGACCATATTAGCTGGAACACCACCACCCAGATCTGGGATTCAGTCGGTTCACACCAGTTCGGCAGAATAGGTAGCTAATTTTTTGTTGCCCAGGCCCAGAATGGACTTCCGGAAGCGGCATCTACAAAGAGAACTGGTTGTTCACATATTTGAATCCCACCACTGCCACCCCCCCCTCGATTTTTCTAGAATTTATTAGAATCAATTGTTCTCTGAGAATGGAATATTCCAACAGATTCTTCTATGCCTGCAAAGAAGAACAAGCACTGTAAATATAAATCTCAGCAGGAAGTGATCTGTCCATAACAAACAGATGTAAAACCTGCTCTGATGATGCTCTCTTTAAATGAGTTCTGTATTCATTACCTGAAGTAAAACAAATGATTTAAATGATGAAATTCATTATGAAAATATTATCTAGGAACAGCATGGTTGAGCATCTGAATATCAAAGTTTGGGTTGACAGACACATGCAAAAAAAATAATGTTAGAGATATGTATGCATTAGAATGAAGGAAATGACATAGTGCAGTGAACATAACATCTGCTAAACAATCTATTTCAGAACAAAATTATTGTAACTTGCATTACGAAGCCCATTATTACAGTATCTTCATGGCTTCTTCAGTACAATATAAAGACACATTGCTTATTTTGAATTGCCAACACTGTAAAGTAATGTCTCATAGAATTGATTACATCAGCTTAATTACATATTTTCTGCCTTTTTTTAATTTAGTACACAAGAAAAAGAGTAGTGCAAAACAAGCATATCCTTCACAATTTGGCCTCTGTATAACTATCACCTTTTAATGTAAATACTGGCCCAAGATCTTCATATTTCTTGTTAAAAGGGAATGCAAGGTTTTTTTAAAAAATATCTTCCCAGAAATGTTCTCCATAATTCTCCAATCCACTTCCTTTTTATTCAAGTATCTTGCTGCATGTTCTTTTTGCAAATATATGCCAGGTTATTTTCAGGCAGGAACACTAATATGTCAAAATCATTGCCCATCACATTTACAAAGCCCTGTCTGTTTTCGCTTTAATTTCTTAGGCATCACTATTAAAAAGGATTTTATTGTTTCTTTTTCCCAAGGTTATTTAAGTACACTGTTGATCAAGAGGGAAATTTTGTTAAGGATCTCCTCCAAGAATTTCTCACCAAAACTTACTGCTAAATGTTTTTTTTATTCATTTGTTCAATCTACTGGATGTATGACCAAGATGAACCTTGGCCTTGTTTCAGTATAAACAAGTCCTTTTCTTTGACCTGTTTTATTTCCTTTATCCTTTCATATCTTTTCATATTTTGCAAATAAGTTGATGAATATTCTATCTTATGACTTTTATTGTTTTACCAATGTATAAATGTATAAAATACAAAGAAAAATAAAAATAAGGGAAGGAAAAAGACGGGGGGGAAAGAAAATCTGAGGTAAGAAAGAAAAAAGCTTTGACTTCCGACTCTTTTTGCACAGTACAAGATAACAACATTACAGCCTCACCTTTTTTACTTTTACACATTACTATATATCTAGCCATTTCTATAACAACAAATGTATCTAATTGGCAAAACCAAACTCAAAAGTTTCTTTTTTTTCATCACAAGCACAAAATCCAGAAGTGATATCCAAATAAAAAAAATAATTAAATATATTCTCCTCTTTGAATAGAACAGTCAATTTAACCCTTACTGCTTTATCTTCCTTGCTGTTAAAATAATATATATTTCTATTTGCAATTAATAATCTTTATAAACTATCACCATTTATATTAACTAAATTCACTGTATTCTTTCAGATTCTTTAACCTTACAGGGAAAAATTCTTTTTTTCATCCATTTTAAAACTAAACTTTTCTTTAAAAAAAAATTGTAAAATCAAAACTTTCTAATACTTCTTTTTAAAAGATTTAAAACTTTTTAAAACTCTTAACATATATGCTTTAAAGTTCACTTTCAGACCGATAAAATTCCAACCAACTCCAATTAACTTATTAAATTTAGATCACTCCCTCCAAGTTAGCCTTTTCAAATATTTTTTCTTGTATACATCTTTTTTAAAATTTTAAACTTTTTCTTTAAGCTAATATATATTTTTCTTTAGCTTTATCTTAACACAGATACTTTCAAATACACTTTCAATCATATTTTACAAACTTTGGGAATTACTTAAGCATTATATATAAAGGGAAAAATATATTTTCAAACTTTAGATTAAGACTTTCTTACAATTACAAACATCAGACTGATAAAAAATCCATCCTAATTCCAATTGACTCATTAGGTTTAAATCACTCCTTCCAGCTTGTCTTTATGGAATAAAATCTTTTTCTTCTCTGGAATGTTTGTCAAGTAGTTATAAGCTATTTTTTTTTTGTCAAGATGTTCTCAATCTTGTTAATGTCCATGAGGAAAAAGTCGCAAACTTGTCCTTTTAAAAGTTTCAGATTTTCTTGGAAAATTCTCTCAATTGCATTGGGAGGTTTATATTTAAACCATCATAATAAAAATTGGTATCAGATTTATATTCCAAAATTGCAATTGACTCCTCTGCATTGTCAGCTACTTGTGAAATTGCCTCGGTGGTTTGGTAACTTTCTACACATATTTGCATTTCTGAAGTAGTTTAAGAAGTTTTTTTAACATCCTTGGAGCATAGCTGATCTATGAATTGATGGATTTTATTTAAAGATTTTTCAAATACATTTCTAATAATTTGCTCCTCCATATTCTTAACTCCCTCTTTAATCAAAGAGTAGCTTTTTTGTAAGTCACTTACTAATTGCTTGCCAATCAGGAATCATAAAAATCAGAAAGTTTAAGCCACTCACAGCAGAGTAGACCAAGCTACAAATTACTAAAAATAATAAACTAGAACCACAACTTTTTGCCCTTATATTTCTCCATCAACTTTTTTTTTTAAAAAGATACTCTAGACTTCCTTATTTTAGCTTGCCTTCGGCAGCTTTCTTCCTTGTTGTTTAACAATGAACAAATCCCCCAAATGGTGCAAATCTTCAAAAAGGAATAAGAGGCTGTGGCTAAAGAGAGCATCTTTTAGCTTAATAAAGATTAATAGTCCTTAAAATGATTAAGAAATGAAAGGCACAACTTATTGTCTGTTTTAAAAATACATTTCAAAATGGTTGTTTCTTCAACAATGAACATTGCAGCCCCCCCAGCTTTTGGTGCATAGGCTGCTTCAAAGCACAGCTCCAGAAGCTACTTGCAGACCTTTGCTGTATCAGAGGATCTTGTGGGATATTCTAGGACTCCCCTAACCCAGGGAAATCATATAAAGTAAAGGAATGCCAGTTCTTTCTGCTGGTAATTTAAAAAGCTACAGTCCGGGGAACAACCCTTCAGGGATCCTTCCTGGGCATATCATCAGTTGGCTATCTCTTCACTGAAAGTTGCAAATACGTTGATCAATGTTATAGAAGAAAATCATGTTACTAACCACAAATATCAAAATTAACTACAAATAACAACTTGTTTACATAGATGAACTGGAAAAAAAGAGGACAAAATCATTTCATATATGTAATCAGTGAGAAGGATCATCTGTGAGGGGAAGTGGCATGATATCCCACATTTTGAGAACAGCAGGTGCCTAAAAACAGAAGATGTTGACTGTTTTACTAATTCCTGAATTACCAGCATCCTTCTTCCACATGACTTTATTTCTGAGACACTGATGAAGTACAAGGAATTATAGGTAATCCCCGAATTATGAGCGTTCACTTAATGCTCATTTGAAGTTATGCAATAAGTGTCCCCTAGTGCTTATGAGCAAGTCCTAAAATTATGAACCGCAGAGGCTCTGCAACATTCACCCTGGTTATTCCCTCCTTCCCCACCCCCGCCCTGGGTCTCCCTGGGCACCAGGCCTTCAATATTCATCCTGCAAAGATCAAGATCCTTTGCTTTCTTGGCTGCTCCAGGCTTTCGGTGCATTCACAGAGAATGGAGGCCTAAAGTAATGCAAGTTCAAGCGAGATTAGTGGGGCGAGATCTTCACGCTACTGATCTTGTGTGATCTCATGGTACTTTAGGCCTCTGTTCTCTGCAACAGAGAATGGGGCACACTTCCATATGCCTCCTGAGGCTGGATTGGGATGTTGGAGGCCTTCTCCAGGCTGCTGATGACCAGATTTGAGGCCAGGGAATGCTTCTGCAGCCCTCTGGTGGCCTGATCTGGGTGCCAGAGGCCTTCTCCAGGCCGCTGTCATCCAGATCTGAGGCCGGGAGACGCTTCTGCAGCTCTCCGGTGGCCCGATCCAGTAACTCGAGGATTACCTGTAGGCAAATGATGGTGAAAACTTAACATCCATTTCCTCCTTCCTATATGAGGGCATAGTCATCCCTGAGAGGAAATGGAGGATATGATTAAATGAGGTATCTAGGTCTTCTTAGGGGCCAAGTTAGCACAAATGTTCTAGGTGCAGAGATGCTAAAGATTTCTAAATGAATACAAGAAAGCTTAGGAGCTAATATTCTGGAAGATATATAGCTATGATATTCTGAGGGCACACTTGGTAGACACTTCTCTGGAAGGTGGAACCAGTTTATGGGCTCAAACCACTAAGTGGGAAGGTTAGAAGAAGGGCAAGATATTTGGTGGGTTGACAGTGCTCAAGTATTGACTCACAGAGATGTGTGCATGGAAGGGAAAGTAAAGGGAAAATGTCTGTGTAAACGCAAGCTCCAAAAGTGGGCACAACACTTCCATTTGTATTTCAGTTTCTTCTTTTTTAAAAAGAAGGAGTGAAGGTGAGGTGATTGTTATCACTTTATGAAACACCACAATATAGGTTTGATACATATCACACACTGCATCAAATTAAAAGCATGCATATGGCTATAGCAGTGATTTCTTAATTTCATTAAAATTACTGTACTGACAGCTGGTCTCCTGAACAAATGAATATGTCAGTGACTGATTATAGATTAATAACATTGCCATTTCTTCAAAGTTGCAGTATTTTTTATTCAAATGTAGCCTCATAAAATTAGATGTCTCACAATGTATGTGTTAAAATTGTTTAAGGAAACATAGCAATATGTTCAGTTTGCCCCCCCCCCCCGGGTGGGAGACACAGCTTCTTATACCCATTATTCACACACACACACACACACCTCAGAAATGTTATGAAAGTTTTTGTTAAAAAAATGCTAGTTTACAGAGCACTTTCAATTGCTTTACATGTGCTGTTGATGCTTTAAAATTGCCATGAAATTACTAACCAAATATGCCTTAAGGCATCCAAATGTTAAGTATGAAAGTTAGGATTTTCTAGGGCTCTTTCTGCTTCATAGGTTTTAGCCTATGACTTCTTCCTGCTGCTATATAGCCTATATCTACAGACTAAATCTACTCATGATCTTCTCAATTCATAATAAATGGTTATAATTGAAAGCTTCTTAGTATCTTTTAATGTTATTATATTGAGATAAGTCACCAGATGACTGATTTTTCAAAATGGTAGAAGCAGCCATAGCAACTGTGCAAAATTATCAAGGGTGCTTCACTTAACAAAGCATCAAACAAAGTATCCACTAATCTGCTTCATAAAGCAACCCCTCATTTTTACAAGTGAAATAAAGGGACATTGTTGCTTTGTGCCACTCCAGAGGGTTTTTTTTAGCTTCCTCTTCCAGAGCTCATGATATAGGAAATGACTGAGAGATTCCTTCTCCCCCAACTGTAGCATGTACCAAAGGTATTTAGGCCAGTTGCCTACAATACTCAGTGTAGATTGTCCTCCTTGGGAAGGTGTCAGCAGCAACCCAAAAAGCAAAGGGTGGAAGAAAGTGGGGACTTGAATTTCACAACAGTTCTTTAGCTGCTATGCCTGATTTGACCTTGCTTTTATTCCTCAGTCAACACTCACCTTTTTAGAGCACCTAATTGGCTCATTTATCTTGACAGGCAGTCTCAGCCTGGGCATTAGTCTAGACCAGGGGTCTTCAAACTTGGCCCCTTTATTACTTGTGGACTTCAACTCCCAGAATTCCTCAGCCAGCATGCCTGCCTGAGGAATTCTGGGAATTGAAGTCCACAAGTCATAAAAGGGCCAAGTTTGAAGACCCCTGGTCTAGACCCACTCATCTCAGCAAGTAGATGCCTAATCTAGAAAGAAAACTTACTTTTTTCAAAGTTTTTTTTAAAAAGCCAAATTCAAACAAAACAAAACAAAAATACTGCTATAAAACTACTAGTAGCTGGCAGAACCCCATATAGAAAATTGTCCTTATTTCCAAGACCTGAAAAATTCTCAAGTATTTTTTATTTATTTACTTTTTATATTAACATAGCTTAAATGATTATAAAATAAGCTGCATCAGGTTACCCTGAGTGTCTAAGAATTGCAAGAATACTACATAGTCATGTCTATGCTGTATATATTTCCATCACTCGAAATGCTGTTTGGGTTCCCATACTTTCCAATTTGAATATCTGAAAAAGCTTCATCAAGGAGTCATCATATCTTTCCTTGGGATTAACAGGGAGGGTGAAAACTACTGTAGAGATGACCACTTCATTTCTGAGTCATTACAAGAACATTTCATTCATCTATGAGAACTTCACCAGACTTCTTTTCTCCTTTGAAAGGAATTTCAAAATCATATTCAACCCAGAGTTGTTGAATATAGACTGAACTGCATGAAAATTTAAAATCATCATCATCATCCAAGGTCCTTGTAAAGAATTAGGTGGAAAAAAGTCAAATCCAGTTTAAATATCTGGCTGACTGTTATTATTAACAACCAACCTAAATTACCATCACCATCATCATCGTCGTCGTCGTCGTCATCGTCAACAACAACAACATCATCATAATCTCATTTATGAAATTGAGTAAGAACTGGTAGAAAAAGTACAGGAGGATTTCTCTGTATGGTACTGCTAGATAAATATTTTTGTAAACATTTCTCATGAGCAAAGAGATCCTATAACTGATGCCAAAGTAAAACCTCCCTTTGTGGGTTTCCATAAATGGAGCGTAATATATTAATCAAGACTGACTCTGGTTGGGTCTAATATGAAATTGGATTTAAATCCCATTTTAATCCCCATTTGTTGGCATTATTAAGAAAACAGCTGTTTGGTGGGACTGAGACCAAAATAATGCTTAAGCTTGGGAAGAAATTGCATCTTTTATTCAGAGAAAAGACAATTGTCAGAAATAGGCTTATAGGGGTGCTTTTTTGAAACTTTCAAAAAAATTAAATGAGTTTGGAAAAATTTCAACATATACAGGTGAACCCAAGACAACTGAGTAAAAGTACAAACTGATTAATCAATCAATCAATGGAAACAATCCAATACAGTACAGAAATTAAACAACATTTGAAATTCTATAATTGTGAAGAGCTATGGAATTAATGTTAATTTTGGTGTCCAATGGTTCACCTACTGTAACTAACTTTATAACCTGGATTTATGGTCTTCTCAGCCTATTTCTTTTACAAGACCACTTATTCTCCCCTCTACATTACCAACTCCTTAACACCCCAGTGTTCATTTTATCTGAAAAATAGCTTTTTGTAGAAAAGATTCTGACTCGGCAATTTCAAAGATGTTTTAATCAAATGTCATATTACTCTGTATGGGGAGATGGGTGGCATATAAATTTAATGCATAAATATCATATGGTGTGCACTGATCAAATTTCCCTACATATGAAACTATTTACTTGGATAAGCATTTCATTTAGGTTTAGAAAACACCAAGTAAACTAATAACCTGAACATCTGTAAGCAAACTTATCTGGCCATCTTTAATAGAATCCAGTCATGACTCTTAGTGAGATAGATTTGATCCACAGTGATCTGTTCCCTAACCTGTTCCTTCAAGTCTTCCAACAGAACACCATCACCATTGCTACTGGTTGCCTTCTTCTTCTCTTTCCTTCCATCTTTCCCAGCATTGTAGACATTTCCAGAGAATTAGATCTTAACATGATACATCTAAAGTATGATCATTTAAACCTGGCCATTTGTGCATCAAGTAAGAACTCAGTTAATTTATTCAATGATCCACTTTTATGATTTTCTGGCTATCCTTGGTATTCTCAGGAGTTTTCTCCAACACTAAATTTGATATTGCCCAGATCATTATAATTAATAACAAAAGGAAAGAGAGAAAACAATGACCTGCTAGGTTCTAACTTCCCTTCTCTAACACTAAGAGTGCACCTGTTTGCCCCATCACTTGCCGTAGTGTGTATATATTTCTTCTCTTCACATATGTCCTGGTCATAACTCTGCTCAAAAGCACTATCTATACATCTAGCTGTGGAAACATTAAATAGGTAAGTGTTATGAGTGGTGAATTCAATTCTCAGACTTAGGTAGAACATTAAAAGTGGAAGAAACATATTATATTTTTTGGGAGTGATTTGTAAGGAAGAACACATTCATCCTTGCTACCATGCCCTTTATCCATTCCATATATGGCAGGTTCAGCCATACTAAAAACATGTATAAGAAAAAGAACAATCCATGACCTTCTTATAATTGACTTTGTGTGTATGTATTGGCTTGACATGGCTTTGGACTATGTTTGTTTATGCCCCCAAAAAGTTTTGTTTGTTTGTTTTTAAAGACAATTTTAATAGTGCTAATTTTGACTTCTTTACTGTATGTATATCCTATTTTGGTGTGCCTATATTAGTAATGCTGTTGTACATTGTTATTGCAATACCTTTTTGAGTTTTCCTAATGGTATACAGACTATACACATACTTGATTTAGAATGTATGATTCAGAATGTATAATTTTGAGTCTCTTTAATAATACTTAACTCCCAAGGTCTGTGATAGTTTTTCAAAGGATTTTTTATCAGAAAAACTTCAACAGTTTTATTTGAAGAGAAGGAAAAGTACTCAAAGTAATTGCAGTTGTATAAGCCCAATTTAGTACACAGGTGGTGTGCATTTATTAAATATTCCCCACTTGGTCTAAAGGGAAAAAATAGTTGTACACAATTTTGTATAAATATATAGCTGCATTTGAAGAGTGATTTCACATTTCATACATCTGCCTTAGTGTAGTTTTTTAAAAAATGAAGTTATTAAAACATATTCATCGAAATATATCTACTATTGTTATTATTTTCAGGAAAAGTATTGTTGAGGGAGAGGAAGAGACAGTAAGGAGAGATTTGTTAGTTTCAAATCTCACACTAGAACAGCATCATATTTATGCATCAAATATGATTACACCTTGCTATTCAGAAATAAATTCAGTTATGTTCAGTAAGTGGTCACAAAAAAGGGGGGTCAATTGATGTCCTTCAAATTGCATCAGTCCTCATCAAGAAGGCCTGTAGCACAGCATTGTGGCAATTGTAATTCACAACATCTAGAGGAACCAGGTTACTTTCTCTAGCCTGTAGGATGACAGTTTCATTCTTTCAATACAGATATACAGTGCAGCAGCCAAATTGAAGCTATGATACTACTTTAGGAGCTATTCAGTACTGTGGATTGGCCTCTTTTCAGATAGGAAGTATGCTCAAAAGTGTAACTCATGCAAAATGTGGGCTCCTTTGAATGCAAGTAATTCTAATGGGCCAGGGAAACTATCTTTTCGTGACTGGGAAAGAGGGAATGGCTCATGCAGGTGTGAATAATATAACAGGGATGTCAAGATGATATGTTGAAATCATCGGGAAAATAGTGGTTTGGGTTTTGTTTTTGTTTTCATTTGTGTATGTGTGGTTTGACAAGCTAGGGATATTATTTTAACCATTACTTTGAATGCAAATTGTGCATAATTGCACTATTGAACTTCATGTTCAGATTTGGGAAGATGATCTGGGAGGGTACTGGAGGACACAAGAAGGGACTGTCTTCCCTTCTATACCTGTAAGTGTTACATACATTTTATAAAAACAAGTTTCAAGTGATTGACAGCTAAATAGGTGTTGGTTAGAACTAACTCTCAATGACTCTTCGTTCTCCTGAAGATAAGGCTTGCTATTCTTCCGAGTTCCTAATAAGAACCCAGCACCTGCTCCCAGAGAGGGGGGAAACTATTTGTCCTTCTGTTCATCTTGCCTTAGAAGTGAGGGTGATCCAACTGTAATATCTGTCACCCCATTCATTGCCATGGTTGATTCAGCTGATATGGCTGGCTAAGCAGAGGTGCCTTTCCTTGTTCATTGATCCATGTGTGTATCCCTCCCAAAGCTGTGTACTCAGTGGAATGACCATCCCAGGTAGAAGGAGTACTCTTCTCCTTCATACTCTTCTTCTCCTTGTTTGCTCCAGCATGTGTCTATCAAAGCCAATGGAAAACAAAGACCTAGTAAGAATCAGCTCCAATCAGAAATCGCTCTCAGAATCTATGAGAATGAGCTCACTTGCCTATTTCATTGGGCCAGGGAAACTATATTTTCTTGACTGGGAAAGAGGGAATGGCTCATGCAGGTGTGAATAATATAAATTGGGAATCAGTGATACTTCTTCCCCATCTGCATGCATTGAATGGTTCTAAAGCAGGGTGTCAAACTGCCGGCCTGTTTCATCATACCGAAGCCACACCCACCCCATTGCCGCAATGCAAAAAGAGTCATGATATGTCGCGACACGTCACGTGATGTGGCGAGTTTGACACCCGTGTTCTAAAGAGATGGCTTCCTCCAGGTCTTGCAACACTTGACTTGCTGAAAGACATTTTTACTCTTTTACATTAAAAAGCTATTATTTTGATGAGTAAAAACTGCATCTCTTTCACAAAGCTTCAGAAACTCTGACCTAGAAAGTTTGCAAAGAAACTCATAGATTTCCTTCACAGTGTAATAAGTTGGTTCTTCTTGGCTATTAGATTGCAATCCACATAAAATAAGCACTTATGGAGAAAAAAGAGAAAGAAAGAAAAATAGACTTGGAAGAAACTGGAACAAGCTTCAGGAGCTGGTGGATGTGCTTGACTATTATCCATGACTACAAAGAAGCACAGTGTGTTGAAAACCTTTCAGAAGGATGCTTCAGACATTCTTTCTTCAAAACAAAACTTGCTAATAATTTGACAAGGGCAGAAGAGAATACACATGTGCACATGCGCGCACGCGCACACACACACACACACTTACTCTATTACATTCAGCATTGTAAAAGTTACCTATATAAATTCTATTGTTTTCTGTCTGATATGGGAACGCTTTTTAGAATGGGGAAGCAGAATATTTTCATGTCTGATTGCGATAAAGGGAGTATTGACATGGGTATATATATTTTTAAACTCTTTGAGAATCACAGGGGTCCCAATCAATGAATTAATTTGGAAGGTTTCACAAAATGCCTACAATGACTAGAAATCCAAATAAATGAAAGTTAGTAAAAAAGACATTGATCTAGTCCAAAAACTTTCACAATATATGAGATTGTCTTTTCTTAGACCACAGAGGAATATTGATGGGATTTAGGACATATTGCCTAATACTTTTGTTGAAATTTCCTTATTAGGCTTGCCTGGTCAATTGCCTCAAGCTGAGTTTTTACTGACTCTAGTCAATTTCATTCTGCCTTTGTCAATTGTAGGCATTACAGGTAGTCCTCCCTTACAACTGCCTTGTTCAGCAATCATTTGAAGTTATAACGGTGCTGTCCTTCAGTCACGTCATCACCAGTATACTCAATATGCATTGTCTTGTGTTTGACTTGTTTTTTTTTTGTTTCCCTCTCTTGCAGAGCAAAGCAGAAGACAGGATGACAAGAGAGTAAGCAGGCACACAATGGGAACACATATCGAAAGCAATGTGCTGTCACCAGCAGCTTCAAGCGATGGCATGCCACGACCAAATTTACAATGCATCGATAGAGACCCACTCAAACACCTTCCAAAACTACATTATGAAAACTTCAGGCTAACCTAATCATAGAGTCACTTTGATATTAATGTCCTCAATCTGTCATGGCAGCAATCGGTAGAAGGGATTTGGATTGTAGCAACTCTGCCTGAACATACAGAGCAGAGTGGGCAGACAGAAACAATGGGAGAAAGGTGGTCCCTTGTGCAATGGGTCCTAGCAATGAAGCCAACTGGCAGTTAATGAAGCTTGAGGAGTAGTGGTGACACAAGGGTAGAGAATGAAGAATGAGAGAGAATGAAGCACCCATTCCTGCTTATACTGCTGCATTTCAAACCAGCTTTACCTTCCTGATGGTCTTCAAGGGCAGCCCTATTTAGAATGCATTAATCAGATTGTTCCAAACACAAGCACCCCACAGCCTTATTTTCTGCCTAAAAAGGATTTAGAATAATAATAACGTAGAAGGCAGCCTGCTACATTAAGATCAGGAGCTTCCAAGCTCATGAAAGCAAGCATGTCATCTATGGATAACCCAGCAATATGGAAGGAAAAGGATGTTCTTTCAGGCAACTGACAAGTGAGTTTAGCTTCCCCTGCTTCTGCCCAAATTGTCCATATTCTGACAATGGAGTTGATGGAAAGAAAATGCTTCTTATCCAATGGCTTCATTTCAAACAAAAGCATCAGCACTCTAAGTCCAGCATATGAAAGAAGCAAAAGCTTTCAACTGATGGATGTAATTGACTGTAAACTATAAGCAATATAATCTCTTGACTTCTGAATTGGTGACCTTGGCACTTGGAGAAGAAGAGAAGAGACAAGACACCTTTGCATTGTCAAAAGGATTAATGCATGGTCAATAAAATTGCTTCCAGAGTCAAGAAAACGACAGGGCTAGGTACACGTCTATTTGTCCGTGTGTGTGTGTGTGTGTGTATGTGTGTGCACGTGTGCGTGTATGTGTTTTTTTTTTCTTTCTTTCAAAGATGCAGACAGTGTCTGCGGTCAAGGCACTCTAGTGTAAAAGACAACTCTTGGAATGCATCTTGAGCTTAGATAAAATAAATGAATAGTCCTCTGCAGCAGCAGCTGTTTGTGGAGGGACAGGGAAACAACTGGTTTTTCACCATTTGACAAAATATAATTGCAGCAAAAAATAATTTATAGCTGCACATTTAGAAGGGATTATTTTTCTTTCTCTAAAAATGAAGGAGAGATATTAAAAGCAGTTGAGATTTCTAGGACTACTATATGCTGGGTCTCATTCATCACTCCATAAATACTTTTCCATCATCTTACTAGACCAAAGTATGAGGTGGAGTAGGGGTGACAATTGATAGACCAGCGAGTTCTAGTCCCACCTTAGGCATGAAGGTCAGCTGGGTGACTTTAGGCCAGTCATTCTCTCTCAGCCCAACCCATCTCAACCCCCCCACCTGTGGGGAAAAGAGGAGGAGGAAGGTGTATTAGGTATGTTTGCGTATACCAGTCCGGCATCTGATTTTTTTTCATATAACTGAAGCTGGTTGGTCCCTGAATATAGATCCTTTCAACATTCATATTTTATTATGTTTTTTTAATCTAGATTAAATGTTAATATATACTCCATGTATGATATGCCATATCCTAAACAAACAAACAAACAAAATAAATAAAGGCAGAAAGGAGCATGTGGCTTGCGTGGTTAACAAGCAGCAACCACATGTTCGAGATGCGAGTACTACTCTAGGATGGGGTGAGCTTTCATCCTTTGCTCCAGTTCCTGCCAGGGACATGAAAGCTCCCCCCCCCCCAAACTGGGCTTCCCCCAGGCAACAGTGATGTCACTGGCTAATCCTTTCAGTCCAGAAGTGCCTTGATGCTTTTATCATGAGTGCAATCTGAATAAAGGCAGAATATAAATAATAAAATAAAATAAAATATAAAAAGTTATCTTATTCAGGCTTAACATTAGAGTAGGAACTCAGAAAGCTGTAGCCAGAATTGAATGTGGTCCACCAGCCCTTTTTGGGGATGTGTATGCAAAAGTCCCGAAAACCAGTGAGATGAAAACCCATTTATTCACTTTGAAAAGAGGGTTAAAGGAGTTAGGATTATAAAAAAAAAAACCTGAAACATTGATTTTGTGTGGCCCTCAAGATAATAGAAATTGTGCACATTTGGAGAGTTGAAGAATGCAGCCAAAATGATCAGAGACTGAAATAGTTTTCTGACAAGAAACAGTGGAACCTTTGACACTTTGTTTGAAAAAAACAGATTTAAAATTTTGTATTATTATTTGTATTAAGGTGTATAAAACAATACCAATTTTTGAGATGGAAAATAGGGTTTCCTGCTTATTCTGAAACTTTAGGACCAGCAGATACTTGGTAAATATGATTGAAAGGGTATTTAAACCAAGCACGAAGAAAACACTTCTTTATATAGCACGTAATTTATTTATGGAATTCATTACCTGAAGACAGTGATGGCCATTAACTTGGAGACTCTACATGGGGGTAAGTCTCCATCTTTTCCTGGAAAACACTGAAGAGTCATGTGGTTGGCTACTTTGAGAAAGAAAATGCTGAACTCAGATGGCCCTTGGCCTAATAAGTCTATCCTTATTGGGGGGGGGGGGGTTGAGCAAGAACCAAGTTACTTCAAATTCTAATAGGTTGCAGTAGATTCTATAACAACAACAACAATAACAATAATAACAATAATAACAATAATAATAACAACAACAACAACAACAACAATAACAATAACAATAACAATAACAGTTGGAAGGGAGCTTGGAGGTCATCTAGTCAACCCCTGTTTAGGCAGGAAACGCTATACCATTTCAGACAAATAGCTGTCCAGTCTCTTCTTAAAAACTTCCAGTGTTGGAGCATTCACAGCTTCTGGAGGCAGGTTGTTCCACTGATTATTTGTTCTAACTGTCAGGAAGTTTCTCCTTAGTTCTAGGTTGCTTCTCTCTTTGGTTAGTTTCCATCCATTGCTTCTTGTCCTGCTTTCAGGTGCTTTGGAGAATAGCTTGACTTCCTCTTCTTTGTGGCAGCCCCTGAGATATTGGAACACTGCTATCATGTCCCCCCTTGTCCTTCTCTTCATTAAACCAGACATACCCAATTCCAGCAACCGTTCTTTATATGTTTTAGCCTCCAGTCCCCTGATCATCTTTGTTGCTCTTCTCTATACTCTTTCTAGAGTCTCAACATCTTTTTTACATCGTGGTGACCAAAACTGGATGCAGTATTCCAAGTGTGGCCTTACCAAGGCATTGTAAAGTGGTATTAACACTTCACGTGATCTTGATTCTACCCTCTGTTAATGCAGCCTAACACTGTGTTGGCTTTTTTGGCAGCTGCAGCACACTGCTAGCTCATATTTAAGTGATTGTCCACTAGTATGGTGGAGGTTAGATTAGATGTTATTAAAGATACTTCCAACTCTTATAGTCTGTTATTCTGTGGTTTATTATCTACCCAACAATGAAATTCACTTTCTTTTAAATTGCAATTATATAGAAAAATCTGTCCCTTAGTATTGTTGAGAATTAGTTTGAAAGGAGGAAAATTCATACTCTGGCTGCAGTCTCTTCCTAGCAAATGGGAATAATCAGAGGAGGACATATATTTCCCAACTAACTTTATTTTGGCTTCCCAGTATGTATGAAACTCTGTCTCATATAATCCTATGAACTCTAGAGATCTATTTTGATGGAATTTAACATTTTCTAATTGATCATTCATCTCTACAGAGTCAATGATATACTGGCAGTTAAATTGCTTCTTGTCACTAGGCATTCATATTTAACTATTAATAAATATAATAATAAATCTGGTACTCATTATATGGTTGTTTTATGCCACTATCATACTGAACATGACTTGTTTTGTTTTGTTTTAATTTTTTCCTGCAAAATTATCCTGATTTTTGCTTAAAAACAAATCTGTATTCCCAGAATAAAATTTGGTTTAAAACACAGACACACACACACCACACTGTTTTTTTACTGTGGAAAGACAAGTAGTGAAATATTCAAGAGCTATGGTAATGGAATGTAATATGCACTTGTAGAAAGTAAAACTCAATTGCCTCCAGTACTTATATCTATTGTAACAAATTAATTATAAAAATGTTTCATATTTGAAAATAGAAAGGAGCTGTTATAAAGACCGGAAATTACTTTCTTCCTTGAGTAGATAGTGGAAACCATTCCATTTGAAGATTTCTGTTATATTCTGGGCCTTGCTGAGTCATTCAGCAAGGCTCAGGAATGCTGCAGGAAGGCTGCAGAGACCTGAACAGACCACATGTCTGCCCGGGACCCAGACAGGCTGTCTCCGGCCTTGCACGCATGTGCAAGGCAGGAGAATGGCCTGCAATGATTGGCTGTGCATCCCCTTGCAAGGGGAGTATAAAAGGCCAGTTGCCGTTGTATTCTTGCTTCTGTTCTGTGAATGTACTTAATAAAGAGATCCTTTGTTGTGAACCTGCCTCGCCTCGATGTCTGCTTTGCAAGAACAGAACATTGGCAACAAAGGTGGGATTTGCCGCATAGGAAGCCAAAGGAAAAGAAGCTAGGGCCAACTCACCTGAAGGCCTGAAGCGAAGAGAAGCGCGGCATCCAGGAGAAGCAACCGCCTGCCAGAACAAAGACGCTGGAGGTGGGCTTGGCTTCGTGGGACCCCTTCTCCTTCCTTGTGGCGAGAGATGTCAAAGAGGCTATCGGTCACAACGATGTCCAAGCTGGGCCGTCTTGTCGAATTCGATACTTCGCACCCAGAATGATAGAGCTATTACGTAGCTCGCGTCGAGAACTACTTCAGGGTGAATAAGATCCAAGAAGAGGAATTGAAAGCTGCTACTTTGCTGTGTGTCTGTGGGCAAGAGACTTTTGACATTGCTGAGAACCTTGTAGCCCCAGCACCATTGGAGTCGATCGCCTATTCAAATCTAAAGAAAATGCTACGCAAGCATTTTGAGCCCAAGCTTTCTGTAATAGCTTGGAGGCACCAATTCGAGCAGCGGGATCAGTGGCCGGGAGAATCAGCTGCGGACTTCATCGCAGCTCTGAGGCAGGCTGCTAGGCCATGTGCATTCCAAGACTTGGAAGAGAGGCTCCGAGACCGGCTCATTTGCGGATTGCGAAGCCGTGAGATGCAGCAAAAGTTGTTTCCTAGAGCTGATGTTTTGTTCCAAGATGCCCTGAGAGAAGTTGCAGCTGAAGAAGCAGCCGGCGGTGCAGTGAAGGTATTGCAGTCGACCAAGAACCCTCCAGCAGCAGTCCCCGTCCATCAGGAAGTCGTGCGAGCGGCCTCCGAAGAAGAATCCGAGGAAGAAGTTGTGGACAGACTTCAACAGTCAGCGAAGAGAAGACTGCAAGAACGCAGAAGGAAGACACCTGCATCCCTTCGGTGTTTCGGCTGTGGGGGTCGCCACAGGAGAGCCGACTGCCATTTTCGTTCTGCTGTTTGCCGGGCATATGGCAGGCAAGGCCACATCGCATCAGCCTGCTTAGGTCGCCAGAAAAACAGGTCCCCCGAAGAGTTGCCTCTGAAAGGTACCAAGGTCCCCAGCCAACACAGGGTGGGTTTCTGCACGTCCCATAGGGGGGTATTCAAAACTGGGGTTCACCGGCCCCTTAAGAAAAAGCTTCACATTGATGTAAGAGTGCAGGGAGTTCCCCTGGCTGTGGAGCTGGACACAGGGTCCGCTCTTTCTATTATTTCTGCAGACACCTTTAAAAAGGTTTGTTCCAGGAGTGGCTCACAAGTCAAATTCAGGCCCTCCAATCTCATCCTCATTGACTTTCAGAATTCACGAGTCAGTGTGAAGGGGGAGGCCACACTTAGAGTACAACATAAAGAATTTGATGGGTTGATAGATGTGGTGGTAGTTGGGGGTGATCGCACGAGTCTTATCGGACTCGATTGGTTCGAGGCACTTGGGATCCTAGTGACTGATCTTAACCATCTACAAACTGCCAGCCTTGCAGGAGTCTGTAAGGAGTTTGCTGATGTGTTCAGCCCAGAGCTTGGCTCATACAAGGGGCCTCCCATTGCTTTAAGGTTAGATCCAGCCATCACACCCATCAGGGTCAAACCAAGGAGGGTGCCTTTTGCCCTCAAAAGTAAAATAGATGCTGAGTTGGACAAACTGCTCCAACAAGGCATTCTAGAACCTGTGGATTCTAGTCCATGGGAAACCCCCATAGTGACACCATTAAAAGCCAATGGTGAAGTCCGAATTTGTGTGGACTATAAATGCACTCTAAACAAAGCCTTGCAGCAGCATGCATATCCAGTGCCTGTGGTAAGCCACATTCTGGCCTCACTGAAAGGGGGGAAAGTCTTTGCTAAGCTTGATTTACTCAGGCCTACCAACAGTTAGCTGTTGATGAGGCAACAGCTGAGGCCCAAACTATAGTTACTCACAGAGGGGCTTTTAAAGTAAAAAGGCTGCAGTTTGGGGTCAATGTAGCCCCTGGCATTTTCCAAGGGGTGATGGAGCGAACGCTCCGTGGTATTCCTGGGGTCTGCCCTTATTTCGATGACATCCTCATTGCAGGAGAGTCATCTGGGAACTTGGCTGAAAGGCTGAGAGCTGTCTTGCTCCATTTCCACCAAGCTGGGCTGAAGTTACAGCAAGGCAAATGTAAAATTGGTGTAACATCCACCGAATTTCTAGGGTTTCGTATTGATGCTGAAGGCATCAGAGTCTAAATTCCAGGCCATTCAGCTCGCCCCTAGTCCCCAGTCAAAAGCTGAACTCCAGGCTTTTCTGGGCCTACTTAACTTTTATCATTCATTTCTCCCCCACAAGGTTGCAGTGACTGAGCCATTACACCGGCTCTTGGACAAGCAGACTCCATGGACATGGCTTGAAAAGGCTTTCAAAGAAGTCAAGGCTTTGCTATCTTCAAATGCGGTACTGGCGCATTTCAATGAGCAATTGCCTGTGTGCATCGCATGTGATGCCTCCCTTATGGGGTAGGAGAAGTGTTAAGTCATCTCAAGGCTGATGGGACTCAGGTCCCTGTGGCCTACTACTCTAGAACTCTCTCATCTGCAGAGCGTAATTGCATGCAGATTGACAGAGAAGCCTTGGCAATAATCTCAGGCATCAAGAAATTTCATGAATTTTTGTATGGCCGCCATTTCACAGTCTACACTGACCACAAGCCCTTGCTGGGTTTGTTTACAACAAACAAACAAACCCCACATATCATCTCCCCCAGAATGCTGAGAGGGTCAATTTTCTTGTCAGCTTATGACTACACCCTGGTTCACAAACCAGGGACAGAGATGGGCCACGCTGATGGCCTTAGTAGGTTACCTCTAAAGCAAATAGAGGCAGACCCTGCTCCTGCTGTACACATTCTTTCCATTCAGGAATTGTCTGAATCTCCCCTCAATGCTAGGGATGTGGCTGCTGAAACTGCCACTGATCACATGTTTGCACGCGTGCTGACACGGGTGTTGTCAGGGTGGCCTGACACGTGTCCTGGTACAGAGTTCCAAAGTTTCTGGCATAGGAAACATGAATTTTATACTTTCAAGGGGTGTATCCTGTGGGGAAGCAAAGTAGTCATCCTGGCCTCATTGAGGACTAGAGTCTTGCTCTCTCTGCATGAGGGACATCCGGGAATTGTGAGGATGAAGGTGCTTGCGTGTAGCCATCTTTGGTGGCCTGGACTCGATAAGGACATCGAGGCCCAGGTTCAGGGGTGCCAAGGGTGCCAACAGTCACAGCCTGAGATGCCCCAGGCCCCTGTACATAGGTGGGAGGAGACACTCACTCCATGGTCACGCGTACACATTGACTATGCTGGGCCCTTTTAGGGGCAATTTTTCCTCCTCCTCGTGGATAGCCATTCCAAGTGGCTAGAGGTCGTTCCTGTATCCTCCACTACTACTGCCAGGACCATCCAGGTACTCAGAGGAATCTTCGCTTCCCATGGTCTTCCTGATGTCCTTGTTTCGGACAATGGTCCCCAATTTACCTCTTCTGAGTTTCAGGCTTTTCTTCAAGCCAACATGATCCGGCATGCTATGTCTGCTCCTTTTCACCCTGCCACCAACGGTCAGGCTGAACACATGGTGCGTACCACCAAGGAAGCATTAAAGAGAATCACTCAAGGACCCTGGCATCACAGGTTAGCCGATTTTCTCCTTGCACACCGCACCACACCTTGCACAGCTACAGGGAAGAGCCCAGCTGAACTCCGCTGGGGTCGCAGACTCATCACTAAGCTGGACAGATTGCAGCCAGACCAGGTGGCTTCACAGGTGTCACAACCACGGGCACCTAGGAGACTCCAAGTGGGTGATCCGGTATGGGCCAGAAACTATGGGCATGGACATATCTGGGTACCTGCTGTGGTATGCAAGGTCTCTGGGCCACTGTCCTATGAAGTGGCCTTGGAGGATGGTCGTGTGCTTAGATGCCACATTGACCAAGTGCACTGGAGGCTTCCTGGCTACATTTCCACTCCTGGGGGGGAGGGGGACCCCAATTATGATTGTGGACCACAGTCTCTCCATGAGGGCGCTTATCCAAATGTTCCTACACATGTTGCAGGTGGGGGTCTTGCCATGGAGGCGGCTCCTGACTCTGGCATAGACTCTGGGGGTCTTGCCATGGAGGCGGCTCCTGACTCTGGCAGAGGTCCCTGGCTAGGGGCAAATGGCCGTAAATCGGCTACTCAGGGTACTCCTGCTGCTGGTCTTGGGCTCGAGGGACAGTGCTCCCAAGAGGAGTCCAATGGAATTTTGGGGAACTCCACCCCACCAAGGGACTCGGGGAACTCAACCCCACCAAGGAACTCTGGTTTGGGTCTGGTGGATCCAGCCAGTCAGCAGTCAGGAGGAACCCCTGAGTCTTCTGGGCGACAAAGTCCTGGTTTGTTTTGCACAAACCGGGAGCAGGCACTCCAGGCACCTATTCCTAATCCTACACCTGCAACTACACCTGCACCTAATCTGGCTCCATGGAGATCAGAGAAGGTTAAGGGTCCTCCTAAGCCTTTAAAGGAATATGTCAGGTCCTTGTTTACTACACAGGAGGTTTATTAGTCCTCGCCATCTGAGGGAAAGGAAAAAAAAAACAATTGTAGTGTTGCGGGGTTCATATTGTCAAATAGTGAAAGTCCATGGACGTAACAGGGACTTGAAGGTAATGGGTTGCAAGGAGTAAAGGTTGAAGTATAACGTGCCAACCGGCCTGCTATGCTGTGTTGTGTGTAAAGTGTTAAACAATGTGTTTACTTATTGTTTAATCCAAGAGGGGAGGGGTGTTATGTCCTGGGCCTTGCTGAGTCATTCAGCAAGGCTCAGGAACGCTGCAGGAAGGCTTCAGAGACCCGGACAGACCACGTGTCTGCCCGGGACCCAGACAGGCTGTCTCCGGCCTTGCGTGCATGGGCAAGGTGGGAGAATGGCCTGCAATGATTGGCTGTGCATCCCCTTGCAAGGGGAGTATAAAAGGCCAGTTGCCATTGTATTCTTGCTTCTGTTCTGTGAATGTACTTAATAAAGAGATCCTTAGTTGTGAACCTGCCTCGTCTCGATCAGAATAATTTCCATTTATTGTTTGAGGCTTATTTATCCAGTATAAAATATATGCAGTTACCTGGAATGGAGTGGCAAAGGGGTGTGTCTCTGGCTCTGAGCTCACTGCATTCTCAGCCAGATAACAGTTGAATGTTATATTCAACATTCTCAACATTCATATTCTTGCCTATTGTAATGTCTGTTATTTCTTCTACAATCAATGCAGTCACACACAGAGACCAAATTCCTTCTCTGGAATCTTTAGAGATTGTCTTATGCAAAGCTGAATTATTTCACCACCTAATTCTGGGACTTGATGACTATTTTTATGATTAAAAATGATGATGATGATGATGATGATGATGGTTTTCTCACTTAGTGATCCCACTTTATGAGATTGATCATATTCTTATATCATAGAGGAGGAGTCCCAAAGGTTTCAAGAGGCAACTGGACTTTCTTGCTTTTCTTTGAAGACGTTTCGCTTCTCATCCAAGAAGCTTCTTCAGCTCTAACTGGATGGTAGGGAATGGAAGGATTTACATTCCTTGCAGATAGCTGGTCATTTGAATTCCTTTAGAGAGTCGTTGAGTCGTTGTCGTTGAGACAAACTTGGAGGTTTGTCTATGTCCTCAGGGTCACTTAAGTAGTGCAAATGGGTGTGGAGCCTTCTTGGAACTTTTGAAAGAATTTTGTCTTATTCTTTCATTGAGAAGATAGAGCTGTGCTTTCTGCAGGATGTTTTCTGCCCTGTGTCCCTTCACTGTTGAAGACAGGCACAGGCTGTTGGGGATGAGTCTGTGTTGTCTGCATCTCAAACTGAAGCACAAATGGTTCCTGTAGTTTGCAATTTTTCTGGAAATCCATTCATACTCCCACATCATTTGAAGAGTGGTCATCCCAAAGTGTATAGCTAAATGTCTATGGAGATTTTCAGTCATCCAGATAATGGTTGTCCCAAAGGTGCTTTTTCAAGAGGCAACTGGACTTTCTTGTTTTTTCTTTCAAAGAATCATGACCTGGATGACTGAGAATCTCCGTAGACATAGAGGAGGAGGTGGATGTAGGATTACTGACTCGTTTCCTTTCGTCTTATTTTGTTTGTTCTTTAATGAAATTAAGTTTATATACTGTATGTGAAGTTTACTTTGCGTTGCTTTTTAATTTGCTTTTAAAAATAATACTTTAAAAAGTTTGTATTATCATTTTCATTATCTTGATTTACAGTACACTGGTTCACTGGTTTATTATCAACATTCAAATTTTTTACTATTTTTTGGGGGGCATAATCTATTGGGCATAACTTGAAGGAGAGAACCTGAGAGAGAACCATATATTGTTGGTAGTATATGACAGTAACTTCAGGACTTTCAGACAACTAAAACAATAGTTTTGTGGGCACCACATGGCCCATAGACTCCTTACCTGGTCCAATATTATTTATTCAGCTTCTTCAAATGGATTAACACCAAATATGAGCTTTATAGATATTGCATCCAATGCATTTCATTGGCACAGACCTGATGAAGGCTAGTTTATTATTACCCTGCACTATCTGTCTGAATCTTTGGCAAGGATCTTTCATATCCCTGTAATCTGACCTTTTAACTGAAGGTGTCCTATCACATATAATCATCATCTTAGACCAGAACAGAAAATATATAGCTCCACATTCTAAAAGTTGCACTTCCCCTCCTCACCACTATGGATTATAATACATATAAATAAAGGTCAACTATTATTACTGTTTCAAAGATGTTTCATGAAGCTCTGCTTTGCTGTCATGATGAAATAGCAATATTATTATTACAATAATAATCTCTAAAGTAATTAAAGATACATCAGTTAACTATAAATAATATCTACTACCTTAACTTTTATTTTCTAAAAACCCAGCAGACTTTATACATTCCTGAATATGCTTCAGATCTTACCTTCAGATTTCAATGTAACTTCCCTGCTCAAACAGAGCTTAGACAAATTTTAGACAAAGATTAAGTGAACCTCTATCAAACCTTAGTTTGTTACCAGACTTTGCCTTAAATAAACTTGGAGAACACTAGACAGAGTGGCTGGCTTAGTAATGTTGAAATAAGAACTGGGGGAAAATATGTTCATAAATTTGTAACATTTCTCACAGCCTTGCTCGCTGAAATCAACTATATCAGAGATTTTGATTACTCATGGAAATTGAGTAGTATAAATAGCCCCATATGGTCATCAGGTCAATTTTCTAATTTGTAATATTTATTGCATTCCTGATAAGATAATTCTCATATTAAAAGATAGTTAGACCCCCATATTTTGTTTTGCAAAATATGATTTTTTTTCCAGAATCATAAATGAACCCACATGCAAACACATAAAGAAATGGATGATATTTATTATATTTTAAAATAATTTATTTCATTACATACTGTGGATAAATGATGTAGTCAGAACACTAGCTTAATATACATTTTATATATTTAATCTTTGTCATCATATATCAATCTAAATATCTGCTGACTTATAATTTAGATCTAAATTCTATAAAATGCTAAATATCAGGCATTAAGTCATTTATCAAAATGGTAATTACTTCTTCTGTGATAGTATTATTTTTATGTCCATATCATCAATATTATAGTATCTGTTGGATGAATTGTCTTCTCAATAAAGCACAGTTGTTTGTCTTAACCATTATTTTCAGATGCCTACAACAAAATCAAAATTAATAATAACTTACCATTGAGAAATTCAGCTTGATTTGTTTCAAAGGAACATCATTTATCATGAAAGGTAGAGCTCATATTTTGAGCTTCTCCAGATCTGTGATTTTGTAAAATTTTGACTAATCATTCTTGAAAAGTTACCCTCATTTCACTATCAAAAGACCAATTCTGATACTGAGAGCATGGCAAAGGACATCCAGACAAAGGACTTTTTTTTTTATTAAAAAGGAAAATTAATTACACAAATATTCTGT
The DNA here is from genome assembly GCA_023970755.1 of Azemiops feae. NCBI lineage: Eukaryota > Metazoa > Chordata > Lepidosauria > Squamata > Viperidae > Azemiops > Azemiops feae. The sequence continues at coordinate 912,583 of JALGBA010000588.1, forward strand.
CTTTCTTATTCTAAATTAATTTTCTCTGGGAGAAAAAGAAAGGGTGAGAAAGAATATGAGTTTAAAACAGTCACGTGGGCCTTGTAACCTTCTCATCTTATAAAACTGGCACAAATTTGAAATAATATTTATATATTACCCTGCAACTAAAATGTTATATATCAAATTCTTCTTTCTTCCTGTTCTCTCCCAATCAACATCCATCTGCAACAAAAATGAAAATTGTTTATTCCCATTGCATTTTACAACTAAAATTTCATTATATTTTAAATAAAAATCTGTACTAAAATTCAGATTCTGCCTTCATTACTAATTCATGCTTAATTGGACACAATTGTTTCAGAAGACATAAAATCAACTGTCAAGCACTGCAGTTTTCAAATACTATCAAGTATCAAGGAAACAAACCAGTTAGTCTTCTAACTTTATTCCATTAAGTGAATAAAACCCTGGTATACCTTTCCTTGTATGGAAGAGGCACATTGTTCCTTTTTTGAAAATTTCAATAGAAAACAAATGCATAGGTGGGTGAAGATGTAGACCCTTCTTTTAAAATCAACACTACTGTTCAATACTAATCTCCTGGCCTCAAAGTCCAGAATATATCAACGTTTTTAAAAATCAACCGGGTTGCGGCCAACTTAATTAAATGAACATGGAGAAAATCACAACCACTTGGCTATGGTTTGATCTTAACATCATAATAATATGAGTCAAATAATGTACATTCCAAATATTTTTTTCTAATTATACCCCCTTTCTTTTTGTCTGATTCGATTCTCAAAGTATTTATTAGGCCCAGATGCATATTTTAATTCAGAGTCTATTTCTGTGGGTGCACAAGCTGCTAGTCATCTCCACAGGATGACTAGAACCATAGTTTATTGAGAGAGGCTATAGTAACAGAAGCTTGCAAGTCTGTTTGAGTTTCCCTTTGCTTTCTACTTACAACACAAGAAATCTGTGGGAAGCTAGTTCTAAGCCTCTTTCTAATATTTTCCCAGCTGCCTGGTGGTAAATGCATGCTTTTTCATCTGTTCCTGTCTTAACAGCTTCTAGACGGTTTCTCCAAGATCATGTCCATGGCTCCTTCTACTTATATTTTTTTTTGTTCTGTATTATCTGCAAATAGATTTCAGTATTCTATTAGCTTGCACAAATACGAATTTCATCCTGTGATGTTCTTCAAGGAAATCTTTTTAATGAGAAAGCAGGGAAAGACAGGAGTGGAGACAGAGGATATTCAAGAGGAAAATTCATATTAGATGCCATATATCAAAGGGGACATTTTTTATTAAGAGTGTGTGTTAAATTGGGCACAGCAATAAGGAATCATAGATAAAGGTGTTACTAATCTATATCAGTAATTCTTTATTGCTTGTGCCTCGTTTAATTCAGCACTAAGATAGCTATTGATACCTTTTTGCTTCTTTTCCTAGTATTTCCTTTTCTAGTAAATACAGCTGTATCAGTGGATTTGCCAAATCACATACAGGAAGGCAAAAAGAAGAAGAAGAAGATAGCCAAGATGAAAAGCTGATGAGAAGAATAGAAAAGGAAAAATACAAATTGCAATAAGTTCAGTGTGTAGAGATGTAAACATTAAAATATCCATCTGCATCCATCAAGCAACCCTCAGAGATTGGTTAACATTTTCTGGAGGTGGGGCTTAGGCTGTAGCTTGCCCTACTAAATTTCATACAGTAGCAGAAGTGTAACTTTTTATAGTGTATTTGTGTTTTTTTCCCATTCATGTTGGAAACCCAAATAATATGTATATATTTTTACTATTTGTTGATTATCACATCAACAGCATTTCTGAACCCAGAACTGGTTCAAAATCTATAAATCTTTCTCTCACTGGTTTGCAGTTTCAGCTTTCATAGCTATTCCACAGATTTTATGATTGCCCATGTATTCTTATTCTCCAAGATAATATCTTACTTAGATTGTCATTACCTTTCCCTATACAAATTGATCTCCTTTTTATTCATCCACTGGGCCCAAAGAAAAGAAAACTATTTACCATTTCTTAAATGTCAACTGAAAATTCACTGAACATGTTTGTAGTCAGCTGTATTCTGTTAACATTTCATGTTAAACTGGACGTCTCATTGTTATTACCATAATTAACTTCTTATTGTTATCTGCAAAACTCAAATTATTAGAGTTTCAGCTGCAATTTTTATTCCAGTAATCTTCTCTTCCAATTCTGCCATGCTAATAAATCAGAGGTTCTCACAATTTTGCTCCCTTGATTCCCTAAAGTGATTAATGAATTATTTATTATACATAGCAACCCCATGAATATTTCTGATTATGCTTACACTATCAACTTATTCAGACAGAGAGAATGTGGTCTGGCAACGATCCAGCTGGATCATTGCAAAAACTCACTCCTAAGCTATAGCTTCCTTTGACAACTTTTGCATTGGCAGTAACAGCCCCAATGTCTATGAAGATTTTCAGTCATCCAGGTCATAGTTGTCTCAAAGGTAATTTTATTTTTATTCAACTTTCTTCCACTTGTAGATTTCTTCCATGTCCAATTTCCCCCAAGACCTGGGGAATACCATAGCAATACCAAATAATTGTTAATTTCTCATCAATTGTGTATTGTTAACTAACTTTTTCAGATTTTCATCATCAAACAATAATATTCCAGTTATATACTCTTTCCTTTGCCATTTGTATTTCTAAATAGACACAATTGCTCATATATTCAAAAAGAAATAGAACTTATTGTAAGTATTCACCGACAAATCTTATTTATTCCTGAGTTTTTGAATGGCCCAATCACTTTTTAGGTACTTTCTTCTCTCATTCACATCTGCCATCTAACAGAATATTTTTTTTTCCCTTCCTGGATCACACTCATTCAGAATTTAGTGCAATTATTCCCAAAATTCATGGCTAGTTGTTTCATTATAAGCACTCAGAGAAGTATAATGTACAACTTTACTAGCCTATGAATGCCTACTCCATATGAATACACAGCGAACTAGACAACATCAATTCACATTTGCTGACACACATTTTAATCCTTTTATTCATCATTACAATGTTAAAATAATATTTTATTGCTTTACATATTTCATTAGTGACAGAAGTTACTCTGCCAAAATTAACAAATCATTCTTGACATTTTTCCCTTTGGAAAATGTCAGAGTATCATGCAGAGTGCCAGAGCATACAATTGAAGTCATTTACTAAATAGGAGTAAATCACCCTTATTAACTAGAAGTGCTTTGACTCTGATTCTCTTTTAATTATTGAAACAAGAGTATTTATTTATGATAGACCTATCAAATCAAATAGTGATTATCTGGGGCTACTAACATGAGAATCAGTAATGCATTCAGTAAGTAATGTCACCCAACCTAGGGCACAATACTACATGATCAACCCATGAACAGGGAGTTTATGTGGCACTCAGGTCTAAAATGGTGGCCTGTGAAGCTTCTCTGTCCACTTTCAAAATGAATAATTAATCCATAAAAATGAAATTGCTAATCTCCTGCTGCTATCAAAGGAAAACAAGTTGTTTGGACTTCATACCAGCTGATAGCTTGACTTGCCATGATCACACATTTGAGGAATTCTCTAATGCAGGGGTGTCGAACTGCCGGCCCGTGGGCCAGTTGCATCATGCGGAGGCTGCACCCACCCCAGCTCCGGCAATGCAAAAAAAAGACGCGATACGTCGTGACACGTCACGTGACGCGGCGAGTCTGACACCCGTGCTCTAATGATTGCTCAAGAACTATAAGAAATGAGAAGCATGGATAAGAAATAGTTATCTGCAGATAAATGGATAATGAAAGGGTTAGAGAGTTGGAATGTGAGTAATGGATTAATGCTTTGGAAGAAAGGCCACCTGTAAAGCTATCAGAACAAAAGGTTGTAAGAGAGGAGAGAGGTAATCGACAATTGGATAGAGTAAAAAGAGGGAAATGAAACAAGGATAAATATTTGTATGGCTTTATGAGGTTTCAAAAGTGTGTTTTGCTTTGATGTTGTTTCAGACAAAGTGATTCCTTAAAGCTGCTTTGTGAAGCAACATAAAAGTAAAATTAAGTGACCTATAGCTCCATCTCACTCTGCTTTGGAATCCCTTCAGCCTTCTTCGGAGATCATTTGGGCATCTTCTTCAGCAAGTGCCATGGGAGAAGATTAAGAGAAATCTTTTCACTCAGCACAGGCAAACATGGGATTGCTCACAGAATATGAGAAAAGCAGCCACTCTAGAGTTTCTTTTGAGGTCTCCTATGTTAGATAGTTCCAATTAATAATGAAGGCAATCATTAAATTGCTCTGCCTGAAAGCACCTCAGACAGCATTGGGAGAGTAGACTCCCTTTTCCTACAGTCCTGGTCTAGAGCAGTTCAAGGTCACCCAATTTACTTTGTTAAGGTGAACCAAGTCACTTCTGTGTTATGAATTACTTCATCAAAATGAAGCTACAGATTCTTCAGCATAGCAGCACCAGAAAAACTAGGCAGCATGAAAACTGTGCCAGAGTAAAGATGTGCAGACTGCCTCTCTAATCTTTACTGTGCCTTGACAGAAGGGGAGATGGGAGAAAAGTGGATAGAAACGTATCTTTTGGTACTTGGCCAATGGGCCTTCTGGTCTCTGTTCTAGAATTCCACAAAATAATCACTCCATGGTGTATTGGGCGACTGTCCCCAAAGGAGCTGTTCTCTGTTCTTTTCCTCCTCCACTTTTTTGCTATTATCAATTGCAAAATAGGCAGGGAGAGAAGAACACTCTTCCTTCTTATCTCCCCACCTCTTTTCTTACCATGGACACCAGAGCTCTAGGGATGATTCTTGATGTGTGCCCAATGGTCAAAGAACCTGAGAAGAAAAGAATTAATGAAATTCATCCAAAGTCTGCTTAAAGAAGATCTAGCAAAGATCATCGAAGATTTCTTTTTGAGGAATGAACTACTTCATTTACTGTCTTTAAGGAAGTTAAATACAAAAGCTTTAAAATGGATTTTTTTTACAGAAGGGGAGGGATATATCTTTATATCAAAAAGAGCAGGAAAATCATATTTAGTATGCAATTGATATGACTGTTAAAGAAATGGTTGAATTGGAGAAGAGGCTTATGAGTTTGGATTAATTTTATTTTCAGTTATCACCATGATACATAATGATACACACATACACACACACATGCATGCACACACACAATTTCATTACTTCAAACAAAAGGAAGACAATATATATTTTCTAAAATAAATATGTCCAGATGCACATCTATAATAATAATAATAATAATAATAATAATAATAATAATAATAATAATAATAATAATAATAATAATAATAATAATGATGATGATGATGATGATGATGATGATGATGATGATGATCATAATAATAATAATAATAATAATAATAATGATGATGATGATGATGATGATGATGATGATGATAATGATAATAATAATAATAATAATAATAATAATAATAATAATAATAATAATAATAATAATAATAATAATAATAATACACATAGAAGGGAAAGCCTTTCAGTGATCAGCCTAACTCAAATGAAATCATTTCCTTCCCTTTGTTTTTTTGGCATTGTTGTTGTTTTTAGTTTTTGTTTTCCCCGTGGGACTTGAAGAGAACCTGAGAAGCACTGTGCCATACTAATAAAATATCTTCTATTAAAAAAGGAAAATGCTGATAGCTCTTGATCATGGCTGTGTGTTGCAAGAAGCTTTATCATGCGGGAGAATAGAAGAGGAAGGATAGGCAGGTGAGAGAATGGAGCAGCCACCAGATTAAAGTGCAGCACAGTATGTGATTGATGGTGAAATGGGAGATTTGTAGATTCCAGCTCCTCAACAGTAGCCAAAAAAGGTGAAAAGGGAAGCACAGCAACTTCTCAACTCCAGCAGAGACACTGACTGCCCTTCTTTTCTTCCTGGCTCTCCTAACACAGATTGAAAGACTGTGCAAAGCCAGTGTTTCAGTAACAATTCAGAATGGCAGCTGGCAACAATAGAAAGCAGCTAAGGTGGCTAAAGACACCATTAAAGCTCAGGCTGTCTCTCTATATATGTATACAGAAACACACACAAACACTAGAAATATGCCTTCCCAAATTTGATTTATGTGAATTAGTTAATATATTTCTAGGCCATCTTTCTAAAGCTCCAGATAGCTTATTTAGGACATAAAATACATATGTAAATACAACTTAAACATATTTACATCCAAATCCCAATAGTTAAAATGATCAGATAAAATGTGTCCCATAGCCATCGCATAGTGCATTCTGCAGACAAGTATCTTTAACAGATATAAAAGTATTTGTGAAATAAGGGAATGAAACTTGAAACTGCCTTAATCCTGGTACAAAATGTGTATATGTATGGTTGTCTTATCCAATAATTGATTTATCACTGAACAATATTTAGGACACTACTTAGGACAGGTGTTTCCAACCTCTTCAGCTCATGAACCTCTTTTTATGAAGTTTACTATTGTTCATTGACCTCCAAAACATGTACTATATGAAAATGATTTTTAAAATACCTTGGCAGTTGATACCAACCACTTTGGGGAATTCTGATTTAGGGAATGCGGGAGGCACAGAAATTCAAAACACACATGTATAGCTACTTTCAAGAAACATCATTATATCAGATTATTGTGGTTTCTTACTAATCAACAAAATACCTTCTCCTGAACAATACTGTTTTTATGCAAGATTTGAGAGGGGCACATTTTTTCCCCTCCTAAATCCTGAACATTCAGCCTACCTATTCACCATTCTAACAAAGTTTTCATCTGTGTGAGTGCACCGAGCAAGCAACTGTTCATTTCACTGAAAACTCTTTCCAAAAATAAAAAGCAAAGTCAAATTAGAAGGAGCCTTGGGTTTTGATCATAGACCCAAAGGCTCTGAAAGCGAGCTGGGCAAATGAAGCTTAGATGAGGCAAATTGCAGTGACATCTCAGGCTGTGATAAATTACTTTTCAGTGTAGCAAAATGAATTCCCTAACTGTAGTACACAGTCAAAGTTATCAATCATTGTATGCACAAGGCTATTTATGAAGTTTTAAAAAAAGGAAAAATAGATTTCAGAGGAAATAACTCCAATAGTTATGTAAAACTATAAGAAGAATTGTGTCAGCATATGCCCATATGAGTAATTAATTTCATATAAAAAAACCTCTGATCCTGTCTTATATGAACTTAATATCTTCCCTTAGAATTAACTTTTTTTGTATCCATCCCTGTCTAGAAACTTTTTAAAGGTAGCCAAACCACTAAACATCTATGTGCATGATTACTCACTTTGTATTATCACACTATCACAGCAGTCCTTGGGCCCTTTAAAAGGTTACATTTATTTCCAGCTGTGGAAAGGTCACTGTTGCAAAATGCAGACTTCCAGCATCTACTGCTAGACAGACTTAGATGTACCCACTACTATTTTCTTTCGCACATAACTCTAAATGTAAGCAAAAGGCAGGCTTGCCTGTCAACCTCCCATCCTCAAGGAGAAGGACTCTTTGTTATTATAAGAAAACTGCAAACAGAATTCCAGGGAAATGGAGAAAGATGTTGCTTGGACTGAATTCAGAGTACCACTTTTTCCAATAGTATTAATAGCTAGCATTTCCGGAAAAGTCAAGCTAATGTAAAAGAGACAAAACTATGTTTCAGACTATTGTTCTTTCAGGACAAAATGGTAGAAAGCTCATCAGAACTTGCATTATTAATCAGGAGGAAATAAACTTATTTTTAGTCAATTCTTGCAAAATAATATGAAGCTTGATCTCTGTGACAGTTAGACCAGTATCACCTGATTATCTAAGTAGATACTATAATTTACAGTTTCCATTTGTCTTTTTTTTTTAAAAAGACACCAAGATAACAGTTCCCTGTGGGTGAGGCAAATGTGTAATTTATTTTTCTAAACCTTGAGCATATCAGTAGCATGATTATATTTAAAAATATGTTTACATTTGATTTTTAAAATGTAAAATCATTTTAAATGATTTTCTTTTTCTCTTGTGAGATTGGTCCATCTTCAAGGCATGAAAGGCTGTTACTGTTAGCTAAATGCTCCATAGGCAAAAGGCAGCACTGTAGTTATTATTTTGTTTTACTTCACTTTATCTAGCAATTGCCAAAAAAAGTAACAGCCTGTAAGAGGCATATCACTCTCATACCTGAGGAATAATCAGTAGGATTTCACATGAAGTGCTCTTTAGAAGATAGATGGTAGAATTATCAAACTGCTACTCCAAGGAGCAAAAAGCAAAGCATGATGATCCATAGAGCTTTTGGGAGGGAAAATTTGAGACTTGCATGTTTCCATCTTTAGAGTTTTGCCATGCTACTGTGTTTCCCCCAAAATAAGATCTGGTCTTGTTTTTTTTTTGCCTCCAAAAAAGGCACCAAGTCTTATTTTTGGGGGGACGTCTTTTCCACAGTCTCATCTCATGGCGGTGGCACCGACAGCCCCTCCCAGACACCCCACTTTTTCTGCAGCCGAAAGAAATGCCACGTAGCTGATAATGGAGCTCCAGATTGACGCATGCGGTGCCCCCCCCCAGCCTGCATTTTGCCATCAGGCGCCTTCCGGAAAGAGATAGATTCAATCTGTAGCTTGGTTCTTGGCTGCAGAGACCTTTCCAGAAGGCCTCTGACAGCAAAATGCAGGCCGGGGAAAATCCGGAGCTTCATTTTCAGCTGCAGAGACATTTCCTGAAGGCCTCTGATGGCGAAATGCAGGCGGGTGTGTGTGTGTGTGCGCCACAGAAGAAGTGGGCTGGTGAGGCGAGGCAGGTGTTGATTCATAGGAGGCCTGGCTGCAATGGTAAATGGGTACGGGGTATGTGGGGCAGCTCCACCCCCCACCCCCACCCTAGCTTGATTTTTAGGTGTGTGCCTTGCCCCCAAACTAGGGCTTATTTTTGGGGTAGGGCTTATATTAGGCCCATCCCCAAAAATCAAGCTAGGGCTTATTTTTGGGGTAGGTCTTACTTTCGGGAAAACATGGTACCAATATCATTTGCCCTTATCTATTCAGTCTACCAGCCATCTTATATAATAACAAAAATATTATAGCACAAATGAATTATTTACATAATATTTCTACTAACTGTGGCTAGCAAATTTAACTCTTCATCATTTGGGCTCTGCAAATGAAATGGGTTAAAACTATAGGAACAGTAATAATAATAATAATAATAATAATAATAATAATAATAATAATAATAATAATAATAATAATAATAATAATAATAATAATAATAATAATAATAATAATAATAATAATAATAATAATAATAAAGTTGGAAGGGACCTGGAGGTCATCAAGTCCAACCCCCTGCTCAGGCAGGTAACCCTATACCATTTTGGACAAATGGCTGTCCAGTCTCTTCTTAAAAACTTCCAGTGTTGGAGCACTCACCGCCCTGGAGGCAGGTTGTTCCACTGGTTAATTGTTCTAACTGTCAGGAAGTTTCTCCTTAGTTCTAGTTGCTTCTCTCCTTGATTACTTTCATCCATTGCTTCTTGTCCTGCCCTCAGGTGCTTTGGAAAATAGCGTGACTCCCTCTTCTTTGTGGCAGCCCCCTGAGATTTGGAACACTGCTATCATGGCCCCCTCATCCTTCTCTTCATTAAACTAGACATACCCAATTCCAGCAACCGTTCTTTATATGTTTTAGCCTCCAGTCCCCTGATCATCTTTGTTGCTCTTCTCTGTACTCTTTCTAGAGTCTCCATCTTTTTTACATCGTGGTGACCAAAACTGGATGCAGTATTCCAAGTGTGGCCTTACCAAGGCATTGTAAAGTGGTATTAATACTTCCCGTGATCTTGATTCTATCCCTCTGTTAATGCAGCCTAGCACTGTGTTGGCTTTTTTGGCAGCTGCTGGCTCATATTTAAATGATTGTCCACTGGGACTCCGAGATCCCTTTCACAGTTACTACTATTGAGCAAGGTACCCCCTATACTATACCTGTACATTTGGTTTTTCTTGCCTAAATGTAGATGTGTCAGTGTCAGAAATGCAGTAGAGTCAAAATGTTAATGAAACCAGTGTTGGTGGAAATAATAGATAAGGTTAAGGTTTTCATCACAAATTTTAGAAATAAGAACCATCAGAGATAAATTGCAAGCTTATGGAAGGAAGAAACAACTTACATGGAAGATAGCTCAAGAAAAGAACAGATGCTTCATCTAGAATTACATCAGAACTCCTTAAGTCAGGGCTTTTCAACCTTTTCACCGATTGTACCACTTTTAGGATATGGCAATATTTGAGTACCACCTAGCAAGGTGTCAAAAACGTGATAACCAAAACAAAAGGGAAAAAAGTGATAAAGTACAGGTAGTCCTTGACTTACAACAATTTGCTTAGTGACTGTTCAAAGTTACAATGGCACTGAAGTGACTTATGACCATTTTTCACACTTATGACCATTGCAGCATCCCCAAGGTCATGTGATTTATATCTGAATGCTTGGCAACTGATTCATATTTATGATGGTCACAGTGTCCCAGGGTCATGTGATCCCCCTTTTGCAATCTTTTGACAAGCAAAGTCAATGGCAGGGCTGCTGGTGGCCAAGTGCTAAGGCGGGATTTCCTTCAGACCCTCCCTCCCTATCATTCCAATCTCCCTCCCTCCCTCCTCTCTTCCTTCCTGTTTCCATCCCTCCCTCCTTCTCTGCCTCCCTCTCTCTCATTCACATCTCCTTCTTTCTGAAGGAAGAATTTGAAATCCCCCCCCCATATTTTCCCTCTTCCATATATTTATCAAACAAGAAAAAGTCTTCAGAGACAGAAAAGACAAGCCGCTGAGGGAAGTAGCTTAAAAAGTCACATTCCCCTTTAAGAATTAGCTACTGGCTAGAAAGGAAAGTTAAGGAGCTGGCAGCCAGCACTTAAGAAAAAAAACAAACAAAAAAACACCAAATGTAGCAAGTACTGGTTGCCAGCTAAGGCAGCCTCCCCAAATGGCTCCATTCATAAGTAAATGAATGCTACAGGCAAAATCCGTTCAGGACAAAAATACTTCAAAATCCCTTGCAGCAAAACTTATAGCTAACAATAGCAGAGCAATAGAATTAGAACCAGTAACCCCTCACCCCAAAATTCGACTACAGGACATCAGCCATCAGCCACAATAGAAATTGCCAAACACTCCTTAAGAACACAAAGCCCACATTGCACAAATTCCAGAACTTCAAAGTCACAAAATCACATAAGAATCTTTCCACTTGCCTCGTCCCAGCCACCCTGCAGCTCCTGAGGACTCTCTTACAGCAAGTCCTGCGCTGTGCCGCTTTGGCTCGTTCCATCCCCTGCTACACTTGGCTGGGCTGGGCAGGACCACGTACCACCTGCTATGTGCCAACATACCACTGGTTGAAAAGCTCTGCCTTAAGTCACTGTTATCAGCTGAGTGGCTGCAAAAGAAAAACAGAGAAACTGTTCTTTGATGAAGAAAAGAGGTAGAGAGCTTCTAAAGAAGGAAAGATAGGAAAATTTAGGAAAGAGAAATGCATGTTAACTGAGTCAAGATAATAGTAAATTAAATCCATTTTATATAATTGCTTACTGTTGGATTAGTAGGGAAATCCATGTCATAATTTATTTACAACCTTATTTTATTTTCTGAACCATTCACAATCTTTCACCTTAACCTATTAAAACTATGAGACTCAAATGAGTAAGATGAAATTCTACATGTAATCTGCAAATATGGATGAATATTGAAATATAAATTGAATTATTAATAGACATATTGTTGTTGTTTTTAAGTGGTTTCAGTTGATTACTGAACTTTTTTTGACCCAACCACAATGTTTCTATGTTTTTCTTGTCCCATTCACTCTATTGTTTTACAGGAAAAAGAGAGGATATACCATCCTCCAAATATATTCCAGTCCATTGTTTGTATTATTTTCTGTTGAACAATGTAAAAATAATTAACTCATTGGAACATATTTTTATTTGCATTGTTATAATTGCTCTTACAGTTGCAATTTTAAAATAAAATAATAAAAGTACAATTAAAATCTCCTCCCCCTCCTCTTAAATAAATCCTAAATATGTTTAGTAATTTTTCTCCTCTGTATTTATGTACTGTTAATTTAGGATCTACCTTAGTCTTGAGGGGTGGGACACAAAGTGCAAATGATAAGGAGAGCTATTTTTTAGTTCTTTATGGTCATGGTATCACTGAAGTGGATGCATTTTATTTCATGAAAGCAAATAAAATTAACCTGTGGCATTCTACAATTTTTATGCTAAAAATCCGAATCCCAGGTAAACACATGTCATAAAGCAAATAAATAAAAACGATCACCGGGATAAAAATCTTAAAACAAAGATTGTTTAGTTTACAAAGCTGAGCTTTCGTCGGCCACACTGCCGACATCATCAGAGCATATAACGTAAAATTTGGGAGTCTGTTCTTATATGACTGGCTGTTTCTGCGCCTGGGCTCTCAACCTAGTCATCGGTCCGCTCCTCGGCGTCGGGCGCACCGTTGTTAAAGGGGCCGTTTCCACAGGTATCCTCTCTCCTCCAGTTGCCATTGTTCTTAGGGCATGTGTGTTGGTGTTAGGGGGTCGAGTGTCCGATCGCTCCTGCTCCTCCCGTTTCGTGCCGGGGGATCGGGTGTCAACTTGTTTCTCTCCTCCCCCTTCCATCCCCATGGTCCCATTCGTATTAGTCTGTCTCCATGTCCCTGAGCTACCCGTGGAGCGTGTAGTTTCTTCAGTGCATGTGTGGGGGCGCAGGAAATAGTCGTCTCGCGGTCTGCACACATTGTTCATTGTTTCCTTCGTCGCTGAGCGCGGTCATGTCCCTATCGTCTGGTTTTTAGCAGGGCGTATCTTTGCTGTTCCCCTTCTCTTCCCAGTCTCCGCTGCCCCTCTTTCGTGTGTGTGTGTGTCACGAGATTGGCTGTCTGGTCCTTCCTGTTTGTTGTCTTGCTCCCCCTGTTTTGTATGGATCGGGGTGTGTGCATCTGGGGGACCTATGGGGTAGGCTTCCTCCGTTCTTTTACTCACCGCCCCAGTGTCTCCTTGTATGTGGGTTCCTGGGGGTTGTTTGTCTGGTAATGTTCGATCGCCCCCCCCTTTCCTTTTTGTGCTCCGCTGGGTCTGGGGCGTTGTTTTGTTTGTGGGGTGTGCTTCTGGTTCGTTGCTCTCTCTGGGGATTGTGGTAGTCCTCCTTTCTATTGCCTCGTCCTCTGCCCAGGCGCAGAAACAGCCAGTCATATAAGAACGGAAATTTTACGTTATATGCTCTGATGATGTCGGCAGTGTGGCCGACGAAAGCTCAGCTTTGTAAACTAAACAATCTTTGTTTTAAGATTTTTATCCCGGTGATCGTTTTTATTTATTTGCTTTATGACATGTGTTTACCTGGGATTCGGATTTTTAGCATAATTAAGAATATATATATATATATATTACATTGATGTTACAATTCAAAAAGACACAGAAAGAGTGATAGATAGTAACAATATTGAAGCCACTTCAAAACCTCATCATTACCTTGGGGATCCCAAGCGTGATGGCATAGCCAAATCATGAGTGACTTGTGAAAATTTAATGGAGCTGATCTGACCTTTGAAAAGGGGAGGAGATGATGTTTCATAAGATGGGTTCCATGGCAGAAAAGAGCCGTCTTCTAGGTCCTGTCAGATGTAGCTCTATGGCAGAAAAGAGCCATCTTCTAGACGTAGCTCCTTGGCAGGCAGAACACACAACAGAAATGTATTACTTACACACACACACACACACACAGTATTTTAATTAAACAATAAGATAAAAACTGATTAATATAAAGAAGGGGGGGAAAGAAATGTCAACTTCTTCTCTTTATTTAATTTTAAATTTCTTTTGATAATTTTCCGATAAATACGCTGACCACATATCTCTGCCATTTCTCTTCTACAAAAAGCCTCTTGGAGATGAGATCCATGAAGGTGCTTTTGGGCACAGCCTGGATTTGTCTCTGTTCCATATTCTTCATTTGGCACATCTAATAAAATGACCTTCTAACTGCAAAAGTCTCTGATTTCTCAGCAACATCTATTCTTTCATCCAGACCATACAACAAGCAACAAAATACAATTTCAAATCCGGTAAACCCAATACTTCATTTTCTTTGGCATTTTGTAGCCACACTTAACTCGCTGGGTTTTCTTTTTCCCCTTGCCATGTGAATTTAGATATGTCTTTTTGTCATTGTTTAAATGATAAAGTGGAATTTTAGTAAATGTATCCTAAAAGTTATGCTAATTAGAGAAAGTTATATGTGGTCATTTCTTTCTTTTGTAGAACATTTGACAATATTATATAGGAAGTTAATATGTGTTAGCAGATTTACACTTTTCCACACAATCTCCCATTTTGAAAATCTGTAGTTAATCCAGATGTCTCTAAGCAAAACACATAGCTTCCTCCAGAGGTACAGGCTGGAAATAAAGAGGATTGGTGATAAATTTTAAATGATATGCTACATAATACGAACAGGAGAAACCTGCATTTCGTAGTGATTGGAGGCAACAACATTCTCAAATAATAATAATAATAAATAACTAAAGAGTTGATCATTGATCATGACCCTTTGCACTCCTGTTTGATGTAAGATTTGTTTTTTGTTTTTTGACTCAAAGCTCTTCTTATTCTCTTATGCTCCAAAGTAAACCCTATGAGATGTGCTAGAATGAGTTTCCAAGCAGAGATTTTGACAATTTAATACCATATGGAAAGTCATTTTATTACCACTGGCTGTTATACCTTCATTGTCTAGCTGTTTTATCTTATTGTGATTTCAGTCCACATACCATCTGGCATCAAATTTCTCATTGTGACAATATTATGGCTTTGACAAGTGCATGATTCAAAGTTTGCAGCAATGTGATAGTTTCTTATTTATGCCAAAGGTTCACTGTGCCATTTACCACTGGCATTCTCATTACCTCCTTCAGCCAAAGGCTGGATTTAGATATTATTGACAACTACATATTCAGTTAGATAACAGAAACTAATTTAGTCTCGGAAACTGTCATGGTTTTAAAGAAGACATTATGTTACTAAGGAGAGAAAAAGTGTAATCTTTTTTTTTGTAAGTGAAAGCCAAAAACAGATGTTGGACATCTTTTCAAACAAAGTATTCTTTTAAACAAAGCAGAAGTTATCCATGTTTTTAATTATGTCTTGTGTTGTTTCTTCATATTGCTAATTGCCTCCAATAGCCCATAATGGAATTTGTGACAGCAGCAAAAGATTTAATCCAAATCTGTCATTGGAAGGAATACTTAATCCTTGTCTACAACTGATGTCACACTAAATTTTGTGTAGACATTTCCAGTTGTTCACATCCTATGTCTTAGATACAACTACCTGTTCCAGCACTGATCCAACCATAATGATAACATGGTGTTTTGAAGGGCTGAAGAAAAAGTACAGTATTTAATTAGACAAATGATAAAAAGCAGCTTCAAGTTAATAAAATGACAACAATACTTTAAAAACAAATCCCAATGTCAACTGAGAAAGTTAGAAATATCCTTTTCAAAACCAAACCATACTTATTTTCTGCTTAAGCTTTAAGATTTGGTTCACATATACATGTTTATCATTTGATGAGTACAATATCAAATGATATGAATCTTTAGATTGCTTTCCTTTTTTACCCTCCCATTCCTCTAAGCACATTAAATTCACATATGCAATTACTAGTAACACAGGTCCAGTTCTTACATTTGAGCCTTCGTGGTGTAATGATTAAAGGTTAACAGTATTGCAAGCAAATTCTGACCACAACCTGGAATTCGATTCTGACAGAGCTCAAGGTTGACTCAGTCTTCCATCCTTCTGAGATTGGTAAAATGAGGACCCAGATTGTTGGGGGCAATATGAAAATAATGCTTCTATGTTGTCAACCACCCAGAAAATGCTATAAAGCTCTATGGGACTGTATATAAGCATAAATGTTATTGCTATCGCCAATTGCATTGGACACCACAGAAATTATACTGAGATATTGATAACTTATTACTAGTAGTTATAAATACTATTAATTTTGTGCTAAGATAGACTGCATTTACATTCAGGTCTGATATTGCAAGTACTATGGACTTTCCTTGGTGAAAGCATATCAGTGCTTCCAAATGATAGAATCATAGAGTTGGAAGGGACCTTGAATATCACTCCCTTCCCAGCGCAAGAATCCTCAGACCACCTTAAACAAATGGCTGTCCAAGCTTTACTTGAAAGCCTGTAGTAGAGATTCCATGAGACAGTTTGTTTCACTGCTTAAAACATATTTATTCCCAAGTTATATTCAATGGGAGAACTGTGAGAGACTGTCAGAACCCGTTCTTTTACTGGGGGAGGGGCATTTCTGTTGGTTGCCTCTATATTTTTCCATTCTATGGGTTCTGTCATACTCCTGGGGGGAGGGGGGAAGCTTTGGGGATTTCACATGTTAATTCTTTCACTTTGCCGCTACAATGTATCCTCTCCGCTTCCTCTATCTGCTTGCTCTTTGAACTGTCTCCCCTTGATACCAGCCTGGGGTGAGAAAGGAATGTGCCTTCGGCCATCTGCTTATCTCTCTCTACGGAAGAAAAGGTGTGAAGACCCAACATTTTCACAGCCTTGGGAATGGAGTCTTATCAGCCCCGTTCCCACAGCAGACTTAACACCTGGGGATTGGCTCGTTTGAACTGACCGGATGAACTATTGGGTTGGGGTTTGGTTTTTGCTCCTTTAACCTATTGATTTGAGCAGGAAAACCTCAGATCCTGCCTTCTATGCCTGCTGTCAGCTTCTCCTAATAAAAGTTCCTTTTGGGATGACTCCGTTCCATGAGTTCTGCTTTCTTGGGAAGAGGTTTTGAAGCGGGTCCGTACAGAGACTGAATGAGGGCTAGCTGAATGAATCATTAATCTATTGTACTCAGAAGAATTGCACACATCATATAGAAGAAAACTACTTTGGCTTAGTGGTTAAGGCACCAGGCTAGAAAGTAGGAGACCGTGAGTTCATGAAAACCAGCTAGGTGACTTTGGGCCAGTCACTTTCTCTTAGCCCAATCTACTTCACAGGATAGTGGTTGTGGGGAAAATAGGAAAAGGGGCTTGCCACCTTGAGTTATTTGTAAAGTAATGAAGGTGTGATACAAATAAATAAATAAAATTCTGTTCAACATCAAAGGGCTCACAGAACAAGGACTTTGATGATGGTTCTATGCAGAAACAAACATACAGGAAGAGGCTGTGTATATTGCCATTGTGTGATGATGCCTCGTGAATTAGTTGTAGCCAGTTTACACTAATAAAGAATCCAGTATACTTTGTCTACTGAATTAAGACATTGCTATACCTTCCCAACCAGTTCTGAAATCAAAGAATTCACTGTTCTTTGTTTACTTATTTTTCCTAATCCCATGTTTGTTACCTATCTCTCAAAGATAAACTTTCCATATGCTGCTGAAGCAGGGATTCAACAATGAAAAGAAAGCATCAATTCAATTTTTTTACTTCACAGGCAGGTAAAAGTTAGTAAAATAAAAGGTTGAATGGTTTCCCCTGTCCAGTCGTGACTGACTCAAGGGGGTGGTGCTCATCTCTGATTCTCAGCCAAGGGAGCCTGCATTATCTGAAGGATGTTTCCATCATCATGTGGCCACATGAAAATAGAGAACACAGTGATCTTTCCTGCTGAAGTGGTACCTATTTATCTACTTGCATTTGCATGCTTTCAAACTGCTAGGTTGGCAGGAGTTGGGATGAGTAACAGGAGCTCACTCCATCGCACAGCACTCAGGTCTCAAACCAGGGCTGTCAGCTTTCCAACTGACAAATTCAGCATCTTAACCGCTGAGCCATCGTGCTGCCCTTAGTAAAATAAAGATTGCAATAAAAGCACTATAATTGCAGAACAAGATTTTAAAGCAATAAAAAAGAAGGCCTTTGTTTAAGAACAAAATGTTTAAATAGACAAGGTGCTCCCTAGCAAGAAGCTGGTGTCTATTTAACTTGAACAAATTTTTCAACAGGTGTTAGGAATATTCTGAAAATATTAAGGCATGCATTGAAAGGAGATTTGCTACAATTCTGTTCTTCGTAAATACACCGTATTGATCATAAGTATTTGGAAATACAGTATGTATATTCAAAGGCTTTATTCAAGTTGCAACTTCTTAACTTAATGCTGTATTTGGAAATTTAATACAAGGAGAATGGCTATATATAAAAAGCTGTGTTTAAAAAGCAATGTTTAAGAAATGGAAAAGATCTCACTTTGTAGCAGAACTTTCAGAAGTCATCAAGGTTAGAGCAGAAAATAGAAAGACTCAAAAACTTGGAGTGAAAATCCTCTTGACCTAATAGAAAGAATTATATATATATATAATTTATTTGTTTCTCTCTCTCCACACACACACACACACACACACGCACATACGCAACCAGACACACACCTCTCCACACACATATATATGTATGTGTGTGTTGTATATACATACATATATTTTATTTCTATGTATGTGTATATGTATGTGTAGCGGGCCCGATGGCTCACTGGTTAAAGATGCTGAGCTTGTTAGCTAGAGAGCTAACAACCTGGGTTCAAGACCAAAACTCTACACAATGGGGTGACTTCCTGTTACTTGCCCCAGCTCTTGCCTACCTACAATTCGAAGGCATGCAAAAGCAAGTAGATTAATAGGTACCACTTTGGTGGGAGGGTAACAGCATTCTGGCCACATAGCCATGGAAATTGTCTTCAGACAACTCTGGGTCCCTCTGCCAAGAAACGGAGATGAGCACCATGCCCTAGAGTTGGACACAACTATTTGTGTATGTTTTTATGTGTGTGTGTATCCAAAAGTCATTTACTCCAACATAATAAAAGTCGGAAGTAGTAGAAATAGAGGCCTTTTTTTTTTTTCTTATTTGAATATTATAACTTGCTTCAATTATTACAGCAAATTTTGCTATATTAAAGGAACAGGGCAATGCAAGCAGACTTCTCAACTTGCTATGAACTTTTCACCCTGTCTCTGGCAGTCAGTCAAAAAACAGCTGGAAATTGATAGATCCACTTCCAAAGAATGTATATGCTTAATTTGGTAAGCATTTATGCAAGCTCACATGAACAAACTAGATAGCTAGTGGATACAACACATACTATACCTGTGCAGTATCTAAGAGGTGGAATAATAAATATATAAAAAAGAAGAATCATTTATTCAACCCTTGATCAGGGAAAGAAATCTGCAGACTGATTCTCCAGGTTTGTGTTTTACTTGAATGGGGAAACAAAATTTCTGTAACAGAATCAAGTCTTTTAAATGTGCTTATTAGTCACTGTTAAGTTCTGTTGGTCACAGAAATTGTCAATAATGCTGAAGGTTACTTTTTCTTCTTTGATACGTTCATAATATTGCATAATTTAAAATCATCTTTTTGTAGTCCTCCTGGACTCCTCTTTATGTTCTTGAAAACAAGGTATGAAATTGGAACAGCACAGTTTTTGATCACAGCTTCTAGAATGACTTCCTTTGCTTTTCTTTATTTTAAGGAAGCCGTGATCTGGCAACATACTTATTTAATGCATGTCACTTTTGACATCACTATATTTTGATATCAGGCATCATTGAAGTCATGTTGGTATTTCTCATGAAAGAAGATTTCCTTTGTTCATTTTCAGATCCACATTACCTTCCACAAAAGCACAACCAGTAGATCCTAGATAGGAACACCCATTTGCTTCTGAAATAGGACAGCCCCCTCACCGCCCCAAGGTTATCTTATTCCTCTGTGTTTGCTTTCAAACCAGTTTATTGTCTCCTGGTAATCATCTGAACAAGCTCATGAAGTTTTCTTAGTGAAATTGTTTGTCAGTACCTTCCTTCTACAGTTGTGTGAGAGAGTGACAGGCCAAAAGTCACCCAGTTGGCTTTATGCCTTAGGCAGGATTTCTAGTCTTTTGTTTATTTGTTTGTTTGTTATCTGGCTCTCTCTTTTATTTTACTAAATGTGTAAACTGCCCCTTAAGTTGAAGTTTATCTTCTCTCAGGAGTAACAAAGAATTATGATTTCTTAGATCATTGTTAGATCAGAGTTACTTTGAGGTAAGATGGGCTGCGTGGCATCCACTAGTGAAAGATCAGCCCAAAAAACAATTCAGGTGCCAGTAGCTCATCCACATCTAAATTTCTCTTACATTAACTAGTATGTCAACAATTAATTAGTATGGCAAGTCATCCTATGCCTCTTGGCCAATGATCCTATTTTTAAAAAAAATAATCCCAAATGTTTTGCAATATCTGATGAATTACACAAAATAAATAGGAGTAGAAAGATAGATAGATAGATAGATAGATAGATAGATAGATAGATAGATAGATAGATAGATAGATAGATAGATAGATAGATAGATAGATAGATAGATAGATAGATAGATAATGGATGGATAGATAGATAGATAGATAGATAGATAGATAGATAGATAGATAGATAGATAGATAGATAGATTGATTGATTGATAGATAACAGATGGATGGATAGATGATAGATAGATAGATAGATAGATAGATAGATAGATAGATAGATAGATAGATAGATAGATAGATAGATAGATAGATAGATAGATAGATAGATAGACATGACGGATAGACGGATAGACGGATAGACGACGGATAGACGGATAGATAGACGGATAGACGGATAGACATAGACGGATAGATAGATAAGATAGATAGATAGATAGATAGATAGATAGATAGATATATAGATAGATAGATATAGTAGATAATAGATAGATAGATAGATAGATAGATAGATAGATAGATCGATAATAGATAGATCGATAGATCGATAGATAGATAGATAGATAGATAATAGATAGATCGATAATAGATAGATCGATAGATAGATAATAGATAGATAGATAATAGATAGATAGATAGATAGATAGATAGATAGATAGATAGATAGATAGATAGATAGATAGATCATTGATGTGATATTGTTGTCAGTTATTAAGCAGGGAAGAAGATAGGGTAAGCAAAATGGTCTGAATGGGCTAATCAAGTAGGTTCTCATAAAGCAGATACTTATCCATCCCTGTCTTGGATGAATGTATTATATCTCTCCTTAAATGTAAGGAGTTAAATATTTTTTTACTTTAAATATCCTTCTCAGGAACAGGTCCTTCTCCTTTCAACCAAGCAGACCAAAGAAAGATTGTGCAAATCCTTTCACCCCCAAATTCTGATTCAGTGTCAGCTTGGAAAGGATTGCATTTCCTACAGCAATGCAGCAGAAGAGAGCAAAAGCAAACACAAAAATTGGTTGTTAGGAAAACCAAGATTCGAAAGTAGGTTACACATATCACAACTCCACGTGCATTATTCCTGTAGATCCAAGTATCCCATGATCCTGACTACTCCTGATACCACTACAAATTCTCAAAGTAACTTTTTAGAGGTGCCATTTAAATAACCTACCATGACCTTGATATAATATTCCTGCCATGTATTACAATCTTTTTTCCCTTTTCCTTCAGCCTTTAGCCTCTGTTATCACAAGGGAATAGGATAGAGGTGGAGAATTGTGTTTTCACTGGGGTGTGTGTGCTCCTAAAACCCTCTCATTTATTGGTTTGGCTAGCCTGGCCCATTTTATAAAAATACAAGCTTTCTATTGCATACTGTCTCTTCCTGTGCTCACCATTTTTTCTTCTTTGGACCAGCCATGTATTATATATTATAAGGCTATTAAACTAAGACTGAAAACAAAACTACTGTCTATGTTTTTTTTTAAAGTCACTTAATATATCAAACTTAATGTATTGTTACAGCCACCAGATGAAGTTCCAATGTTCTATTATTATATTATCATGTTCTGAAAAAAGATAGGATTTTTGAAAAGCGGCTCCTAATAAATCTTAATATTGTACAGAGAAGTGAATATGGCAATACCTCAGAGTTGTCATGAAAGGTCACTATTCCTATGATTTGGCACTATATTGAATAAAGTTCCACCATTTTTCCCTTTTAAAGAAAAAAAGGAAGTGTTAACCTATAACATCCAGCGCAAACTGCAACAGATATCACAAATCAGCTGGTGAAGAAGCATAAAATGTCAAAATCCCTGTATTAAGTAGGAACTACATTTATCCCCATAAACCTGTCCCTATACTATATTCTGTTCCCCTAACCCACAAGGCAGACTTCATGTATGTGCAAACCTATAGGGGTTTGGTGAAAAAAATCACTGTTACATCAAATGTCTGCTTATTTTCCTATTGTACACATTTTGTGTAGTTGTTTTTATCAAGGAAATATTGTAATATAAAATGGTGATTAAAAAGTCTTATTTCCTTATAAGAAATGCAGGAACATTTGTAGTTCAGTGGTAAGTTCACAGTGTCTAGTACCCAAAGACAGGACGCAAAAGAATTGACATTTGATCTGAGAAACTCCCTGCAGGTCCCTGTGACATGCTTGCTACATGTTTTGTGGATAAAATTGCTGACATTTCAGGTTTAGATTTCACACGAGTGGATTCTAATAAGGACACTTTTCAAAGTCATCTCTAGGGATTGTTTTGAGGGCATGCATTCCAAGGAAATGGAAAGGGACAAAATATCATTATGCACTTACTGATAGATAAATAAGGTGCACACATATAGTCTGTATGTATAATGATATGTGGGAAGGAATTTGGGAAGCAGGAGCAAGAGCTGCAGACTAGGCAATGGTTAGCTAAGAGTCAGCTGAGGCCATAAAAGGAATGGTGCATGGCAAGTATCTCAGAAGGTACTCTCCCTAGTTTAATAATAATAATAATAATAAAGTTGGAAGGGACCTTGGAGGTCATCTAGTCCAACCCCCTGCTCAGGCAGGAAACCCTATACTATTTCAGACAAATGGCTGTCCAGTCTCTTCTTAAAAACTTCCAGTGTTGGAGCATTCACCGCTTCTGGAGGCAGGTTGTTCCACTGGTTAATTGTTCTAACTGTCAGGAAGTTTCTCCTTAGTTCTCGGTTGCTTCTCTCCTTGATTAGTTTCCATCTGTTGCTTCTTGTCCTGCCTTCAGGCATCTTGAAAAATAGCTTGACTCCCTCTTCTTTGTGGCAGCCCCTGAGATATTGGAACACTGCTATCATGTCCCCCCTCGTCCTTCTCTTCATTAAACTAGTTTAAACTAAACTAGTTTCTTGGACTTTAAAGTTGAGGAAGGATATATATATACTTTCAGATTTGCAAGGTTGATGCCAGTCTTGTGAGATAGTCCACAGAAGAAGCACTTTCAGAAATTCTATCTCTAACTTTATTATAAGGTTATATTAACAGAACTTTGCAAGTCTGAAAATCTCCCTCTCCCCCTTTGCCTTTAAAGTCTAAGAAACTGGGGAGGGTGCCTTGTAAGATGTTTGCCATGATGACTTGTTTCATTCTCCAGGCTCAGCTACTTCTTATAAGATCATTTCCTAGTCTGCACTTCTTCATCCTGAGCCCCAATGCCATTCCCACATACTGTCACACTGCATAAGGCTGCTGGGGTAAGATAAGTGGAGCCTCAGTAAGAATACTGTTTAGAATAAAAGTAAAAGCAAATTATGAGCAAAATTAGAACAGCAATGTATTTTCAAGTTTTGCATATATATATAAACATCATGGATATACAGTGTAAAAAGTCATGATGGTGACTATCATTGTGTTGAAGTCCCAGCACTTTTGAGGATGTTGCATAGACACACCACAAACAAAAAGTGGGTACACCTTTATTTTTTTTAACCCTCTCTCCCAGGAACACATTGACAGTTCCCATAAATCATCATAATTGGCCATTTGGGATTTGGTTTGTAATGCAAAACATCTAAATAATTGATAGTTGCTTAGCCCAGTGATCAGCTCCTGTACTCTGTTTTAATGTTGTTGTTATTACTATTTTCTAGAATGGGTTAAGAATATTGATCATATATTCTGGCACCAGAAACTCTACAATCTAAATGTCAAAGTACATATTACATTAATTGAATAGTAAACAACTAATCCTGTCTATTTATTTGCCTAGGGTAACATGTAGGATCCCTTTCTTGATCAAAATCATTACACATAGGTTGGGCAGGGATTCTCACCCTTTACCCTTCCTATGCTTTGACTACACATGGATGTGAGTTAGAAAACAAATTGTATGTGGAACCTTAAATTTCAAAATAAGGCAACCAGGAAAGGAAAGACAGAGTTAACTAGAGATAAACACAAGTATGTGCTATACTGCTATGGCTTATTTTACAGTTTCTCTAATTAATTATCAGTCAAGTTAAAAAAGGCAGATCATTAATCAGTTAATAGTTTTTAAGTCTGGTGACAGTCTCTTTGATATTCCATTGTTTCCAAACTGAGTACTGAAGGTGAACAAAGCTAAAGCTATACAAAAAGTACGAAGAACATTCTGTTTCAGGTTTGGAAGTTTAAATAGCACCCTGCAAAGTCCATTTGAAACCAATCAGAAAATCATGATTAGGTGACACCAGGTATAAAGAACACCTTCTGCTACATTTTATCACTACAGAAGTTGATTTTTTCCCCAAACAAGCGTAGAAAACGATTGACAGAAGCCAAGTCTGTGTACAAAGAATCTTCCTAGATAAGCTTCACTCCATATTGAAATTCTACAGTCTTTAGAAATATTTTTTCCTGAATGCATTGACCCAAAAGAGAATAAAGAAAAGAGTAGTCACAGAAAGATCAGAAGTAATCAGTTGCCCTGGGATGAAATTATCTAGAAATCTTTTAATATAAATCAAGCTTATTGAAGAATACTGAGAATTTGAATTTGTAATCCATTCTCCTGGTTTCTTTTTTTGGTTGAAGGGTCTGACATCCACAATTCCTGGTCTTCTGTAGAAGGTAAGGGCACTGAAATTCTACATTAGGAGAGGTGAATTAAAATGTAGTTTATGTGTAAATAAAACTACTGCTTTATATCTGCTCTTCACCAAATTTGCCAACCATAATACAACACATAGAATAAATGACAGGCATCAGAGTAATGATGCTCTCCATTTGTCCTTTCATGGAATGTCAACCACATTCAGTCACAAATGGCACTTTCATGCTGTAACACCACACTTCTGAAATGATTGGACATTTTTCATCTAATCCCCCTTTTTTGGAATCAACAGGGAAGGCTTTTCTATCTTCTACTTTGTAGAATGTTGAGCCATCTTCAATGTCATCATCATCACCACCACCATATTATCAATGATTTAAAAGTTTCTTTAAAACTCCTATTATTTAGGGATATACTGTGTTGAAGAAATCATGTACACATTTTTCCTCTGTTTTTCTTCTGTAATATATCCATTTAAATCATGGATGCAATGTCTCTTTGGTTCAAATTTGAATGTGTGATTTAGAAACATCTTCTGAATTAAGTAATGTTAGAACAAGGGTGTCAAACTAGCGGCCTGCAGGCCAGATGTGTCACATGCAGGCCGGCTCCACAAAGGCAAAAAACATCGCAATACATCATGATATGTCACATGATGTGATCGAGTTTGTTAGAGAGACAACGGATACCTGCAGAAGAATGACAAAGGGGGGAAGGGGGAGAAATTCTCATTCCTGCTATGATCCTTATTACCTTTCAGGTTCCCTTTTTCATGAATGATATTCTTATTTCTTCTTCACATAAATCAATGTTTAATTGCACTGAAAGAAAGAATGGTACCTCCTTTAGGAAGACTTCTACTCTAGCCTTGAGAAGAAAAGGGTCACCCACCATACTGCAAAAATTCAGAATTATGCACTGACCATAGTCCCAGTATGGATTTTAGTGTCAGTCCTTACTCACTTTTTATTGGGTTAGCAGTCAGCCATCTTGTTGAGCACTATCATGTATCCCACCTCAAGACTGCTAGCACAAGCATCCATAGCTCCTTGTCAGCATCGTGGGCAGTGTCAGACTATCTTCCTGCCATTTGTAGCAAACAATATTTTCCCCCAAGCCTCAAGGTAGGTTTGAACAAGCCAATAGAAATAAACTGAGGGGAAAAAATCTGAATACAAATGAAATACCAACAGGGCTCCTTTGTGTTTTATTTATTTATTTGGACCAAATGAAGTAAGATTTTTAATACTGCTTCTCTCTCTCTCTCTCTCTCTCTCTCTCTCTCTCCCTCTCTCTCTCCCCCCCCCCTCTCTCTCTCTCTCTGTGTGTCTTTCTCTTTCTTTCTCCTTCTTTCTCCAATATGAGTCAAGACTTGCCAAAAATTTCACTATCATAGCTAGAACAACAAATGATGCTCTCTCTCACCCAAACCAAATTTTCAAAATATCCAAAAATATCGTGGTACCAGTGCCAGAACATCTCCTGCAGCTTTGGTATTGAAGCAGACAGGCAGGGATGAAAATTGGCTTGAATGATCCATATCTGTTATTTGTTATTTTTCTTAACATCTTTGAAGAAAGGTCTGCTCCAGTAAAATTCTAAGTTCCCAATATTATTTTCAAGTACAGAGAGGGTAAGGCTGACTCTTCCCACAATAACTGTTGCTTATACTTCTTCCCACACATTGCTCTGTTGCTACTCCTACTCCTCCAGTGGTAAACTTATCCCCAGCTAAACAAAATTAAACTAGTCTTTCTTTTTAATATAATATGCTTCATGGTATAGAATTAGCTTTTAGCAGAACCTCATGCCATGATGAAGCTGCTGGTGCAGTAAATTAAAACTGCTTTAATGGGCCAGCTTGCTTTCTGCTTCTTGCTGTTGCTTTCTGACTGAAATAACCTTTCCTTCCTTCCTTCCTTCCTTCCTTCCTTCCTTCCTTCCTTCCTTCCTTCCTTCCTTCCTTCCTTCCTTCCTTCCTTCCTTCCTTCCTTCTAACTGCTGTACTCCAGATATGATAAATTTAAAAAAGCAATATTAGGACAAGATCTTGATGATATTAGTTAAAATGGAGCTTTTATTTTTCAAATAAGCTGCAGTAAAAAAAAGTGATGCATTTTTCAGCATGAAAATAATAATAATAATAAAAAAAAAAAACCAAGATTGGATAAAGAGAATCATTGGAGGGGGGAAATGGGAAGATCCCTAAGACACAATTACATTAATCTAGTGAGAAAATCAAGGATGGAGTTATCCAGTTGCTACCAAACTATAACCCCCAGCAGTCCTAAACATATATATATATTCTTTCTTTATATTATCTCAGTAATTTGTAATTTCTATATCATAAGACACTATTCTAATGTTGCAGAATTTGGATTATGGACCAGAGGAATAGGAACTAACATATAAGCCCTTTTTAATTGATTGGGAAGAGGTTTTACTGGTCTGTCCCATATGGTTGCACAATTCAGGGGTTTCTAAAGTAGCAAATCCAATTACAAACAGATATACAAAGAATCCACAATTATACTATTGTTGTTTTTCTAAAATACATGTACCTTTAGATTGAGGAATGGGTTATGGCTAGGTTTAATTCTGACATCAGCAATATGTTCCCTTGTAAGCTTTCTATCTCCAGAAGTTCCCTGAAGTCTCTCTAGTTTGGTTATATCATCAATGAATTAACCTTTATAAATGAACCTTTATTATCAAATTATAACATGTATACAGTGAGATTGGCTGAGCCTCCCTCCGTGCCCCCCCACCACAACTCACAGTGACTACAAACCCCCAACTTATTACACCCTGTGAGCTAATTGCACAGCATGCCGGCCTCTCGGGTCTGTCATGCATAGAAATTATTATTATTATGTCCCATTCAAGATAAAAGCTGTTCTTCAGCCTGTTGGTACGGCTGGCTATGTTTCTGTATCTCCTACCTGATGGTAGGAGAGTAAAGAGGTACCGACCAGGGTGAGAGTCATCCCCGAGAATTTTCCTCACTCTACCAAGGCAACGGGCCCTGGCGATGTCATCCAGTGGTGTCAGGGAACAGCCCACGATTAGGGTGCTCACCACCCTCTGTAATACCTTCCTGTCCGCGGCTGTCAGGCCAGCATACCAAACCACAATACAATATGTGAGAACGCTTTCAATAGTAGACCGGTAGAAGAGGGTCATGAGTCACCATTCTATCCTGTTCTTCCGCAAGACCCTGAGGAAATGGAGTCTCTGTTGGGCCTTTCTGGCCACCTGGGTTGTATTAATTTTCCAGGTAAGATCTTCACAGAGATAGACTCCCAGGAATTTAAAGGAGGGAACTCTCTCCACACAGTCCCCTCTGATGTAAAGTGGGGCAGGTTCCTCTCTTTTCCTCTGGAAGTCTAGCACCATCTCCTTCATCTTGCCGATGTTCAGGTGCAAGTTGTTCTCTAGGCACCATGAGAATAGTTTTTGTACCTCCCCCCTGTACGCTGTCTCATCTCCACCTGTAATGAGACCCACCATGGTGGTGTCATCTGCAAACTTGATGATCTCAGTGGACGGGTCGGATGATACACAATCATATGTGTACAATGAGTACAGGTAGGGGCTAAGCACACAGCCCTGTGGCAAGCCAGTGCAAAGCTTCAGGGAGGTTAATAAAACAGACCCAACCCTCACTGTTGTAACCGGTCCCTCAGAAAGTCTTTGATCCAATCACAAGTGGAGGGATGAAAATTCAAGTCAGTCAGCTTTTCAATAAGGATACTCGGCAGAATGGTATTAAAAGCCAAGCTATAATCAATGAAAAGTATCCTGAAATAGTTTCCAGGTTTCTCCAGATGACTTGCTACCGAATGTAAAGCAGTAGCTATGTCAGCGTCTGTCGACCTATTTCCCCTGTAGGCAAACTGATGTTTATCAAAGTCCAGTGGGAGGCCAGATTGGAGAACCAATCTTTCAAAGCATTTCATCACTACAGACATTAATGCAATGGGTCTGTAGTCATTTAGGCAACTGATTGCTGTTTTCTTTGGAACTGGGACAATGGTAGTTGCTTTCAAGCATGATGTTACACAGGCTGTTTGCAAGGAGATGTTAAAAATCCTCATCAGGACCCCTGCTAGTTGATCAGCACAATTCTTTACCACAGTCCCCATCTGGGCCTGCAGCTTTGCTGGGGTTCACAGCCTTCAATACAGCTCTCACCTGGTGTTTGTGCAAGGTGAGTGGCTGAGAATCCGAAGGCCGGCCAGCAGGGGCTACGCGGTCTGGTTCATTCACCTCATAACGAGCGAAGAAGATGTTCAGTTCCTCTGCCAGCGAGGCATCGGTTTTCACTGTGTTCCTCGTATTGCCCTTGTGGTTGGTTAAATGCTGCAGTCCCTGCCACACTTGCTTGGGTTGTTGTCAGCTTTCAGTGATCACATAGATCAATTTTCTTCATGGTGATCAGCCCCTAACCTGGTCATTCAAGACTTCTAATGTTGTACCCAGTGCCATTGTAGTGGCAGACAGAAGGCAAGCCTTCTGGAAAGCTTTACTGATATAGTTGTTATGAGGATCCTGGGAGCTTGCTCCAGGAGGTTATCTGGGATAATTTGGGCAGCCTTTGAGAACTTGAGGAGGTTGCCTTTATTACGGCTGGTTCTGCATTGTTCCAATCTTTGGAGGTTAAAGGAATCCTAGGGCACTGGATCATTCCTCACACTTTTCGTTGCCTATGTTATCTTCTGGGAGGAGGCTTCATGGTATCTGTAGCAGAACATCCAGATTCAGCTATAGTTTCATTCCATACAGCATTAACCTTGTGAACTCTCAAGCTTCCTCCTTCCGTTATATATTCAAGATGGACAGTATTTAATATTTATTTGTTATGTATATGTAGGGGTGTGGGTCTATACATACGTTGTATATAGTATGTTTAGGTGTGTGTCATGTATGTGTTTCACTTTGAGAGCGGGCAACTAAATTTCATTTTTGATGTGTGCCGTTGTGCCCACAGTAAAAAAATGACAATAAAGGTTGTCTTAACTTATCTTATCTATGTGTGGAGAGATAGGAGTCAATCCTCATCAGTTTCTCTCCTTTGTTGCATTTGTGTCTCCCAGTATTGTTGCTGGGGCTGGTCTGGGTTCTTTTCTTGCCTTTGTGTAGCACTTGGGGGGCATTGGGTTAATCCAAAAGTGGTAAGGCCTGTCACCAGCCAGAAGCTTACTTCAGAAGCTGCTAGTATTTTGTCATCATGGCTCCTCTCCCATTGAATCTAGCCACCTTGCTCTCTCTAGTAAGACTAGGCAATATTCAGTATATGGGCCAGAAAGTGAATTTATTAAAAAGCAGCTTCCCTTTTTTATACTTATTTGTTTTACTTATATCATAAATCCACCTTCCTAATTTGGTAGCTTCAAAATATATTGATACTAACTTCTTAGCTAGAATGTTTTGAGAATTTGCTTTGCAAAATAACAATAAAATAAAATCAGCATATTTCCAATAAATATATAAAAGATACTGTAACAAAATACTGTAATTGCTGAAAAATCAGTCTGAGCCTACATATCTTGACCCTTTAGCTATGGCCTTATTTGGTAATACTGATTTTTTTTTGGGGGGGGAGGAACATTCATAGCTATAGGTGTGATTATGTCTGTTGACTCAATTCAGTATAGACTCATATGGAATCATTTCAGAATGATCTTCTTTATATATATAAAAGGCAAAATTAAGTATTATTCAGGTCCCAATTACATAATGACCCCATTTTTTCACACCCTTTTCCTCTCCATCCAAATTCCTTGAAACTATTGGAAGGAATAGATATATACATGAGAAATTCTTTATCTGTGGGGAATACATTCTTGAATAACTATTACAACTTTCATGGTGTGGCTAAGCCATCTGAAAACTCATTGAGATTTCTTTTTTCAATGAATTAAAGTCTCAAGCTTGGCTATGTGTGAGGTTTAAAAATGTTGGAAGTTCCACCTTTCTCAGATCCATCCGTATAATCATGGGATTTTTTTGTATATATAGAGGGAGCAGAGATGTTTTTGCTTTTTTACCTAAATTCAATAACAGTATTTTTTCCCATGAATATCCAGTGGGTGGGTGGGCAGAAAGCAAATTGGCATAGAACATCGTCTGAAAAGATACAATGCAGGGTTTTGGGGTTGTTTTTTTAGGTGCTTGCAGCTCAGTGACAATGTCACTCGCAGTACAAAATACATTTTGCTAAAATAAGCAAGTTCAAAGTTGGATCAGTTTTCATTAAATCACCACAGCGACCTCATGCCAAGAAATTGTGTTTGGGAGAAAAAAAGAAAAGATTGAATGTATCCTTATAAAAAGGGGGGGAAAGATTCTGAAGGAATAATGTAGCTGGACTTATTTCGTTTGGGAGAAAAAAAAAAGATTGAATGTATCCTTATAAAAAGGGGAAAAAAGATTCTGAAAGAATAATGTAGCTGGACTTATATATATATATATATATATATATATATATATATATATATATATATATATATATATATATATATATATATATATATATATATATATATATATATAAAGTATTCCAAATATCCAGTGTAAACTGATTCTTCTAGCTTGTTGGTGATGGTTTATTCTGGGTTTCTCAAAAACCAAACTGAAAAAAACAAATTATATATAGCCAGGCATCTCATTGCTTTCATTTTCATCCCCATGGCAACCACAGGATATGACAAGACAATGTATGTGGTGATTGAGCCTTAATCCTAATTCATGGCTTGATAATAACCTTACATTTCTAAATCCCTAATCTACTTTATCCACACTGTGACAGCATTTGTAATTATCCTTTCATGTATAAAATAATCACATTCATTGCAAGTAACTGTCATAGATTAATTCTGTTCCAGGCCTCTGAACTGGATTTGCTCTGGTCTTATGTTCCATGAAGACAGCATCAAGAGAAACAATGGAAACTTTAAATAATCTGTCTCAAAACTTTAGGGCAAATTTCTTAATGAAAAGCCAGATTTATTTTCAGAGCTGATGAGAACTATGGACCTTGGAATAAAGGACCAGGGATTCATCTTCAGGGAAGTCTGCTTCACCTGGATCTACCCTTTGACTCTAGCCCACAACATTCAGTGATTAATACAACTGCAGATCTGATTTCATTATCCTAAGAATAATTGACAAAAGCCATTTTGCCATTATTGCAAATCTAAACTTCCAATCTCTTCTGATGCCTCATCTCAGAGGTGGGATTCAGCCAGTTCAGCAGAACCGGTAGCTAATTTTTTGTTGCCCAGGCCCAGATTGGACTTCCAGAAGTAGCATCCACAGAGAAAACCAGTTGTTTACATATTTGAATCCCACCACTGCCTCATCTCCAGCTGAAGACTACACTCCTGCTGGTGAATCACTGAATCTTCTATTTCAGAATATTTCACTAGCTATATTGTTTTGTACTGCAAAATAATAAACAAAATTAGATTGTTTTCTACTGCATTCCATTCTGACTTTTAGCAGGCACATACTGTACTGCAGTACGGGTGGGAAACTGTAGCCCATCTGTTATGTCCTGGGCCTTGCTGAGTCATTCAGCAAGGCTCAGAAAGGCTGCAGGAAGGTTGCAGAGACCCAGACAGACCACGTGTCTGCCCGGGACCCAGACAGGCTGTCTCCGGCCTTGCGTGCATGCGCAAGGCAGGAGAATGGTCTGCAATGATTGGCTGTGCATCCCCTTGCAAGGGGAGTATAAAAAGGCCAGTTGCCATTGTGTTCTTGCTTCTGTTCTGTGAATGTACTTAATAAAGAGATCCTTTGTTGTGAACCTGCCTCGTCTCGATGTCTGCTTTGCAAGAACAGAACACCATCCATAACACTTCTGCTAGGACTGTATGGATGAGACAGGGCACTAGCTAGTACAATAAGCCTAACTGGATCTCAGTCTGATTTGGAATCCGTTTTTGTTGTTGTTGCTATTATGCCTCAAGAAGAAAATTAAAAGCAAAAAATTAAGAAAAAGGAGAAAGTTTTTCATATGGCAGAATTATTTCCTTCCTTCCTTCCTTCCTTCCTTCCTTCCTTCCTTCCTTCCTTCCTTCCTTCCTTCCTGGAAGAGGGGACTATAAAAAGATGGGAAAAGGAACACTAGAAGCAGGCTTTTATTTGTCTCTGTAAATTGATCTTGAATGGCATCCCTCTTAATTGCTGTTTTCAGGAATAACAAATAGAGGATTAGTACAGAATTTGATTGGAAGGGGGAGACTAATCATAATCATCTGATAATTGGATTTCTTTTCTGCAGCTGAATATTAATTCAAGAATTAAAACTGTTAGCTTCCTTCCAAAGATTTTCAGAAAACCCAAATATGTATTCATCTTCCTGTTTTGCTGTTCATATTGTAACCCCAGAGATATGCTAACTTTGCTTCTCCAATTTTAATGCTAGCAATTATGACATTTTGTACTGTAAAATCTGCCTGTAAACCCTAATGTTTACATATATTATTTATATCCTTGTTTTCAGTTTTCTTCATTTGTTACATATAGTCTCATTCAAACAAATAGCAGATCAAGTGCTTAAAGAATTAGATATTTCTGTCTTTTGGCTTTGTTCTTTTTCCTGTTGCTTATAAGTCATCTTTTTGCCATTAAAATAATGCCTCATCTAAAAAAAATATATTCAACAGAACTACAATTTTGTGGGAGCTTTTTAATTTTTGGCTCATGGGGGAATTTGGTATGTTTGGAAATTATTCTTTGTGGTTTAATAATAATGCTTGCAGCCTTATTTGGGGTCCAAAATGGTTTAAGCAATCAGAAAGTTCAGTTTTAAAACTATACTGAAGTGAGATTTTTTTTTCTTCCAGTCACTC
Organism: Azemiops feae; assembly: GCA_023970755.1. Taxonomy (NCBI): domain Eukaryota; kingdom Metazoa; phylum Chordata; class Lepidosauria; order Squamata; family Viperidae; genus Azemiops; species Azemiops feae. The sequence continues at coordinate 946,371 of JALGBA010000588.1, forward strand.
ATGTTTGATTCTCAGAGGCTGCCTGGACAAGTCCCTGTCGTTTTCTTGGCAAGTTTTTCAGAAGTGGTTTGCCATTGCCTCCTTCCTAGGGCTATGAAAAATGACTATCCAAGATAACGTATTGGCTTTCTAGGGCAGAACCAGAGCTTATGGTCTTCAGGTTTCTAGCCTGATAACTTAACCACTACATTAAACTGACTCTTTCTAAAATCAGAATTACACTGATTTAAAGAAGAGATATTTAATGTTTGAATTAACAATAAAGAAAGAACTTTGAAAATTGCAAGAGGAATTTCCAGCCTTCATTTATTAGTAAGTTCATTAAGGTGGAGATTCTTGGAAAGTTTATAAGCATTTCTTCCCAGGTTCCTTCCCCATCACCCTACTGGACTTGGCCAACATTTATGAGCTAATTTATCAATACATGTCCCTATTTTTTAGTTGCTTGGGTCTAACATTCTATTATTTTCTGAGCCCCTTTACAATTTCTCACAGCCCGATGTCATAAGCTGTTCATTTTCCAGGAAAGTATTCCCTATTCACAGCCAGAAATATATGTTTTAGAATATTTTCCATACAGATTTATATGAGCTGTACTTATAGTGGCAGCTGGTTTACAGTAAGTGATAATTCAAAACTTCATTCTCTGGGCTTCTGGCAGAAGTTGCTGAAATATCTGCCCTGCTCAGAGACATTTGCTTGGAGGGTCAGGTGATGAAGTTGGTAAATGATGAAAGCAGCAATGTGCTTTCATAGCAATAGCAATAGCAATACATTTAGACTTATATCCCATCCTATATTGCTTAATAGCATTCTCAGGGTGGTTTACAATGTCAGTATATTTCTCCCAACAATGTGGATCCTCGTTTTACCAACCATGGAAGGATGGAAGGCTGAGTCAACCTTGAGCCCCATCATGATCGAACTCCAGGACATGGGCAGAGTTAGCCTGCAATACTGCATTCTAATCACTGCACCACCAGGGCTTGGTGTCACAGCCTCTGCCCTCCTTTTAATGCATTATGTCACATGCACAAACAAACAGGGCAGAGCTTGCAATGCAGCACCATGACGTTGCTGTTATCATTTTGATGAAAACTGTCAATCCTGAAGATACCTTAGGACCTATTCTTGGACATATCCACTGTGTTCTCCTAGTTGCAACTTTTGCTTCAGAAAAAAAATAGGTATTTTACATAAAGGATTATCCTTTATTTGCTGCTTTGTGTTTTAATCATGTGGCCCAACTTAATTAATAGCTCCCTGCTATTTGGACTGTGGTATTATCCGCAGTTCTTGCCAAATGTTTCTGTTTGTTTGCAAATGTTTCCGAGTGTGGCAGATAAGCGTTTCTTAGGCCAAAGAGTCAATTCTATTTGGGCCACTGAACTGCGCCACAAAATTTGGAACTATGAGGAGGTTCCAGTTCTAAAAAAAATTGGAAGATGAAAAGACATAAAGTATATACAAAAATCAACTGGGAAAGATGTTTCATCTCTCCATAGTTGCAGTAAACATTATTTAGTGGTAAACAACTGAGCATTCTATAATTGGCTGAATTTTTTAAAAAAGAAATAGGATTATCATTAACAAAAGTGCTAACGCTAAAAAAATGTATTTTTTTCTACAGAAAATATTGAGGAAAATGTTTATTTTGTGTCTAGAAAAAAATTGCAGGAAGAAATAACTGCAAGAAAGAAGCAAACATATCCAGTAAGACCAATAGGGGCTTGCAATAACCAGTAATCCTCAACTTATGACTACAAATGGGACCAGAAGATTCATCCTTAAGTGGTGAAGTCATTAAGTTAGGCATTGAATTACCACACCTGATTTTATGACCTTTTTGCTATGGTTGTTAAGTGAGACATCACATGATCATTATTTGTGATCTTCCCTTTTGGCTTCCTTTTTTATTTTACTTGTCAGAAGCCAGCTGGGATAATTGTATATAGCAATCGTGTGATTGTGGGGAAGCTATAGTACTTATAAGTCTGAGGACTGGTTGTTATTTTTTTCAATGTCATCATAACTTCAAAAAAAAACTTCATTTTTTGTGTAATAACATGGGACTTAGTGCTATTGCATTCTGTGCTTTTGGTGTCCCCCCATAGTTTGTGCATGGGGATCAGTGTTAAAACGTTGTAAACTGTGATGCAAAATTCCACTTCTTTATCATTTGAGATTGAAAGGGCAAAGCTTACTTTGTGATATTAAATTTCATCATGTTGGTATCATCATGATTAGGAATGGACACCTATATTGTCCCTTTTCCAAAATGTTAAAACACTGTCTAAATGACCTAGAAATAGTGATTATGGTGACATGATATCACCAATTTATTCTACTAGAACAAGGAATGGTGATCTCTTTCCTATATAATTTGAATTCTCATCAGCCCTAGCTAGGGTGAACAACATCAAGTATAATGGAAGTTGTAGTCTAAAATATCTGAGTGTAACAGGCTACTTTCCCATATATTAAATATTAATGGGGAGACAATTAGGGAGAGAGAGAGATTATTCTATTCCATTTACCATCTATTTAGTGTGATGGAAACCAATTTGGACTAAAATAATGAAAAGACAACAAAGGACCAACTTAATTCTCCAAAAAATAAATCCATGAGAAAAGTCATTGATGTCATCAATTAAATTTGTTCCATCAGAATCAATACAAGTACAATTATATGCATATTAATTCACTAGGAAACCTTCCTGAATTTGTTGAGATATAGTCCCAATTACGTAGATATGGGATCATAGCCTAAAGCTGCATTTACCTCACTTTCATCTTCTGGGCATCCCTTTAGGATTATAATGCAATGAAATGGGACTCTCATGATAGAGAGTGTTGTAAAACAGCTGGTCCATGTGCTTCTGTGGCATTTGTTTCTGCTTGGCTTCAGGGTGCAGATTGTGTTATATAAACACAGAGCAAGCAAACCCTGGTATGCAGACTTCCAGCTTCATAAATCATTTGTTTGAGCAGATGTTGTTATTCTTTTGCTGTCATTGTTTAGGGATATTTTGTTGATGGATTAGCACCTGGCAAATATTCTGTGCCACTTCTTTCGAATCTATTTCCAAAACCTGTTAACTGGTGAACCAATACGAAGAGAACAGATTTGGAGTGAGGATGATGACTGTTGCTTATAATACCTGTGATAACTTCACACTACTTAGCTGTCTGTTATAGCAGACTTTCTTCTGCCTTCCGTCATCTGTCATTCTTAGGAACATACATCAGATTTGACCAAATCCTGAACTGATCAGAGTGATGTGAACCGATTCAAGAAACAGGATTCTGACAAAGTAGATTGAATCTAAAATGATCCAAAGCCTCATTTGAACATTTGTAGGGGTACAGATAGCATCTTTGAAAAAAAAATATCTCTCTTATTTGTCCTAAAAGGAGAAACTCGGTGAAAAAAGAAAGGAAGGTTACAGTTTTGTTGCTAACAGCTGTAGATTATAGTAATTCTGTATGTGAGGACTGTGAATGTGAGGGAGCATAGACTTCATGGCAGACTTATGCCAATGGCTAATACTTTTATTAGTCACTCTGAATAGCAAGAAGGACTGGAAGGCTTGTGGTAATTTTAGGAAGCTGTTGCATCAAATTTGGGCCTGGAAAGTTCAGGAAGTTGAATTCTCTTATCCCTACTACTATTCTTTCCACATCCATTCTCTCTCCTCTTGCACCTTTTGGATGGAAGGAGAGGTTATCATACCCAGGTGGTTCATGGGTCTACTTTACTTCTTTCTGTTACAAGCATACCCACTCATAGGAGCCCAAGGTTTTCTCCCCTCTATTTTTTTCTGAGGTGGAAAAAATTATCTGATTACAATGTTGTGTAGATGTGTAAACACTGTATAATCAGATATTGTTATGTACTAGGAAAGAGAAGATGGGTGAGAGGGAAGGGAAGACTTCACACCTGCTGCAGGCAAGCCCAGGAGCACAGGCCGTTTTAATGAAGGAGAAAGAAAAAATAGGGCATGAATCATCACCAGTGATTTTATCTTCCCTGCATTTGAAATTCTGAGTGGAATTCTGTCTCCATCCTTTCCCTTCACTCTGCTTTGATTTCCTCTTGTTTCATAAATAGAGTAAACTTTAAGAAAATAAATAAATATTCAGTACAGCACATATGCCCTGCTGAATGATGCATCTGAACTCTTCAAGCATTCACTTCTCTATATACAGCAAGATATTATGAAGTTCAGGAGCAGCTGTACCGGTGATGTTGATTATGTAAGCTGGCACATGTACGTTATGTTTGGGAGAATGGGAGGGCTTTTTAACAAAAGTTGTTTCTCTATGCAGAGAGAATCTAAGATTATCCACATGGAAATTTGGAATGGAATATGAGGTTCAAATTCCTTACTCTTATGGCTGCATAACAAACTGAATTACAGCAAACAGATCAGGGTCTGTCAAGTGAGACACAAGCATACAGTCATTCTGCTCCAACTGACTTAAGTAAATTGTAAAAGCCAATGTTTGGCAGGAGTCTCTGTGCAAAAACTGGGGTTTAAGAGAACACAGAGCAGGGTTTATCTGATTTATGACTGGCAAATAATAATAACCATTAGCCTGAGGCAAATAACAATAATTAGCCTGAATTAATCCACTGCAGGAAGCAACCCTCTTGCCTGAAGGCTATGGACCACAATTCACTATTCTCATTTAGTCTGGATAGACAGATGCTTTTCAACTTGCAATCGAGGGCTGAGAGAGGATAACTATCATAAAGTCCCATCACCCAGTTTCTGTGCCTAAGAGAGAACTAGATCCTGGCTCTCTGCACTCCTAGTCCAGTACCTTAACAAGACTGGCTTTTGACTGGCAAATATCAAGAAATATATTTTGAATATTTGAAACTAAAAATAAGATATGTTATGATTGTATTAGATCTAGCTATATTGCATAGGTCCTAGACAAAGTCTGTTACATAGTTGTCAGTTGGCAGAACAGACCAATGGAATTCTTTGTAAAAAATATATTATTGATTGATTGGTTGGTTGATCTACTTGCTACTGTGTAACAGGTTTCTCTAGTCAATTTAAGAGATTTCAGAATCCAATCCTACATGTAGCCATGTATGAATCTTAACAACTTGAAAATAATTCTCTCTATCTGTCACTCTCGCTCTCTCCATGTTGGAAATTATTAGAAGATCATTCCATATTCTATAAAGCAAAACTGAATTTCTGGATATTCACTGCATTTGACACAAGTAGTCAATGTTCTAAAGTTAATATTGGATATTTGACCATTTTCCTATGGTCAAACAATTTAATCCTACTAATCTAGTCAGAATTCTGAGTTGATAATTCTGAGAAACAAGTTGAGTATGCCTGAGAAAGAAGGCAGAAAGAAAGAATGAAATACAAAGCTGCCACTTGTTTGTCACATTGTTTACACTCAGACTTTACAGCAAAGAGACAAAATTCTAATAACAGAGTACTAAATTGTAATAATTAAATGTATTGTGTGTTATTATCCTGCTAAATTGTTTCCTATATTTGTTGTGGGTCTTCCAAAATACTATGTTACATTGTCTCAAAGTACTATCTAGGCCAGACATGTCAAACTCGCAATGTCACGTGACGTCACGCAATGTATCGGGCCGGTTTTGCCATTGCCGGCAATGGGGTGTGCGCGGTTTCCGGATGATGTGTCCGGCCCGCAGGCCGGCAGTTTGACACCCTTGATCTAGGCAATCCACTCCATTCCTCCAAGTTAGGTTTCCAAAGCAGATCATCTGACACATGAATCTCTTCAAAAGAACTTCGAGGCATTGTTTTCCTTAAAGAATCTTTTATTCGAGAAACAAAGTATCGGCACTACATAATTGAAGCCAAAAACTGAATTCCCCTCCTCTGGCACAAAGTAGCAAAGCACAATTCCCTCCTCCAATTAACAATCATAAATCACATTTCCCAATTATCTCCCCAACTCTCCAGCCTGCCAAATCTCTATCAACTCTGGACCTAATAACCTTGGGTTCCCACGACTGAGTTATTATTGTTATGACTAGCTGGACTCTCATCCACATTCCCCCTCCCAGCATCAATGAACTCTAAAAGCGATAGAGAAAAAAATGGCTACATTTCCATCTGCTGTCAAAGCAAGAACATCCGATGTTAGCAGCGTTGACATCAGCTGTCATAATCTGCTCTGAATCCCCCCCTTTTTTTGCTATATTATACACTGTGCAGAGAGTCCATGATCTGATGTATAAATAAATGGTCATTCTCAACACAGCACATATTAAACAGAAGTTCAGTTCTATAACGAATAAAATATTTCATATATGTTTATCCAAGATAAATATTTCCTATATCCAACAAATCAACTCACTTAAAGGAGAAATGACCAGGCTCCATTTATCCTACTTTGGATACATTATGCAATGACCTCGCTATCTGGAGAGGCTGTAATGCTGGGAAAGGTGGAAGGAAAGAGAAAATTATGATGGTGGATGGACTCAGTTACAGTGGTGATGATTGCAGCATTCTAGGAACCCTGGTGGCACAGAGGTTAGAATGTAGTATTCCAGGCTAACTCTGCCCACAGTCTGGAATTTGATCCTGACGGGACTCAATGTTGACTCAGCCTTCCATCCTTCCAAGATTGGTAAAATGAGGACCCAGATTGTTGGGAGCAATATGCTGACATTGTAAACTGCTCAGAGAGTGCTGTAAAGCACTATGGAACAATATATGTCTACTGCTATTGCTATTGCTATTGGAACACCAGAAAGTCCAGCTTACGGATATATTTTCATGTCTATCTATGTGGTCAGTAGGAGTCAAAACCAAATTCACATAATCAATCAATTACATAAAGGAGAATGGGAAAGTCTTCCTTTAATACCATTGGAAATGGAATTCCAGTCATTGAATAAGGGAAGCAAAAATTTAGGTTTTTTTCCCTCAGGGGACTTTTTGTTTCTGCATTCCAAAGCTAAAAAACCCCCCAAAACATATATTTATCACGGCAGATAAATGTGTTCACCAGGGACACAATTTTTAAATATTATCACCGAATCAGTTAAAAATGATATCTAGAAGGATAGGTTGGTGAGTAATGAAGCAAATCATGCATGCAATACGCAATTATGATTCATGCCTAGAGCTTAGCAAAATAACTTTGGGGCAGAAAACATAATACACAGCTAAGTTAACTGTGAATTCTGGTCATTCAATAAACTTTAATGATCACATTTGCATTGAACAACAATAACAAAACCCTGCTGAAACTGAAACAAGAGATGGAGGGGGGGGCAAATGGTGATATCTGGGAACAAAAAGAGACAGGCTTTAGCAATCCTGATCATGTTAGATCTGGTTCCTTTTATTTTAAATAAATTAATGCATTGTTGTCTATGTTGACAAAAATCATCTAGTTGAAAAGAACACCTGACAATGTGAAAATAAAAGATTTGATACTTGATTGGTCATATTTCTTCTATAAATACATATTTTAAAATGCTGTTTAATGTTTAAATGCTTATAGAAACCTTTCTCAGAATGTACCTATCTGTGATGGGCAAGTACAGTTATACTAAGACACTGTGCCATATGTAATGAACTATAGTTAAAAACAAAGCTTGTACATAAAAATAATAGAAGAGAAAAAAATAAATTAAACTAATATTCTCTGATGAAACATCCATTTTATTAAGCCTAATCCAACTACAGAATTATCTTTCCTATTCTCTTTCAAACTCCTTAAAAATATTTTCCTCTAACCAAATGTTGTAATAATCTAACACTGCGATTGATCATATTTTACCAAGTTTATAAACCTAATCTAAAGCCAAAACTATGTTCAAGGACAAGGCCAATATGTATAGAGAGTGTAATTTTCATGATCAAAATCAACAATTTACCCACAATTAGAAGGGTATCAGGTGGTGCACTCGAATCATGCAGTAAGTAAGAAAAAACAATGTAGAGCTCAATTTATAGTAGGGAAATTTGTCAGAAGCCCATGAAAAGGAGAATATTTAATTAATTAATTAATTAATTTAATTCAGACCAACACCTAATAATTCTAGGTATCTTACAATTAAAAAAATGCAAAAACCAGAAAAGAAATACTATGATAAAACATGTAAACACATATCCAACAGGGACTCAAATGTCACCCTGCCCAAAGCCTAGGAGAATGGCAAAGTCTTTCTAATAGCTTCCTGAATGTGATCAGGGTGGGAGCCATCCAGGCCTTGGTTAGGGAGAAATATTATTTTAGAAGGAATAATGCCTCCAGAACCTGGGGACCAAAGCCCATGTTAATCAATAGGGGCCAAAGCCCACCCACTCTGCCTGATCTCATTGAATGGAGATAGGGGGTCTCTAAAATAATTAAAGCCATGAAGTCCTCTATAGGTGCTACCACCACCTTGAATTATATCTAGAAGTCAATTGGTAATCAGTACCAGTATCCGTGACCACACGAATGGAGTCACATGGTCATGAGATAAATCCTTTCCTCAAAGAAGTTGATACAAGTCCATGGATCTAATGAAGGGTCACTTCCCTGAGGGCCTTGATCAACCATGATGGACCAAGATATAAACAAAGAGGTGGCTGAGTTCAATGTTTTGGCTACTACCTCAGGAATCATAATTGCAAACCTATTCCAGTTATCCACAAAAGATTGCCTCAAATCCCTCAAATGGACCTGTTGAATTGGAATCGATCTTTGAGTAGATCTGAGTGATTTATTCTGCCAAATAGGAAGAACAGCTCTTATAATGGCCCATCAGATGTTCTGCAGGTGGGGGGAAGGACAAAACAAGTCACCTTAAACATTGGATGGATGGATGACTTTGGGCAGATACAACAAACACAGAGAAATAACAGCATTTTGCTCCCTTTATCACTATGATTTAGTTCTGAATATTGGCTCTTATTTGTGTTCAGCTAGACTCCTTCATCTCCCTCCAATCTCATTCCGGTCTCTTCTGGCATTTTATCTCCTCAGGGAACCAATGCAAAGAGAGAGGCAGCAGTCTGGTTCAGGGCCTTAATATGGATAGATAATGGTACAGAATCCAGAACTCCCAAGTATGTTTCTCATACAGAAGCACAGATTTATCTTGGTCTGAAGCTTGGCATAACATTTTGTCCTTTTTAGCAAATATCACTTTACTAATTAACTTCCAATCCTTTTACAACTGCTAATATTAGATTAAACAATACTCATGGTGCTTTGCTAGAAGTTGTTTTGTATGTTCATATTTTTGTCATGTTTTTCCTAAAAACAAAATCTGAGACAAATTTGCAGATTTGTTACCAGAACTCCACACATTCTTACTGAATCTAGTAAAATCTTATAAAGAAACTCTCCATAGACTGGGGGGAGGGAAATGAGAACCACTTTCACAAATTACAACTGAAGTAATATTTTGAAGGGCAAAGTAGCAAAGAGGGTAAAAAAGCATTTAAAAAACCCAAATATGGGTAGGGTTGATGAATCTTTGGGTAAGATTCTTTTCATTTCTCCTATTTCCTTTTGACTTGCTGTCCCTATGTCCTTCAAAATAATCCAAAAAGTTTGCTTACTGGTGGTATATTTTTTTGCTTGAAAATTTGCATAAGAGGTCATTTGCTGAGATCAGCTATTTCTAGTTCATGTCAGCCCAGGTGCTTGCTGAGACAGCACTGGGGCTGAGAGATTCTTCTTGACATGTTGAGATATTTTAATTGGCCAAGGTCACATACTACTCAACCTCCGTTCTCCTTAGCCTCTGGAAATGTCTCTTTCAATCGTGAAGATGTGTATACCAGTTATCTCCCATTCTCTAAGTTTTCATCATTAATTTGGCATGATAGTTTCTCATATTATCTTAGTTTCAAAGATATTTGGATCTAATATACACATAAGTCAAGAGAGATGAAGAGATTGTGTTATGTTTTCTTTTTCTGGTACAGAGTATATTTGGATGAGCCCACAACTAGAACTTAATCACACATTAGAATTTAACTTAATTAGATGTTTACAAGAATCAACTACACAAAACTCTGAGCTCATTTAATATACATAATTGTTGTAGTCCATTTCAATATGACCAAATTATTATTTCTTTTTATTCAGAGATCATTTTCAGTCTGTTACAGTTTTTGAGAATAACTTTCATTTTAGGCAACTATTGATTTTTTTTTTAAAAAAAAGGTTTGCATCTGTAAGCTGATGGACAAATATATATTTAAAACATGGGACCAGATTAAACTAATGCCCAACAAATTAATGCCCAACACTAGTAACCAAGCAGATATTCTTGTTTATTCACAAGAAGAATGTGAAAATAAGTGGGGTGATTCTATTGGAATCAGGCTTTGATACTAAGAAGTTGACTTCTTCTAATAGTAAAGACTCTATTTAGGCAGTCCCATTTCATCCATGTTCAAGTTCTGATGACAACATGGTCATGTCAATATTGATTTCTTGGCAACAATATACAATTAGCTTTCCATCAAGGTTTTTCTTCCTGCCTAATGTATGACACTATGACTTCCTGATGTTTTGCAAATATCCTTAGCTTTTTCAGGCAAGATAGCTAGATAAGATTACATGCTATGATAATTATTTAGATACTATGGCTTAAAATTATTTTCTCATCTGGAAATTATAAGAGGTTATTACTATGTCTTCTGATGACATAGTCTATAACAGGGGTGTCAAACTGCCGGCCCGTGGGCCGGACGCGTCATCCCAAAACCGCGCCCACCCCATTGCCAGCAATGGAGAAAAAGCTCCGATACGTCGTGTGACATCACGAGTTTGACATGCCTGGTCTATAAATTGATTGCTTATCAGATAAAAATATATTTTCCTTTTGTTCTCCCTGAACTGTCATTTTACCTAACTTTTTTTCCTATGAATTTCTGTTCCATATAACATTTTTTTTTCCTGAACTAATTGGATTGAATAAATAATATAGTAATTGGAACATTCCTTCCATTTGTGCATGTGTTTTCATTTTTCAGTCTACTTGTCAACTTTTCATTCAGTTTTCATGGAGAACTGACATTGTCTTCTCTTCAAGTGTCTACTCTTGAAATAACTTCAGGTGTATTGCTACTTGTGAAATTGAACTCTTTATGGATTTCTTTTCCTAAATATATTTTATTAGATTTTTATAGGGGTAAAAGGGTTACATCAGAGTGCTTAGGAACCACCGTGGAGGTGGGTATATTGAACATCCAAAAAAGAAAAGAAAAACAATCACAAATATATAGCCCAAATCAATTAATTTAAAATTCCCTCTCTAATTCCCTCATTTAGTCTTGCATATTCAGATTAATACATTTCTATATAAGCTTCAAACAATCCTATCAAATATCGCTCACATTTCAATTCTAAAGATCCAGGTCCTGTTTTTAAGCTTTACTAACTTACAATTACCATATTCCAATTGGCCTTAGATAGACATATTATTAACACTTCGGGTATCCTTTTTTTTTTACATAGTAATTATATCTGGTATATTATTTCCGCAGTAATATTCTTATATTTTCTTCATTAATACCATTTCTTCTCTTGTCACCCATCCCTCTTATTCTCCTTCTATTTCAAAATAATTATCTTAAAGTAAAAATATCAAACCAACAAATAGTTTCTATCTAATTTAAGTATATATTCTATCAATTCATCTATATCTATGAAAATCTTTTTAAACCAGTAAATAAAGTTTACCTCTCCAGTAATTATCATGTCTAAAACAAAGTATTGTTACAAAGGGTATCCTCTTAGAAATTTCACGTGCTCCATTAGTTATTAACTCAGTCAAAAAATCAAAGCCTTTTTAAACCCATTAAATAAAACTTTAAAATACATTTTTAAATCTAACTCTAGGTTTCTTTCTGTGCCATAACGGTTTCCATAATAAAATTCCTGCATCATCAAACCACAATATTAAAAGGTCCATATTCTTTAACGCTTCAAATTGGTCAAAGTTCTCTTTCCTTTCTTCTAGTAGCCTTTGGATGGTAAAAGCCATTTTATTCCATGTTATATTTGCCAGTTGTTTATCCACCTTTTCACAATTTTCAATAACTTGTATCTGAGTGTCAGTTTCTGTTGATGTTAATGCTTCAGACATCTCCGTTAAAGTTATTCTTTGATCATCAGGCTTCTCCATAGATTGCGTTTGGAGTTGTATAAAGTTAATTTGTTCTTTGGTTTCCACAGTTTCTCTCAGTGTAGTTTCATAGTTGAGTTGTTGACGTGGTTCCTCTTTAGGTTGTACATATTGTTCACTAATCTCTTTGGTGCCAATCTGCTTCTTCTGCGCTGTCTTTCGGTCTATAATTTGATCTGTCAAAGTTTGAAAGTAAGAGTTCATATCCTCTGTGGCTTCCAGAATTTTTTCCAATATGAGCTCATAGTCCAGCTGTGTGTTAGGTTCCATATCAGTAGTAGAAAGATTTTTTAATCTTTTAGAGAAGGCTCTATTTCGTAGAAATCAAACAAATGTTCACCTCCAATTTTCAATAGACCAGCTGTTTCAGTTATCTTATGCTTATCATCTTTTGAAGGTCATAGCCATTCCCAGCCATAAAAAAATATACAGTTGCAGTACCACTTTTCGACACAAGATGTCCTCAGCAGACCATAAAATCTTTTTTTTCTTTCCAAATTAATAGATTTTTTATTTTTCGTGTTGAAAAAGATGAAGAAAGGCCTCTCCAAAGTAATAGATGCGTAGTTATAACAATAATAATCAAGAATAAAATGTTTTCAGGTCCCCTCAGTATTCCAAAATTTAAGTAGTCCATAAAAATTAACTGGTTTTTTTTTTCAAAGCTGTTTTTCCCGAATGCCCAAACGCTGCTCCCTCACAGCAGGGAAGTAATTCAAACACAAAAGCTTTTGACAGGAGAGTAATTAGGGAAAAAAGGGGTAGGAAAGGTCTCACCCGGATTCTCCATGGGGGTTCTTTACGCTTAGTTGTTCTTCTGGCTTTCAGCTGGTGCGGCGAAGTGATCGTCCATTTTGCTGGCCGATCTTTTCCTCCGACGGCCCTAAGGAGATAGCTCGAACTAAGGAGAGCTGCCGCTCTTCCCCAGTCAAGCAGGAGCCTTCTCAAGCGGTGGTTGCCTCTACGGGGCGACTTTCGACCCGGTTAAGGGTCTACCGGCGAAGGGAAAGCAGCCGGTGGGAGAGACGGCTCTCTCCGTGCGACTGCCCGTGCCGCGATACGGAACCGGAAGCCTCTTTATGGATTTCTTGTCCCTCTGGCAAATTATCTTCCAGAATATTGCATGAAACTTCATTTTTACTAAGCTGGCCTCAAGTAGTTAGAAAATCTTCAGCACTTACCTCATGAATGTTGTGGTTTTACTGATGTCCTCTTGTAGGTAAGCATGTATTAAACCCAACTATCCGCTGAAGAAGAAAAATAGTGCACAGTGCTGCATCTGCATTAACTTCCACATGAGACTAGACCCAATTATTCAGGATCTTGACTCTTATGAAAGTTGATGCAGATACAGCCATATCTGTGATGGCTTTTCCCCTGCAGATAGCCATACTGAAGCGGAATGGAACTATTTGCCATGGCCAACTTGCCACAGCCAACTCACTGCAGGACAACTTGCCATGGGACAATTTAACAATTCAATTTAACTATTTAAAATATTTTTTTAAATATTTTAATTTTTGTCATTCACATTTCATTTTGCCCCTCCTTTTGCATCCTTTCTTTAATGATTTTATACCACATTATACCACATTTCTTTGGTATTAAGGTAACTCTTGTCCTGAAGTGAGTAGGCAATGGCAAGTTGGCTGTGGTGAGTTGACCATGGCAAGTTGGCCATGGGAGTTGTCTTAGACCTAGACCCATACTGAAGGCCAACTGCCTGCAAGAAATCAGTCATCTGGGCAACAATGGTGACTGTAGTTTAAGAAGAGCACTCACATAATGAGTACTGCAGAGGTTTTTTTTTATTGTGTTGTATGTGTGTGTATTGTACTGATTCCAGTGTGAGCATATAAAAATGTTTAAAAATAACTTGGTAAGTAATTTGAGTTGCTGGCATGTGTCACCTGGGAATCAAGTCTTGGCATCTGTATCTCCTTGGTGATTAATGTTAGTGGGAGAAACTAAGGCACACCTGTAGATTCTTCATAAGATTAGAACTTACTTCCATGGCATATATGGGGAGGGGAATAATGGCAAATGAGATGTGTGTCATCACACAAATGATATGTATTTGTACTAGCTGGAATTGATGCAATTTATATAATATGTCCGTTATATGAAAACATCATAATTTCACAACTAATTATTTTGATCGCATTAATCTCAGGATTGTAACAGATGTTAATGACTAACACTTTTTGAGTTACTTTTATTTAAGTTTTACAAGTGAGTTGCCCAATGACTAAAAGGGGGAGAAGATAAACCTTCCTTCTTATATTGGTATGCCCATTGCTGATTTTTGTCCCTGATAAAGGCCAAAAAGTCCATTCCTTTGACTTGGTATAATGTCTGAATTTCTTGAAATTTAAGTTGATCCATATGTACTTCAGTTTGTAACTTTTTCAGCAAAAAAAAAAAAAAATTGGAGAAAAGATCATATTTACTTTCAGGTGTATTTCTCCCAAGCTTTTTTAAAGGACTGCATAAGGAGTCCCCAACCAATTTCATGCCTGGATCTTTGACTTTCTTCTATCAATCCAGTCAGTTGTCCACCCTGATTCATCCAGATTGGGAGAATGAGTCAGGGAAAAATAAGACCGGCTCTCCCATTATATAGAATACAAGGTCTGAATAATTAAATGATTTTAATATTTGTGTGTTTGTCTCTTTGAATCTCTTTGAGATTGGGTGAAATTTTCTAGAATATTATACTTCAGGGAAAAAAAATGCCAAAAGCATAAGAAATAAGGTGTCCTTGGTGCTCTCTGAGCTTGCTTGTTTTCTTGCAGACATGTCATTATCAGTGCTACTAGCTACCCTGAGGCAACCCTGAGCTACAAATATTCTCCTATATTGGCCCAAGAAATAAGTACAAGATGTTCTGAGCTATGTACCTTTAGTATACCCGTTCTCAAAATCTGTTTTTCAATATGCTTAAAACATCTTTTTAATTCTACAAGACATTAAAATGAAATTAGGAGAAAATTAGATTAAATGTCAAATGTCAGAATTTGCTATACGAGTTTTCAAGTTATACATTCTGATTTCTTTGTTTAAAAATGATGTTTATTGTTGTGTTTTAAGAGAGAAGTTAATGAATTTAATGAGATTTAAGGTTAAAAAAAGGAATATATATATAGAGAGAAAGAATGCTGATAAGGAATCCTTTCCTGAAAGGTGTGAAACTAAGTATCAAGCTGAAGACAGAGAATGTAAAATAATAGTTCAGAGTAAGAAGTGCAATAAGGGATCACAAACAGCTCCAAAGGAATCTCTGCACATTAAGCAAATGGGCATCCAAATGATAGATGTTGTTCAACATGAGCAAGTGTAAACTGACACACATTGGTGCCAAAAATCCCAACTAATGATACAAATTAATAACAATTAGCAGCAACTAATGAGGAAATAAATATTGAAGTAATCATAAACAGTTCAATGAAGGTTTCACACAGTGTGCATCCACCAGAAAAAGAGATCAAAGCATGTTACGTATAATAAGAAACATTACTGAAAATAGATGTGTAAATATCATAAACCCCTTATATAAATCAATGAAGTGACTACGCCAGAGATATTGTATGCAGTTCTAGCTGCCACACTTTAAAATGGATATAGTTTCCATGTGCTTTCAAAGATCAAACAATGATAAAAAGTGCTGAAAAATAAAACACAAGTGCTTGCTCATCAGCTCATTCTGGCAAATCAAGCTGTAAATGGAAAGTTAGTTAATGCGCTCTTGTAACACTAACTTCATCAAATAAAAAAAAATAAATGAAATGAACAAGTTGTTCATCAGAATATTAATTTATATTTAACTTGAATGTAAAACGTATTGCTTGCTCTTAGAAGATATATAGCAAGTGCAATAAGAAAACCCCAGGGATTTGATTATCAGGAGATAATCTGTCTGGAAATTAAAAGGATTTGATTCTATTATATGCTTAAGAAAGCTTCTGGGGCTTGATTATATCTTGCTAAGTTTACCCCTATTGGGTTTAATTGCTTTTCTCTGGATACAAGACTACATTAATTGAATTAGAGCTTGATCTATCTACCATTGGCCCTTATAAACATACACTTTCTCTTTATACCTAATTAATAGAATCTTGGCAGTATTCCTGAATTCAGTGAATTTATTGAATGAGCTAAACTTTTTATTTCAATTGTCCAGTTGACTAATAATAATGACCAGCGCCTATATCAGAAGAGAGAGCTCATCTGGTGTAGAACAAGTGGTCTCAAAGGATTCACAAGGCAAAAACAGATATTCATCAGTTCTGACTCTCCACCCTTTTGATCATTTTTGCAACAAAAATGGCATTTCCCTTGCTGCTTAATAGATTCTTCAAGGAAGAATTGGAATCAAATCATACACATTACACATGATGGTATTTCCTCCCTAAACAAGTTCCCTTTTCCTTTCAGCAGAGAAGAAGCAGACTGTCGCCAGAGGTTTTTAGGGAATGAAATATTGGTCTTGAAAGAATATAATGCCCTGTTGGAGGTCACTTCCTCCTATCTTTTCAGCATTAAAAGGAAAATGTCCATCACTGGTGAAATAATCTCCGTAGGAGAAAAAAAATTGTCCCCAAGGGTACACATACTCTTAGCTCAATTCTCTTCTTCTTTTATGCTTCCATACAAACATTCAAATGTTTCCATCAATCTTCCAAACACAGAGTTCCAGCAGTTTGAGAACGCATTGTTGCTATAAAAGATATTTCTCTGGTATCATTGTTTTTTTTTTATTATCTGAAAATCCCATTTCACAGTTGTATTGGACGGGCAATGTTCTAAAATGGTTGTGGAGAAATATGACAAAAATCAACACAATGCATTATTTTACAATCAGCAGAAACAAGAAAGAGGGCTCCGGATGCCACAAAGATAGGACATGTCCTATCCACAGTCCACAGGCTATCCTTTATTCAAACATCTTTTTACATTTACACCGGAAGAAGCTGTTTCCAACCCAGAGGGAAAAATGGATTGTCTATAAATTTCCCAATACCAGTGAGATTGTTTGTAATAATAAATTACTTACCTAGCTAAACATTAACTACTCAAACTACTGATGTCATTGCAGGTAAGCCGATTCGTTGACATGATAAAAGACTGATGTGCATAACATTGGCAGGTATACTGTGCAGAATGCAAAATCCTACCGTGTTTGTACAGTAATGTGATTTGGTGCCAACTGTCAGCCAATCATATGTCACCATGTAGGTCTCCAGGATGTATAAACAAATTAGTTATAACTACCTGAATTATAACATTTTCCATTCATACTCATAACCTAACCTTCTAAAGAATATGTACTGTGTGTTAATAAAGCAGCATACCCAGATGGAGACTCTCATTATAAGCATATCACACACTCTTGGACATATGTCCAAACATCTGTTTTCTCAGAAGTTAATGAACTCCTCCTAAATATGTTTTCTAATAAATTTCCCATACTATCCATATAAATGCCTTTGAGTTCTTCCTTGCGTTCACCCGGGAGCTTATCTTTCACACTGCATTTGCTTCCTGAATTATATTTAACTATTCCTTGAACAATATTTTTATAAACCTCATCTAAAGCTGTCTTGTTCAGAAAACACAGGTCATTCTAGGCAAGCTGACAAAGGTTTTCTAAAGGATCAGAGGCTTGTGTATATATCAAAACATATAACTCAGTAACATGTATATATAACGTTCTTCAGATATAGATAGATGGGAGTGTTTAAATTTCACCCTTTGGGGAAAGGTGGATGCTGTCAAAATGAATATTATTCCCAGATTAATTGATATTCTGAGAGGAATTTCTGTTCAAACATCTGGAAAACATTTTCACAAAATAAACTGTTTAGAACATTTTTATGGGGTCCTTTGATTCTAAGAATATCTTTAAAGAAATTCAGTTACCAATTAATGAAGGAGGTATAGTTTTTTATCTCTGGAGCTATATCATCAGGCTTACGTATTTCAAGTATTAAACACTGGAAGCCATCAATTGGTATTAATTTTCTGATTTAGGCCACTTTGGAATAAACTTATATAACATCTTTAGTTGGATGGACAGGATCTAAATATAATAAAACTCTATTATATTTGGAAACAATTATATCAGTTAGAAAACTATGAAATTTAATGTCTGATACAAAAGATATGATTCTTTTTTTCCCATGCTAAATTGACTTTATGGGTAAGTCCAATATTACAAATTCAGAAAAAGATGGGGAAAATAGATGAAAATGGGGATATTGACTCTGGACCAATTGATTGATGATGAGGATGAATTATTAACATATACTATGCTAACAGACAATTCTTATCTATCAGATATAATTCAGTAGCAATATTTAAAGCTATAACATCTTGGAATAATATTGTTTGTACAAGCTGCATTTTCAGATTCTGAAACACTTGAGATATTACAACAACTGGCTAAAATTTTTAAAACTATTATTAATTTCTATAGATAACAACAACAACAACAACAACAACAACAACAACAACAACAACAATAATAATAATAATAATAATAATAATAATAATAATAATAATAATAATAATAATAATAATAATAATAATAATAATAATAATAATATAATAATAATATAATAAAGTTGGAAGGGACCTTGGAGGTCATCTAGTCCAACCCCCTGCTCAGGCAGGAAACCCTATACCATTTCGGACAAATGGCTGTCCAGTCTCTTCTTAAAAACTTCCAGTGTTGGAGCATTCACCGCTTCTGGAGGCAGGTCGTTCCACTGGTTAATTGTTCTAACTGTCAGGAAGTTTCTCCTTAAATAATCCACCCAGAGTCACTTTGCAGAGTGAGAGATGTGGCATATAAATTAATTATATATATTTGGTATGCAGATGGTAAGCAATCTTACAGAATTAGAGGATCCTATATTACCCAGATAATGAAAAAGTGTCTTATATCAATGAACCTTATATTATGACTTGGACAACAAAAATAATATTTAGAATTTGGACCCATTACATCTTACAATATAGAAAACGATTCATTTCATTGGATATGTAATAAAGACAATGTTTCTTTAAACCACATGCTTTTACAATGTCCTATATTTACTACATTTTGGGAGAAAATAGTGGGCTATTTAAATGTAACTGTGTGACAAAATCTAAAATTTGCACAAAATAATATTCTCTTGAATTATATATCTAGTATATGGAATTTGACAACTGAACATCATAAATACATGCTCCTTGCCCTTGCTTTAACAAAAAGACTGACATTGCAACATTGGAAAGGTAATGTATAGTCACATTTATTTAATGGATTACACTAATTAAACTAGTTATTTAAGAATAGATTGCCTATAGACATAGACTTTGTATGGATAAAAATAATTAAATATGGGACTCATTTATACAAAATGCAGTAAGTTTAAAAAAATCAGGATAGTTATATAAGTGTGATATAGATATAGATGATAGATAGATAGATAGATATAGATAGATAGATAGATATAGATAAGATAGATAGATAAATAGATACTGTATAATATTGCATTGATAATTATATATAGACTTTTAATTCTTTACTGCTATAGCAATAGCAATAGCGCTTAGACTGATATACCACTTCACAGTGCTTTACAGCCCTCAGTAAAGTGGTTTACTGAGTCAGCATATTGCCCTCAAATATCTGGGTCCTTATTTTACCAACCCAGAAGGATAAAGGCTGAGTCAACCTTGACTGGGTCAGAATCGAACTGCCAAACTGCTGGCAACCAGCAGTCAGCAAAAGTAGCCTGCAGTACTGCATTCTAACTACTACGTCACCATGTAATATAGCAACATATTACAGTCTTTTTATTTATTTTTTTATTGTATTTTTTCAATGTTAAGCACTTGTTATATGTTTTTGATAACATGTATAAACACACACACACACACATATATATATATATATATATGTTTTCTGAGGTTTTCACAGGTGTTTGTATGTAGGTCTTTGGTAATTCGGGTTTTCTCCCGCGTAAAATTGGAAGTGTCTTGGCGACGTTTCGATGAAGTCCCATTCGTCATCTTCAGGCTGGCGTCTTCGGCTTCGTGCTTCTAGGAGCAATGTGTGATCGCAGCTGTTTCTTCCTTTTAACTGCCAGTGGGGGTATGAACTGATTGGGTGGGAGCTGGCTCAGATACATAGCCAAAACCAATGTCCTTTCCAAAGGATTCAATTTTGCAGTTGCTCCCAAACACATCCCCACTGAAACCATTATATGCGGAGTTGAAACCAGCCTGACCAAAATCAACCCCGACGACGCTAACAGAATCAGACTCGAAATCTCCAACATCCTCTGCACCAGCAAGCCACCCAAAAGCAACTTACACAAAGAGGAACAGACAGCACTACTTAACCTGAAAAAAGACACCAGCATAATAATCCTACCAGCAGACAAGGGCAACGCCACGGTAGTTATGAACACATCTGACTACCAAACCAAATTAACCAACCTACTCCAAGACTCCACATACAAACCCCTTAACACAGATCCCACCACCTACCTGGAAAAAACCACTAGATCCAAAATAAAAGCCTCCCCCATCAGCGAAGAGATCCAGCAAAGAATCATTCCCAGAGAAAAATCATCCAGATGCCCTAAGCTCTATGGTCTCCCCAAGATACACAAAGAAGGAACCCCACTTAGACCCATAGTCAGCTCCATAGGCTCACCTCTACAAAACCTAGCCAAATTTCTCGCCAAACAACTACAACCCTATGCAGAATCCATCACCTCACACGTAAAAAACTCATTCCAATTCATAGAGATCATAAAGAAACAAAACTTACAGCCCAGTGACCTACTCGTGAGCTTTGATGTCATTTCCCTCTTCACCCAAGTACCAATCAAAGAAGCCTTGACAGCTATCCAAAACAAATATAACCCCCCCAAGCACATCCTAGATCTGACCAACCATTGCCTATCCAACACATACTTCATCTACAATGGACAAAAATACAAACAAATAGAAGGAGCACCCATGGGATCACCCCTCTCACCTGTCATTGCAAACCTCTACATGGAACACTCTGAAACCCAAGCTCTAGAAAAATCTGATCACAAACCCAAACTCTGGCTCAGATACGTAGACGACACCTTCATAATCTGGCCACATGGGAAAGAAAAACTAGACAACTTCCTCACACACCTTAACAGCCTACACCGCAAAATACAGTTTACCATGGAAACAGAAGCTAACAACCAACTTCCCTTCCTGGATGTCTTAGTCTACAAGAAATCCAATGGCTCCCTAGGACACACCATCTGCCAGAAGAAAACACACACAAACTGCTATCTGCACGCACTCTGACACCACCATCCAGCACAGATCAACTCCGTAGCCAAGACACTCATCTCGAGAACAAAACGCTTAGCTGACGAACAACACCTAAAAACTGAACTACACACTCTCACTAACGTACTAACATCCAATGGATTCCAAAGAAATAAGATTACCAACCTAATCCAAAAAGAAACCCCCACTAAAATCCAAGACATAGAACAAGAAAACGGCAAAGCCCTCCTCCCATACATAAAAGGCACCACAGACAGAATCAGCAAGATCCTCCACAAACACAACATCAAGACAGCATTCTGCACAAATCGAAAAATATCCACCATCCTAAGAAACCCCAAAGACAAAATTGAGTTAGAAAATCAAGGAGTATATGAAATCCCATGCACCGCCTGCCCCACCACATACATCGGACAAACCAACAGAAGAATAAGTGCATGCATTGAAGAACACAAGAACTCAGTCAGAAAAGAGGAACCAACTTCTTCCCTGGTCCAACACCTTAAAGCCACAGGACATAAAATTGACTTTAAAAATACCAGAACTATCGCCAAAACTGAACACTTTAACAACAGAATAATCAGAGAAGCCATCGAGATAGAAAAACGCCCACACAGCATGAATAAACGAGATGATACCTCCCGCCTACCAGCCATTTGGAAACCCACCCTTATTGACAAACGAGTCCCTAACACAAAGAATGACACTAGACCCACACTCACAAAAACCACACAGGATGTCACCACCACACATCCACGCAAAAAGCAAACCCAAACCCACACCGATGATGAGGCACGACCACAAACCAGAAACCAGACCACAGCTGCATCATTAGCCATTTCAAACCCCTCCAATCCATACATGAAGCAAACTGACACCCACCTTGATGATATGGCACGACCACGAACGCGAAGCCAAACAACAGCAACGCAGCTCTCCATCTCAAATCCCCCTGCAACTCAGACTAATCCGAGCACAACAAAGCCCCCACCCAAACAGAACACACCCCCAGCCAATCAGATCACAGCCAACCCCCCAGCCAATCAGAGCACAGCCAAGCCCCTAACCAATCAGAACACACCTCCACCCAATCAGAACACAGCCAAGCTCCCACCCAATCAGTTCATACCCCCACTGGCAGTTAAAAGGAAGAAACAGCTGCGATCACACATTGCTCCTAGAAGCACGAGGCCGAAGACGCCAGCCTGAAGATGACGAATGAGACTTCGTCGAAACGTCGCCAAGACACTTCCAATTTTACGCGGGAGAAAACCCGAATTACCAAAGACCTACATATATATATATATACAGTGTATATATATATACACAGTGTATGTGTGTATATATATATATATATATATATATATATATATATATATATATATATATATATATATATATATATATATATATATATATATATAGAGAGAGAGAGAGAGAGAGAGAGAGAGAGAGAGAGAGAGAGAGGCTTTCACTTGGCAGCTTTCTCTATAGGGGAGAGGAGATCAAAATTGAGATGCTGCATATTATGAACTAAGTTTACTCAGAATGTTAAACTGTAGCTCCCATTAGCATTTGGCAAAAATTCTCAAAACCTTTTTTTTTTTTTGAGTGAGATTTTTAAGCTGGAAATCTTGGGCAGATTGTTTTTTTCCACAATTCTCTGAAGCTAAAACTAAATATGTATTTGCTGCCTCTATAACAAAAGTGAATATCATATCATAGTCCAAGGATCACATACGCCTTTTAATTTTACTACTAGCAGTGTAGCAAATTTGAGGTGGGTGGGAGATGATTACTTCAATCCACAAGTTAGATTCCTAATTCTTTGAAGCGAGAAACACAGGGAAACTTTATTGTGAGCTATCATAAACTAGCATAGGAAAATGTTTCATTGTAAACTAGCATTATGAAGGGAAAGACTTTCAGCAAAGAATATTCTAGCTCAACCCAGGTAAATAATCTATTCCTGTTCATTCTTCTTCATTAAAGTCCCTGTTAGCTTCCACAACAAAAAAAGTCCTATTTTTTTAGCCATAAAATATTGCTCTGTTGGCTCAGATGTTATGCTGCTTAACTAAACACTGAGGAGAAATTTGCATTTCCTAAACCAACAGACAAACGAAAATGTAATTATCTTTTGATACTTCCATTATTTAAAGAAATAGTGATGTGAGTGTATGTTGTTTATCAAATAAGCATATATCAAAAATTTATACAGCACACAAAAAATTCCCCTATCCTGAAGGAATGAATGGGAAAGCTCTCTCTCTCTCACGCATATTTGGAAATTTTATATTAAAAAAAGTATACATGAAATATAAATATTAAACAAAGCATGCATGAAAATGTGCATTTTGTCCTTCCCAATCCAATATTATAAACAGGAAAAATAAAAGGCTTGTCTAGTAGTATGTTGAATATTTAACCCGTTGTACTTTCTAAGTCTACACTTCAAACAAGCCTAAACCATAATGCATCACCTTGCCAATTGCAATTCAGTCTGCTAGATGGATTTCTACATTGTTGGCAGCACAAATCTCAGGACAGAAGGTAAGTTATTGGCTTTCAAGAGAGGTTTACATGGTTCTGGTTTCATACCAAAGTACCATTATCCAACCTTGCCTATAATTCTTAAAGCTTAGAAATCTGAAGATCCACTATGATTTCAGTGTGAATGAATCAACATGATTCAAATATCTCTCCATCTATTTATTTGGGGTCGGGATCACATGGCTTCAATTTGCTTTGATAAAACCCCTTCTGCTCTCATGGAGATAATATCAGTTCCACCGAGACAAAAGGCAATATAATTTGTCTTGACTGGCATTTGCAAGTCAAGCTATTTGCAAGCTACTGCAAATGTTAAGGAAAGCAAGGCAGGTATTGGGACCTGGAAGATTCACTTCACTCACTGCTTCCCAAAACAGCTTCAGGGGAGAGTTTTGTTTGGAGATTACACAAAGCAAAATACCCCCTTGAAGATTTTCACAGCCTTAATAACTCACTGTATAGCTTTAGATCAAGATGCCTTTAAAAAGAGAAAATCTTATGCTCTAACCCATCTACCAATCAGTATAGGAAAGAAACAACAAAACAAAACAAAAAACAACAGTTACAAGACAATAAAAATGATGATTTTTTCTGATGAATTAACCTCAGTTAACATTTCATTTGTGACTGAAGATTTAGTTGACATGATTTGAGCTGCAAACAAAAACAGGGATTCTAATAACTACACTTTGAAACAAGAGAGTTTAAACATATAGATACTTCCTATAAAATGCATAGCATTTGAGGGCATACAAGAAAATGAATATGTTTGGGAGTATGTCCAATATTACAGAAGTACTAGTATTTAAGGCAGTGGTGGGATTCCGCCAATTCGCACCAGTTTGGCAGAACTGGTAGCTAATTTTTTGTTGCCCAGGCCCAGAATGGATTTCCGGAAGCAGCATCCACACAGAGATGTGGATCATATACAGTATATGTGATCATCATATATATATATGATGACTGCCAGGACAAGTTTTCTTGGCAACATTTTTCAGAAGGGCTTTGCCTAGAACTGAGTGTGTGACTAGTGTGACTAGTCCAAAGTCACCCAACTAGGTTCCCAGTTTTTAGCCTGGTGGCTTAACCGCTACACCAATTCTTATTCTTTGCTTACAGCTGCTTTAAATTGTATTTTTGAATTTATTACTTTCTCTCTGTGTGTGTTTAGTTGGAAACTTTAAAGTTCTCTCATGATAAACATCACTACTAATCTGTCTGAAATGTTGTTTATGTTAATCTTGACATTTACCTAGAATCTCCATCACACCTTTTCTAGAAAGGACAAAAGCTCATTTTCAGCAAATATAACACAGTTTTACTACATAGGTATATCTATTTTGTTTTCAATGCTTGTTTCTTCATCAGTCAAAAATATCCAGCAGTGTATCCAGTGCTGGGGAAGTACTACTGCAAGTTCAGTATAGCTTGACCAACATATTTTATATATGTTTTAGATTAGGAAGTGATCCCTCAGACTATTTTCTTTACTAGCTCATTGTCTTCCTCACATTATCCAAGATACTTCAGTTCTACAGGAATTTTCACATGCATTTTCCATAACATTGCTATAGGAGAAACTGACTCAAAACAATCTTACATAAGTGGCTAACAGCAACGTGTTATGCCTTGATAGACATAGGAAAAATCAATTGTGGGTGTAGTTCTTCTTGCTCTTTTTCTTTTAAACTATTTTTTTTCAAAAATCAGACTAATTTTATATTTATAACTGAAGAGCAAACTTTATTGAATATTGATATCAGAAAAAAACATTTAAATAATAGTTTTTTAAGTTAGAAACACCTCAACTTCCCTCACATTTATATATATACATGGAGGTTTTAATATTAATAACTTGCCTGATGTCTATGCATAAGTGAAATCATAGTTGACAGAAGATTTCCAAACTGCTTAGCCACAAAGTAAACCTGAGTTTAGAATGCTTATGGCCAAACTTGATAGCAAAATATTTATCCCTTCTTTGATGAAGATCAAAGACTAAACCATAATTAAACTAAAAGAATTACAATATAGCTCCTAAAACCAAAATGATAATTTTTAAACTGCCTAACTATAATCTATAAACTTATAGCACCATAGAACTGAAAAAGATCAATAAAAATTATCCTGGTACCAGCAGTTGCCATATTTTTGTTCCAAATAGAATTTGGAATACTGTACTGTAGCTACAGGCTCAATGAGAATCAGGAAAAAAAAATGGGCATCACAAATAGGTTTCATACTAGAGCTACACTATGTATTGGTTTGCTGATAGGTAAAAGAGTCCCCGCTGAGCCATCGCACCTCAGATTTGCTGATGGGAATTTCTTTTTATAGAATTTAACGAAAACCAAAAAGCAAACCAAAAAGCACAAGTAAGTGCACGTGTCCTTTTATTCCATAGAAGTTGAAGAAACGTTGCTAATATTTCATTGTGAAAGAAATCTGTTTGGATTTTATACTGAAATGTTGCCAATCTTTTTTCCAATAAAGTTCCTATATGTTTAACAAGTGTTTAGCAGGCAGAAATCAACAGTTTTGTTTGTTTATTTGATTGACTGACTTAGATATGTAATAAAGTTTGTTGTAAGAATCAGCTAGGAAACAAAGCAAAATTAAACAACTGATTACTTAGTAGTATTGAAAGCTAAAGATATTAACAATTTAATATACTTATATTTTACACATACTCTCTCTCTCTCTCTCTCTCTTTCACACACACACACACACACACAGAGAGAGAGAGAGAGAGAGAGAGAGAGAGAGAGAGAGAGGCTGTATTGTGTATAGCAGTCTAATTCTCTTGGCTAGGTAAGCATTCCTTGATGTCTTCCCTGAAAATTTAATTGTTAAGCACAATGGCATTTCTACTGATACAACATAATTTACATTTCCAAATCATACATTGCAATAAAATAGCAGGCTTTAGCTTGTTAATGCTGCATAATCAAACCACCTATTAAGCCTAGCATTACTTTTTTAAAATGATGAGAAACTTATTTCAGTCCGAGTGCAGTTTTATCGCTCAGTGCAGCAGGAGATGGTGCATGGCATCTTTGATTTGCTTCCTCTTGCATCCCCAGGAAGCTTTTTCAAGAAAAGAAATGGTGGCAAAGCCAGACTGGTGGACTTATGGTCAAATAATATCTTTTAACTTTGGTGATCCTATCCTTAAGCCTAAGGAGGAGTTAGAATCAAAAGGACGTGACTGCCATTGGTTTACATGTTTAAAACTGAAAGAGAGATTTAAAGCAGACAAAAAGAGTTATGGGTTTGATTTTGTGAAAAACGAATTGGAAAACTTTCTGTATGGTAGTCATGAACATATTATTGCTAAAGTTTACAAATTGTTATTGAATTTGGAAAATGAACATGTAAAGCACTACATGATTCAGTGGGCAAGCAATTTTGATATAATATCATGCTTGAACAATGGGATAATATGTGAATGAAAGATTTAAAATTTACATTAAATTATAACTTAAAATAATTTTTTTATAAGATGATGTATCATTGGTATTTAACACCAGATGAGTTGTCAAGAATGTATAAAGGTGTTTCAAAGGAATATTGGAAATGTAAAAGTAAAGAAGGGAAACTTTTATCACTTATGGTGGACATGCGAAAAAGCAAAGAAATATTGGAGTAGGATTCATATCTTAATACAAAAGATTCTCAAAATGAATATAAAGATAAAACCAGAAACTTTTCTTTTGGGTTTAATGGAAAAAGACTTGGGGAAAAATATGGAACTTTGATATTATATATGTTGATGGCAGTAAGATTACTTTATGCACAAAAATGGAAGGACACTTTGATTCCCACAATGGATGAATGGCTGCAGAAGTTGATGGAGTTAGCAGAGATCGCTAAACTGACTGCTTTGATTAAAGAAAAAAATACAACTATTTTTTGTGTCTACTTGGAAGCTGCTTTGTGCTTGAAGTGGAAAAAAATGAAATGTTGATTTTGGGTTTTACTGATTAGATAAGTTTGTTGTTATAGAAATGGCTAATTTATACTATTATGTAAAAGTAAAAAGTTGAGGTTTGATGTTATTATGTTATTCTACAGCACCAAAGAGAATTGGAAATCAATGCCCTTTCTTTCTTTTCCCCCTTTTTCCCCACACTTACCCTTCCCTTTTCCCTCCTCCTATCTTTCCTACTACTTTCTTTTGTATTTTTGATCTTATAGTATTAATATATAAATAAACTAAATTTATTCAAGAAAAAGAAAAGTTAAAAAAAAAGAAAAAGGGAAAAGGAAATATAGGAAAAACTAAGAAAGATAGATACAGGAAAAAGGATATTATGATTTAATCCTAAAGAGAGGAGTGAGATTATTTTTTTTTAATGTATCTGCTGTAAGATAGATTGCAAATCATTTTCCTTTTCCTTTTCTACCTATATATCTTTCTTAGTTTCTCACTTATTTCCTTTTTCTTTTCTTTAATTTTTTTTTTAATTTCACTTTATAATATCTCTTACAAAAATTCTTAACAAAACTATTATGTAAGAGAAGCTTATTTCAGTCCGAGTGCCGCTTTATCGCTCAGTGCAGCAGGAGATGGTGTGTGGCATCTTTGATTTGCTTCTTCTTGCATCCCCTGGTTATCCTACTGCTTCAGGGAAAATGAGCGGTAGATGCCTTTTTCTCCACTAGATTTAAGGTTTTTGAAATATGCACACCTGTTGTCCAGGAGAACAAGCCTAGAACCAAATATTCTATAAGCTGATCCCATCCGAGATAGGAATTTCCAAAAGAATAATAATAATAAAAGAACCTTCCTATTACTGCGTAATGTTCATTAATCATATCTCATTTGTGTATGAAATGACT
Source organism: Azemiops feae (assembly GCA_023970755.1). Taxonomy (NCBI): domain Eukaryota; kingdom Metazoa; phylum Chordata; class Lepidosauria; order Squamata; family Viperidae; genus Azemiops; species Azemiops feae. The sequence goes on from JALGBA010000588.1 coordinate 975,259, forward strand.
TTTTCCCCTGAATTTCACAGTTCACTTTCTATATTTGCAGTTATTTGCTGCAAAGAGGCAGCATAAACTTTCAATTAGCAGTGTTTTTCAAACTTGGCAACTTTAAGATGTGCGGTCTTCATGCTGGCAGAGGAATTCTGGAAGTTGAAGTCCACACATCTTAAGGTTGTCCAATGATAAAATGTTTGCTTTTGCTCAAAGAATTGCATGCATGTGGTTGGTTACTTTACAATAAAGGTAAAGTAAATAACATTTTTTCCAATAAATGACATTAATTAATGTTTATTGAAAAATTACTGAAATTGAAAAAAAATAATTACCCTGGGATATAGTCTAGGGAAAAGAAGGCTAGTCTACAGAATAGAAGGACTAAGGGTGATGTGATAGCAGTATGCCAGTATTTGAGGAGCCACCACAAAGAAGAGGGGCTCAACTTATTTTCCAAAGCATCAGAAAGCAAGATAAGAAACAATGGATGGAAACTAATCAAGGAGAAAAGCAACCTGGAATTAAGGAGAAACTTCCTAACAGGGAGAACAATTAACCAGTGTTAATTGTTGTGAGTGCTTCAGCACTGGAGGTCTTTAAGAAGAAATTGGACAGCCACTTGTCTGAAATGGTATAGGGCACAGGTGTCAAACTCGCCGTGTCACGTGACGTGTCACGACATATCGTGACTTTTTTTGCATTGCCGGAGCTGGGGTGGGCGCGGCCTCTTCATGATGCCACTAGCCCATGGGCCGGCAGTTTGATACCCCTGATATAGGGAGGTTGGACTAGAAGATCCCTTCCAGCTCTATTCTGATTGATTGATTGATTGATTGATTGATTGATTGATTGATCTGTTGCATGGCAACTGAAGGCATTACTCTACCCATGGATGTCTTCCTTTGCATCCAAGGGCTTCTTGCTTTAACGGTCCATTGAATTTTTGTTTGGTTCTTTAAATAAAAGGGAAACTGGAATACTGCAACAATTAAAAAAAAGCTTGTTTCTGGTGCCTCTGGACCTCATAAGCAAGAAAGTTGGCAGATACAAGTGTAGCAAATTGATGTTTTGTAGCTAGTTATATTCCTCATGCCAGCCATTGTGTGAATAAGTAACTGTCCCCTGGAACCATTTTGCAAAAGTAGCTACAATATATTCTCAAAATTCTAAATTTGCCCATCAGCAATTTCAGGGTTGCACACTTTCTTGTTTTTTAATGGCAAATAATCCTAAGGAGATTTTTAAAAATACAAAATTTGGTTGAAATAATTCAGAATTAATGAATTTATTTCAATTGTAGTTTATAATTCATTATATCTGGATTAGTTACAACTGGAACTCTTACTTTTTTCCCCCCTGTTGAACTAAGCAAATTCATACCCTTAAAAGGATTTTCAGTACTGCTGCTCAAAATACTCATAAAGTGCATCCATATTAGGAAGAAGAAGTTGTTACAAGAATCAGACAAAAATAATATAGAAACGATGTGAAAAGATTTGAAGTTTTTATGTAAAGCTCAATTTCTTATCTTCTTTTCTGTGATTTAGATTCACATGCCTGGTCAAATGTGAATATTATACTCTGAAGTATCAAAGTTTGAGAATATTTAGTTCAGCCTGGCAAAACTGGCAAGGGAACAAAGTTCAAATTTTGTATTTTAACTAAAATATCTGCATTTTAGTAAAGATGTGTAAAGCTCTTGGTTTGATTTCAAAATGTTAAGAAGCTGGCATGAGATTTTATAATTGTGCCTCACTGTTAAAACAGTTCCAGGAAATAAAAGAACCAAGAGATCTTAAGAACTTATGCATTTATTAAAGTATAATGTTTTGTGAGCTAAATCTACTTAATCAGATGTATCTTGTGAAGCAGATGTGACCAATGAAAGACTATGCCCAAATATCTGTGTTAATTCTTAAGGCTCCATCAGACTCTGATGATTCCACTGCAACAAGTTTAAACTCTGGAAATCTTTATAAATAATACCAAATAAACCAAAGGCAATAAAGTTTTTCAGACAATGTTGCTAATAAGCTGAAGACAAATACACTAAATATGTTGGAGGCATTCACACGTTCATTAAGTCCCAAGCATTGGTCTCTGGAGAAAGGAATGTGTTTAAAAGGATTTCCACCCCATTTAGATCTGGTTCATTGGGGGTGGACCAAATCAACAAGGTTCTCCATAACTATTAGCTCCCATTAAGGAAACATCAGCCAGCCATGCATTTACTCAAGCCTGGAGAATAAAATATAAATAACTTGGTTATGGAGTGATTTACAAATAAACAAGAACTTGTTAAGGGAATGGACTGGAAAGGGCAAACAAGAAAGAAAAGTCTCCCTGTTAATAATACATGAAATACAGTTATGTGCAACTTGACATGCACCTCAATTTCATTTTCCCAGGTGATCATTGCAAGACAGATGGCCTGTGATTATAGGAATCATGGCCAGATTGTGTAATCATCTTTTAAAGCTGTTTAAGCAAGCAGCCAACAATTGATGGAAGAAAGCTTTATCAGAGTTTATATGAAAAATAGCCTTGGTATGACATCTGAAGGTAAATGAAATCTTCATATACCTTGTCTTTACACCGTCTTTAGAGATAGAGCCAAGGAAAGAATCAGCACTTTTTGTGCTTGTATCATACAAAACATGTTTCTTTCTGTCAAGTGTTCTTGCTTGGCTCTGATGAGGTCTCTGTCTCAAAAACTGCTTTTTCAGACCTGTAGCACAAGTGAGCCTTGTCAGGGTCTTGCTCTCTCATCGCAGGCTCTGCCTACCCAGCCAGGAAACCACGGAATGAATGCAGCAGTGATTGTTTCCAATGATATTTGCTGCCTCCATCTACTTTTCCTCTCCTCAATCAGAGACATCAAAGCAAAGATGAAAGGAAGAAAATGCCTTCCACTTTCTGCTAGTAAAAGAAAATAATCAGGACAATTTAAACTCAGCAGTTGGTAGCTAGTCTTCAGAGAGCTAGATACAAGATTGCAAATCCAAGATAAAGTCTTACACCAATACTGGTATTTACTTTATTGGGAAACATGCAACATCAAGTGTATAGAGAATCTTGGTTTATATTATATTATTTTGGAATTTGGGGGTAGGGAATTTGTTGCTCAGGATTCAAGAGTAAAGTAAATGAAGGGACATAAGTAGGATAATCCAAAATGGAGACTCAGCCCTGAGCAAGGGGCTGGAAAAGATTTGGGAAAGGCTGTTTTGTATATCCAAATTAATGTAATACAAAACCCAATTTATTGTCAGTTTGGTTTCCATTAATCATAAACTAAAATGCTTTAGAACCCTACTTACTCAGTATTTCCTGTTTTTCATTAAGTAGAAAGGGTATAATTAATGGAGGCACAAAATGGTCAGCTAGTCTAAACATGAAATACTGAAAAGGTCAGTGTAGTAGGAACAGGAAATTATAGACCACTGTGATATTAGAATATTTGTGTACCTCTCAGAATCTTAAAAATAGCAAAGAGAACAATGAAAGCAACTTAATTCATCTTTTCAATAAAATATAATTATAATATGGAAAGAATAACTTCCAGTTATGCTGTTAATTTTATATTTAAAAAGATAAGGTCAAGGATTTTTTTAACACCCAATTCTTTCAAAGATCTCTAGGAAATGACTTCCTTTTTTCCATTCCACCAACAAAACCTTTTTGATGCTTTTGCACATGTTTCTATGTCCTTTGCCACATACCTTATAGCAAGAGTCCTGCCATCATAAGACAAACAAGCTTCCTGATTTAGGCTAGATCCAGCTGCAAATATGTCTGGCATAATATAGCTAAATGCACTTGCCGATATCACTGTAATTCTACACACTTGAAAGCATCTCCATAAAACTCAGTTGACATCTCAGTAAATCTCCTAGCAAATGATGGGAAGAATCATAATTTATGTATTCACCTCCCGTAATATTGAAACATAAGAAAAAAGGGACAGACTGGAGAAATGAAGAAGACATTTTAAAACCATAAGAAGGGAAAGACAATAATACAAGAAAGTCTAAGCGATTTCTGCAACCATGGAAAGAAATGAGGATTTGAAATCCTCATGCATCTAGATTTAAGTATGTGCAGAAAGGAGAGCTACAGTTCAGTTGTCGTGTTAAAGAACATATATAAACTGCAGCAGCATCCTATCAAATCCGGCAGTTTTAAATTCCTTTTTTTAAAAAAAAAAAATGCTTCACATTTTTTCTGCATTGGGTCAGTCTAATTTGGATTTTTTGCTTCACAATATTGAGGTTGTGAAGCATTTTTTAAAAAAGAATTTAAAACTGCCTGATTTGATAGGATGCCAAAATGTGCTGCTTCAGTTTACGTATGTCCTTTAATACAGTGATTGAAACTATATTGTCAAAACTTTCCAGAATGAAAAGGTCCGCCTTCCCTGTTCTTCCCATCCCATTTTATAAAAAAATACTGTAATAAAAAAATATGAAGCAATTGTAATATGTTTGCTTATTTCCCATTATACTGTAGCTAATAAAAGAATTTTTTCCCCCAACCCAACTCTTTAAACTTGAAGTAGCTCAGATCAAATCACTTGTCCTTGAATCTGAAACTGAAAATTCTAATGGAATCATATCTCTCTGAATCTTCAAGTTGAATCTAATCCAATCTGATTTGCGCATGCCTTACATACAGAAATTGGTGTGCTCCAATTTCTTAGAGTCTTTACAATGTAAGATTTATCCTTAGTTCACACAAACACAGACACAGAGTCATGTTGGGAAAGGAATTATTTTAAAGTCTTGGACTTGAGAACTTTGAAGAGGAATAAATATTTCACAGGGACTTCACAACAAAATTTCAATGGATCTTACCAACAATCATGTTTTCTTTTTTCTTTTTGTACTATTTCAGGAATGTCTTTGGTGCAAGTTATTTCCAGATGATTTTTTTTATTTTAACACCAGCAAAGTGTTTTCATGTTTATTCATGCTAAAATAAATTAATTATATAATGTGTGATAACAACTGTTTACTAATGTTGAACATCTTTGGAAGACCATGGCTGTTAAGGATAAAGTGCCAGGAAAAGCAATCAGATGCAAGTAATCTGCATTTGTATCCTAAGGTTTATTGAGGATTTGTAATAATCTGAGGTTTGGGGAAATGAAGTCTCTAGACTAATAAAATGCAATTTCAGTTTGTGATCCTACAAGCTAAGCAGTTAAATCGTATTCATTGAGAATGACATTGAAGTTTGACTCAAGGCAGTGTCAAAAGTTCTTCTATAATGTCAAAAACTCCAAAATATTATGTAATGACTGCTTATTCCATTTAAATCCAATACTTTCAGGGTTTTTTTTATTTTATCTTATTTTATTTTCATCTAGAACAAGATGGAGTCCAAAAATGTAGCTGAGCTTGGAGGGCTCATTGTGTTTTATTTGTTTTGGGTTTTTTTTGGTAGATTGCAGGTTGGTTGTATTCTGGTGTCTGGGTATATTGACAGTTTATAATAAGTGAAGAAACTCCTTGCAACTTCATGGAAAAAATGGTGAAAGGAGTGACAGATGGCAGCAGCAAGAGAAAGCAGATAATCAGTTGGAGTTGATGGATGAGGCTGTAGTTCTGGCAAGTCTTGGAACCTTCTGTGGTCAGAACTGTCAAAGGTTGAACCAGAGGACACACAGCGACCAGTGTGTTAGGTTAGGAACAAATGAACAGTATCATGCCAGACACTGTGCAATAGAGTGCTAAGCTGTTAGGAGCTGATGGGGTTTTGTCGTTGGTTGGGATGCTGCTGACAAGGGACAGATGACAGTGCAGGAGTGACTGAAGGTGGTATAGTCTCTAGGTCAGCTGGGTGTGGCAGGAGTCCAGGAAAGTAGACAGTGGAGAAAGTGGAACTACTGACCGGAATGGCTTGGTAGGTAGTTAGTAAGGCCAGAGTGGTAACAGATGAGGACAAGGAGGCTAGTAGCCAAGAAAAACCTTGTAATGAGGGAGACTTGGTTGTACACTACCATTCTTTTGTTTCCTTGCATCTTTGGTAAGGATTAGTAGATTGGGTAACCTCTGGTATGCCATTGGCTTGAGGTAAAGAAGCTAGGCAGAATAAAGAGCTGAGTTACTAGTGGAAGCATCAGCCAGAGGTATGTTCAGTCCAGCTAGGGATTCTCCGTTTGGTAGGCAGATCTCTAGCACCCCGATGGTAAAGTGTGAGAAGATGACCTTGTCAGAAATAATGGAATATAGGGAATGAGGGCTGAAATATATTTTAAGCCCTACAAAGGAAAATAATGTATGGAAAAGATTCAGGTAGGCTCTTCCCTGATTCATTGGGTTATAAAAACGAGAAGCTTACGTTGCCTTTCCAACATTCAGTATTTTATAAAGGATTTTGTTTTTTGTTTGAGCTGAAACTTAAATGGGCAAAAGAGTGGTTGAGGAAAATGCACATTCATTCATTCATTCATTCATTCATTCATTCATTCATTCATTCATTCATTCATTATTTTTCACATTTTTAAACCACTCATATCTCTCAGAAATTGCCAAATTTGTTTTTCTCTATGAAATACTACCCTATTTAATGGCATGCAAATAAGGTTGTAGAAAATGGGTGGTGCTTCTGACTTAATATTCATTTAATACAGGACAGAAAAGTACCTTTCAGTTGTTGGTTTTTATAACATGTGTGCATTTCCTGTTTTCCAAAACTCTGGGAAGCAATTTGAGTGCATATGTAAAAACAAGAATTTTTTTTTGAAGAACTTTGGATTGTGGGACCACTTAAACAATAAGCTGAAAATGCAGTTATTTTCAAAATATAAAGGAGATGATTGACAGTTTTGAATATATTTAAAAGGGGGAGGGCTTGGAACCCTGCCACCAGGCCTACTTTTTCATGAAATAAACCCTCAGTGTTACTCTTTGCTTATTAGAATTGATTTAGTCAACTTCAGTTTTCAAAAATAGCCATGTGTAAAATCAAAAATTGCAAGTATTTAAATAAAATTATTTCTCAGAATTTGAAGTTAGTGTCAGTTATTTGATACTCTTTACCCTTTCATTCCTACTTGTCATCCTTAAAAGTTGGAATCAGTTTTCAAATACTGCTCTTGATATTAGAAACTATATTTGTATAGCCAAGATAGTCCAGTGCAATGGTGGGATTCAGCCGGTTCGCACCACTTCCGCAGAACTGGTAGATAATTTTTGGTTGCCCAGGCCCAGAATGGACTTTTGGAAGTGGCATTCACACAGAGAACCTTTTGTTCACATATTTGAATCCCACCACTGGTCCAGTGGATACATTTTTAAATTTGTAGCTATAAATTCTATTGATTTATGTGCATAGACTTTGCTTTTCCTCATATTCTCTTAATAAAGTGGATGCTAACTGAGTTCGGTCTCCAAGTACTGAGTGAACAACACTTTATTGTGGGCAATCAAGTATAGTGTCACTATTTAATAAAATAGCACATTGTTTTTTTTAATATTTTTTCTCAGCGTGACATATTTATATTGACTGTGAGGAAGATTAGTTTATTAGCAAACTCACTAGGAACTCAGAATTAATTGGTGTTGCCTGATTATGATAATATAAGGAATTATCTCAGTCAATAATAAGGCAAGGCAGTTCAATTGGTTTGTTCTTTAGATATTCACATACATATATCAAAAAATGAAATATTGGAAATTTTCTCAGGAATGTTTTCCTCTTGGTCACATTGAAGTAATCATGTTACTCTCTGTCCCCACAAATTGTGCTATGATGGAGGTATTATCAGCACAGCGGGAGTGTGAGATACTGGTGGTGATTTCTACTTTAGTAATAGAGATTTAACTCTATAAGCCAGGATATCCAATAACTATATAATAAAACATACTCCAATGCTCTTTGTTCATGGCCCTTGGACACCTTTCCTTCTGGTAGCTACTGCTTAATGCCAGGTCTGTCTCTAATAAGTTCTTCCTACTACTACTACTATTATTATTATTATTATTATTATTATTATTATTATTATTATTATTATTATTATTATTATTATTATTATTATTATTAGTAGTAGTAGTAGTAGTAGTAGTAGTAGTAGTAGTAGTAGTAGTAGTAGTAGTAGTAGTAGTAGTGTATGGCATTAGCCAGGAGACCATAATGCTATTGCAGAGTAATAATTTGGCTTCCAATTTACCAGCTCTATTGTGGGGTATGTTTGTGGGTTTCCTAAGGTGCGCCACAGGAGGGTGAGCTGGCTTTGCACCAGAAAGAAAGATGAGCGGCTCTTCCTGCAATATCATCTAGGCATCCTTTCTTCATCTGAGCATCCTTGCAAATGGCATCAAAACTGAGAAGGTCCAGAGCCAGCAGGAATCTGACTGATCGCCAACGTCCGATAACGGATATGGCAGAAGAAGAAGAAAAGTATGGAGCATCAACTTGTCTCTCGCCAAAGTGGTACCTATTCACCTACTTGCATAGAAGATGCTTTCAAACAGCTTGGTGGGCAGAATCCAAGGTGAATTTTGGGAGCTCATCTTGCTACGCAGTGGTAGGACTCAAATCACTGGAGCTGAGACCATCTCCAGTGTCATTAAGACATTGAGCCACCATGCTGCCAATCCTTCCTCATCCATGAATTAATTCTTGATGAGAGGGCACACCTGGTTTGTGTGATTAAAACTTGGTTGGGACAACAGGGTGTCTGGAAGGTTTCTATCTCTGAAATGTAAGATGTGAATGCCTTTTAGCCTTTTGTTATGATCAGATCATTCTCTACTATAGATCTGACTGGTTCCACCAACCACACATGGTGGATGGACCTAGCCAAATAATCCATCATCAGACATAATGTTTTCCATGTTTCCTGAGTTCACGTGGGCAATATGGTCAAAATTCTAATTATCAATTGGGAAACTGGGGTGGCTTGCAGGCTTTGGCAGAATTGTGCCTAAATAACCTCTTAACATCTACCAATACAGGAGATTTCCTTGGATTATGGGAAATGAACCAATGGAAGAAACACCTAGACTGATACTGGAGAAAGACAACGTTAGTTATAATATTCAAATGGAACAATGGGAAAGAATGTGGCTAAAATGCTTAAAATTCACAATTTAAAAGAGAACTTTTATTTTTTAAAAATGCATGAAACAAATTTGAGGAAGACAATCATTATGTCATGGTTCCGATAGATGAAACCAGTAAAAGAACTTCAAGGCAAGAATTCTTCCTTAAAGAACATTTTATTAGGAAACAAAGTATTGGTACTTACATAGTTGAACCCAAAACTGAAATTCCCTCCCCCCAAATACAAAGTAACAAGTTGCAATTCCCACCCCAAAGAAGCTGTCAGAAATCACATTCTCCAATTAACACAAAACGTGGGCTTTCCTTCCCAGCTCTTCAGCCCGCCAAAACTTTATCAAATAGTGACCTTGAGTTCCCACACAGCTGCAATTGTTATGATGAACTAAACCCTCAAGCATTTACTCCATCCCCCCCCACTTCTACAGCTAAACTGAAAAATAAGGCACTCTAAAAGCAAAGGTAAAATGGCTGCTGATTCTCGGTTGTCAGAGTGTTGACATCCATTGTCACAGCATTGACACATTGGATCTGATCTGACACGAAGAAATGCTCACATTCAAGTCTCTCTATGATGCTAAGGAAGGTGAAAAATGATTTGGATCTTCCTCATTGGTGAGACCCTCCATTTAGGGAGAGTAGGCAAAAACACTGAGTGACACCCTAAAGCATGATTTCCTTTTGAATCAGCTATAGGCTTAAGCACTGAAAGGAGTGAAGTAGTTATCCTAGAATGGGACGTGAAGGGGGAGGTGAGATTATAGCTTAGGGACCTCCAATTTTGGCTGTCTCAGAGCTCATCTCTACCAATCCTGGTATTTAGATACGGCATTCGTCAGCACTGGGTCAGCTCTTATCAGTATTGTATGTAGCTAAAACTCAGATTGACTCTTGATCCAGGACTGAATAGGAAATTTCTTGGACATTCTCTCCTGCTAAGATAATTTACAATATAGAATATTAATTTATTCAATATCTAGTTTTTAAAATTAAACAAGCCACTAAGAACACTCAGTATCAAACATTATTTTAACTAGGAGTCAGGAAGGACAAGCATTTTTAAAACCCTTTTATTAGATAGAACAAAGTCATATGTTTCAATACAAATTACAAGAATGGGGCAAACACTGAGAAAAGTCTAACACATATTCCTATTAATTTTACTGCTCTCAATGATTGGCCAGGAAATGAGGCCTCTGCTATTTTTTTAATGGGCATGTTTATAGGAGCAAAGGAACTTCAGTTCCATTTCCCAACCAGCATGTACATTAAGAGAATTCTAATTTCTGAGCTGCAGAAGGTTAAGATGTGTCTTTATTTAACACTGCAACCAGCAAGAATGGGTGCCAATTGTAACTGATAAAAATATATATAATTAGTATGCTTGTGTCTTAGAATGCCCTCTGTCTAGTTGCTAATAGAATCCACATTTTATTTTAATTTATGAGAGGAACATAAGTGAGAAAGCAATTTGCCAGATATCATGGTTCCATCCCATACTGGATTTCCATATAAAATTTTGCACGTGTCAATCTATCAATATCTCAGAACTAGTTTGGTGTAGTGATTAAGGCATCAAGCTAGAAGCTGGGAAATGAGAGTTCTAGTCCTGCCTTAGACACAAAGTAATTTGGGTGACCTTGAGCCAGTCCTTTTCTCTCAGCCCTAGGAAGGAGGTAATGGCAAATCACTTCTTAAAAACCTGAAAAATCATACACAATTGAATGAGAGAAACAAAGTCAATACAAGCACTTTGAACCTTTGTAAAAAAAAAATCTCTGGGGTTATGAAATTAGTATATTAAATTAGACTTACAACACACTGGAAAAACTTTCTGAGGAAATAGAATTTGTACAATCTGTTAGAATATTTATCTCTGTGGACAAATACTATACAGCCATATTTTTTTTTAGTTATTTTCAAAGTCACATTAGGTCATATTACTGTAGGTCACTTGTGTAATTTAATATTGGTCACTTTTCCTAGAGAAATTGCTGTGAATCTGCCAGCAATTTTCAGAAGACTAAGATTTCAAAAACAACAACAACAACAACAACAACAAAACCCTACAGGAATAAAAAGCCTCAACCTTTCCCTTCCTCTAAGTGTTTCGAATATATGCCATTGATGTTTTATTGCAATCTGAAGTTTGAAGCAAGGCTAGGATGCTTTTACCACTGTCTCTTCTTATTTTTCTCTGTCTTAGTCCTTTTCTATTTAGCATTTACAGCTTACATAAGTAGTGAACTAACAATGCACTAACATTATTAATTCTCTTTGTTTATTTGTTTTCTATTTATTTATTTATTTATTTATTTATTTATTTATTTATTTATTTATTTATTTATTTATTTATTTATTTATTTATTTATTTATTTATTTATTTATTTATTTATTTATTTATTTATTTATTTATCCAATTGACACATTCACAAATAAGTTCCAACCACTCAACCTATTTATTTCTTAAGAAAGCCTGTGGGGTCTCAGTGCCTCTAAGAGCATCCTTGGAAATAAATACAACTTAATTGTTTGATTCAAGAATGCTTTGCAGCTTTCCAATCACAAGGAAAATGGCTATGGTGAGCTGATAGGTTTCAAGTAAGATAGCTACAATCACATTGATCACACAATGGGAACCTTTGCTTTGTTCCAATCCTTTCTTGAATAAAGCATAACTAGCTGGTTTTGCAAAACATAAACAATGAAAAAGCAGATTATGTTATAACTTAGTATAATGGATGGATCCCGGGTAATACATGGACAGTGAGTTTAATGTCCTCACCTTGTCAACTGAAAAGATTATTTAATGGGAGTGTATGTATTTTAGAGCATTTAGGTAATCAAATGAAGTAACTATCTGCATTTCTTTAAAGCAGCCGCTCTTTTTTGACATTATGATTTATGAGCAGACATACATATGTGTGCATGTGTGTGTGTGTGTGAGAGAGAGAGAGAGAGAGAGAGAAGTGGGTGTGTTACAGATTTTTTTTTTGTTTCGATCAACCATAGCTTTTGCATGATCATATTTTTTTTACTGTTATTATTACTTTGGGGAAGGGGGATCCCATTGGCTTACTTGGTTGTGCCCATTTCATGGGCTATTTCTAGGGATTTCTAGGGATGCTATTCTTGAGGACAGAACTGAACTGAGAACAGAACTAAAATGATGACAATTGCTTGCAGGATTATCTAATGTCAGAGTTTGCTTGTTATCCATCACTTCCTTCTTCTTCAGGTTAGGTACCTACTCTAGGTTCCTTATCAGCAAGATTATATTTACATGGCTTTGGTGTTGTTTCAGTTCCATCCTCATTACTGGGGCAAATTAGGGACTTGAAAATTGGGTCAGTATATTTTATGCTGCATATACTGGAATGGAATGGAATGGAATGGAATAGAATGGAATAGAATAGAATAGAATAGAATAGAATAGAATAGAATAGAATAGAATAGAATAGAATAGAATAGAATAGAATAGAATAGAATAGAATAGAATAGAATAGAATAGAATAGAATAGAATAGAATAGAATAGAATAGAATAGAAATTCTTTATTGGCCAAGTGTAATCAGACACACAAGAAATTTGTCTCAGGTGCATAAGCTCACAGTGTACATATAAACAGCAAGTAATAAGTCATATGTTATAAATCATAGATACAATCATTAATCATAAGTTACAAACAACTATTGATAAATTATAAGAAACCAATAGGAGAACATAGTAGGAAAGATGAGAAGATGAGAAAAGAGACAGTGCTGTGGGAATTAAATATTCCACAGAGTGAATGGGGGGAAAACTTTATGTCTGGTTGCTTTGGCATGCAATGCTCTATAGCGGTGTCCTGATGGGAGAAGTTGAAATAGATTATGTCTAGGATGTGAGGTGTCTGTAGATATTTTCTCAGCTCTTTTTCTGGTTCATACAATATACAAATCCTCAATGAAAGGGAAGCTGGTTGTGATTGCTTTTTCTGCAGCCCTACCTATCCACTGAAGTCTGTACCTGCCCTGTTCGGTTGCTGTGCCAAATCAGACAATTATTGAGATACAAATGACAGACTCAATCATTCCTCTGTAGAACTACATCAGCAGATCCTTGGCCAATCTGAGCTTTCTGAGTCGATGCAGGAAGAACAGTCTTTGTGGTGCCTTTTAAATGATGCTTCTAATGTGAGGTGTCCATTTCAAGTCCTTCTAGATAATAGAACCTAGAAACTTGAAGGTCTCTACTGCTGCCTAATATTGTAAGAGGTGGTAGAATAGGAGAACTTCCTCTAAAACCTATTATCATCTCTACAGTTTTAAGAGTGTTCAGCTCCAGATTGTTCTAGTTGCATCACAGGGCAGTTGATCTATCTCTTATCTAGATGCAGACTCATCATCATCTTGAATGAGACCAATAACCAATATCATCTGCAAACTTTAGTACTTTAACAGAGGGATCCTCAATATCCTTATTTATCCATGGATATACTCATAATTAGTTATTCGTGTATATTCTCATGGAAAAGTGAAGAATTTTAGCTGCCTCAATATACCTTAAAAAATGATTCCAGTTTATTTTGGATGGGCTCATCCACAAGTACTGTATATAAATTAATATTTTTCAAACTATGTATATACTTGTGAATAAGCCCATACATGAATAAGACATGCCTCAAATCTTTAAACAAAATTCCATGAATAATCCATAATAATTTTTAATTGTAAAAATTAAAGCATATTAAAATTTTGAGGATCAGCTTATTTGCAGGAGCACATTTTTTATGGTACTTTGGTTAAAAATTTGAGGGTTGGCTTATACCCTCGAGTATGTACAGTACATAAAAGATGATATTACAACACATCAAATATAAAGCAGCAATATAAAATAACAATAAAAGAAAATTGATGCAGTTAGAGACCAGTCATTGCAGGATGCCAAGATGTCTGACTGCCTTTGCAGTGTTTATTGCTTTTATACAGTTTTACAAGCAGCAAAAGGTAGAAGGGAGCAACAGCATTTTATTGGTTAATTCTCCACGCCAATCTTTAAGAACATCCTGTTGTTGCAAACTAGGTGAGATCATGTACCAGCCAGGGTTAGTGTCTTATCTCATCCTGGCGTTGTGAACTGGGTGAGATCATGTAGCATTTGAGGCATGCTTGAGGTGGGCAGTTTGCTGCACACGACCTCTACATGACCTCTATCTCTACAGAAAATTTATGCAGAAACGCCTGAAATAGTGTAAGGGAGGTACCAGGTGAATTTAAAAAGCCATGACTATTGTTCCAAACTTAGCAACCTTGTTTTGATAGTTGAAGCGAGATCACTTAGGGGAAAAAATGATAACCTTCTGCTCAGTGGAGCCATTAAGAATTGATGTTATAATTTCTGTCCTCCATCTATTATATGGAGGACATTCTAACAGAACATGTGAAACACAATCAACATCTACAGTATATCAGAACATATACAAGAACAATGTACAGAACGGATTATGATAAATTTACCAATTACCCATATAGAGAATTCAATGATTCAGGCCAATGTGAAGGGCAATGGAGTGTGGGAAATGATATAAAAAATATTTTGGAACAGAGCAGGAAAGGGTGTTCATCGAGCTTTATTGAGATATACATGGAATAAGCAAAGAAACAAGCAAGGAAACAAAAAGAGTAACTATCTTTGCTTGCTGGAGACCCCCAGGTTCAACAGTCAGAATATCAAAATAGGTCTAGAAAATTCTGAATGAGACCCTAGAGAGCCCCTCATAATATTGGTACTGTTGGGCTGAGTGGATCAATGGTATAGCTCAGGGGTAGGCAACCTTGGCTCTTTTACGACTCGTGGACTTCAACTCCCAGAATTCCTGAGCCAGCATGGCTCAGCTTGGAAACCTCTCCCTTTCCCCTCAGCATGGCTGGCTCAGGAATTCTGGGAGTTGAAGTCTACGAGTCATAAAAGAGCCAAGGTTGCCTACCCCTGGTATAGCTCAATAAAACAACTTTCTACCTTTCTAAATTGTGATGAAGACTGATGGGTACTCATCAAAATGGATGCTAAACTGAATTAACTGGAAATGAATTCCGAATAAATATAAGTAAGTACTAGCCTTTTGGATTTCTGCTGCTTATTCTCTCAACAAGCAATGTAATTGTAGGTAATACAGCTTAATTTTATTTATCCATTCACTTGTCTGAAGAACTCGATATTGTATTATCTACTGAATAGCATTTTCACTTTAAAATTCTTGATTTGATTGTAATTTATAGGTCCACTTGGGATATGTTGGTGGCATTCATCACTTTACTCACTGGTTTCTCTTTTAGAAAGACAAGTCTTCAGTTTTGTCATGAACAAGAGCAGAAGAAATTCACACTAAGTGCAGAATCTCTCACCTATGAAGGATGAGGGTAATGTTTTTCTGCAAGTGAGAGACCCATAACTCATGAGGTTCATTGTGGAAAGATAAAGTGCTAAAAGAAAAGCATTCAGCTTAAATAGGTGGACTGTTTCATTCGTTCTCTCAGTATTCTGAGGCTGATTTTTACTGAATGTGATAACAATAGAAGTGAATGATTATTGCTTTTGTGCAGAATAAAATGAAATTTGTGGTACATCATAGACTACAATTTAAAGTTTCATCTTTCTTCTAAAACAATGGGGAGGGAAATACCTGGACCCAAAGACCAGTTCTTTTCTCTTCTTCTTGGCAAAGCCAAATGATAATATGGATGTGATCTGGAGCATTCCCTAAGTGGGATTATTCTGCTATGGAAAGAACCACTGAATGAAAATTTTCGTAAACATATCTTTCCAACTAGCAAGTCTGCATATTAACAAGCTTAATGGTCCTGTAACAGAGTTTGTCAGCTTATAAATATTGTTAGATAATTTAAAAAAAACATCATTTGGGAAAGAGCAAGAAAGCAAGATAAAACCATATTTGCATTGAGAAAGAGCAAAGTTCTGGACTGGGACAATAGTGATGTTGAAGAATCTATATAGCAGACAAGCCAGATGAGGAGGATAGTTTAAGCCAGGGGTCTCCAAACTTGGCAATTTTAAGACTTGTGGACTTTAGCTCCCAGAATTCCCCTGTCAGCTGATTGGAGAATTCTGGAGTTGAAATCCACAAATCTTAAAGTTGCCAAGTTTGGAGACCTCTGGCTTAAGCCATGAAATCTGATGTTCTTCTCTGAAAGAGAGCAGATCTGGATGAGACTGCTTAGATTCACCTTAACAAAACTAAGACTATGCAACTCCATTTGTTGAGGTAAAGGAACAACTGGATTTGCCTAAAAAAAAAAAGAGAGAGAAAAAGAAAAAAAGCACAATGTCATAGCCTCTTCAATGTCTCTTAGCTCTGCCTATTTTCTTGCCACTTGCAGAAAGCAAGCAAACAAACACGCTTGTGCAAAGGCAGCTACTAGAAACATTTTCCAGATATGGCAAACACCAGAGGAGATTTTGGAGAGAATAAAAGAAACAGAGAACCAAGTGAAGTAAGAACTGTTTCACAAAACAGTCTGCAAGATCCTTTGAAGCTTCATTTAAAAAGTACTCCCATCCAAAAGAGAAAATAAAAACACACTGCTTATCTGACACATCTGACTCATCTTTGTGATGGCCATACTGTGCCAGAATCTAACATTATAACAGTCTAAATAAACAATTCCATAAGTATAAATTTGGATTTGTGGCTGATTTAAATAAATTCCCTGGACTTACTCACCAAAGAACATGAACAGAGCTTTTGTATTAAAAATGGAAATAATGCCTACACGAAATCAGTTATTTTGCTCTCAATCCATTCTGGAAACCACTCTGGTAATGTTTTCTTTTCCCATTTAAAAATCTGTTGTAGGAATGAGATTTAACTAGGGTTGCCATATCTGAGCTGTCAAAACATAGAAGACCATTAGACGGGAGCAAATACAGCCAGGAAGAAAAAATAATAATAATTTCTCTGTCATCAAGTGGTCATCTGGTTGCTGTCAGCCTAAATGTAGTAATCCTAGACCCCTGTCCTAGACAAATAACAGTTCTTGAAGTGTAAACAAAACTGTTTAAATCAAATCTTTTTTATGATGAGAACTTTTTGTTTGATGAATCTAGAGAAGGGGGAAGCAAATGAAGAGACAGCAAAAACGAGCTGCTCTGTTCATTAAACCTGCTGTCACAAAAACATTACAACATCAGTATTCTGCTGGGATGTTTATTGTTAGAGAGCAATGATATTTGAAACCTTATTAAATATTTGTTCCATTTAACAGGCCGAAGGCAACTTATATATTGATTTTTTTTCTCAGCAAGCCATTTGTAATTAATTGAGGAAAAAAACATTCTGGGCTTGCATTCTTTGATCATATGAGACACACAGTTGTGGTTTTCAAAACTAAATGAACATTATGAATAATCGAGAAGAAATAGGCATTGCCTAGAGTGGTACATCAAACTCTTCATCAGGCTGAATGCAAAGCTAAATTCCATACATGCTCCATCCTAGATCAGGCCCATTAATTAGATGGCATGCATGCCTTATGTGCAAAGGAGAGACATGCCACATCTCCAGCTATGAGAAAAGTTTGGGATCAGAAAAATGCTAATGGCAACATAATTTAGTAGAATAGTAATAATCAACATAACAAGATTAACAATAACCTAAGTCAGTCTGCCTACTCTGGGTTTCTCTGGTTATTTTTTCATTCTGCTCTTCTCTGCCATAACTATTAATCGTGCTGGCTGGGATGGGTGAAAATTGGAGGCCAAAACATTTGTGGAAGCCTGAGTAATGGAGGCACTAATGCTAACTTTAATCTTTAAATAATCAAGCATCAGCTGCATCCAGTGGTGGGATTCAAATATGTGAATAACCGGTTCTCTGTGTGGATGCTGTTTCCAGAAGTCCATTCTGGGCCTGGGCAACAAAAAATTAGCTACCGGTTCTGGTGAACTGGTGTGAACTGACTGAATCCCACCACTGGCTGCATCTCATTTTCAGTAATCTTAAAGGAAAAAATAGTGTGCCATTTCTCTATGTTATCTTGCTTCTCTGGAACACTTAACCTCTTTAGGATTAAGTCACTCACCTATAAGTTGACTCAATGAATACACTAGAAACTCATTATGACAAGTAACATATACCAGAGAAACAAGTTAGATCAAACTGAGACAGGCCCACAACTAATTCTTTTCTTCTTTCCTCAGACCTTCCTTTCTCCTTGTACTTCCAAAAGAAGTACATTTCTTATACTGTGAGAATAAGACTAAGCCCTATACCTAAAGATGAAGCAAGCACATAAGTAGGGTGGACAGAACCAGGAAGGAATCAAGTCATTAAGGAAACAAAGGACATGGGCCTGAGCACATGAGAATTCCCTCCCCAAATACAACCAATAAATCAAGGACTTTGGGAGATAAAAAGGGTCTTGAAGTCCACCTATTCTTTGAGTCATCTTTGAACCTAGACTTACTGGCTTCCATCCCTCTGGCTAGTAGCTGCTAACCTAGTTGAGGATGTGGTTAAGTGTGTGTGAGTGGTGTGTGGGTCTTCAATGATGCCTCAGTGTTTGGTTGAAAGTGATTTGAGTGTGTCAGTTTTCCAGGGCTCTGAGTGTATGAGTGAGTGACCACGAGATGAACCTGGGAGCATATGCTTGTAACAGTAAGTTCTTGACTTCCTTCTATATGATTGAAGTCTCCTATGAAAAGAAAGAATATAAAAGATTCCTAATGGAGAAATGTTATTTTGGGGTTTTTTTCCTAGTTGTAATTATACATAATCTTCTTTTGCATATCATGAAAAAGTGTGTGAGTATTCAGTTACAGTAGAGAATATGATCTCTGTGAATCCCAATAGACAAGTCTTGATTTGAAGTTCTGAAGCTCACCCAAAGCCAGATATAAAATTTTGAGAGAAGGATACATAATTTTTAATCATCCTCTTCCTCCTCTTCCTTGCTATGATTATCATTATTAGCCTGACTCGATATACTGCCATCTGAAGACCTGCCATTTTGAGACTATAAATCATAATCTATCACATTGGTTTAGAATGGTTTAGTAGATACATTTTTTTAGACTACAAATATTTGCTGGCTCACTCTCTCCTGCACATACATGCAAACACATTTCAAGAAGAACTAGGGCAGAATTACAGAAGAGCATGCAAAACATGTAATCATGACAGAAAATTAAATTCATTCAGTTTATTCAACCTTGCAATTCTCACTTGAAATGTGGAATATTGTTTTGAATGGGCACATTTGCTTTCTTTCCATTGCTTTGATTTGGGTAATGTCACTATTATACTGCATTTTACATTTACTATTCCCTAGTAAATAACTACATTTTTAATCTATTTAATTGCCAGGTTGATCAAAGAAAACATCAATTAATATGGAAACAATTTTAATTCACTATATCATTCACCTTGGGTGGTTATTGGAATAGGCAATCAGCAAGAACTTTCAGAATATAAACCTTTTTTTTTTGCCTATAAGCAAAAAAGATGAGCTTATTGACCATATTGTCTGAGAATTCTTATAATTGTGATCTTAACAAATTTTAAAGGGACTAGGTGATAAAGACTGAGATAGCATTCAATCTTTAAGAAAAGCAAAAAATAATGGCATGTAATCTAGTCCTTCAGTAAAGTTGTCTCAAAGTTATGATTGAATGAAGAAGCTTCTTGGATAAGAAGCTTCAATGTTTTCCTCAAAGAAAAACAAAGTCCAGTTGCCTTTTGAAAAAGCACCTTTGAGACAACCATGACCTGGATGACTGAGAATCTCCATAGACCTTAGTAAACTTCAAAATCTGAGAAAATACTGAGATCCTTGTAATATGCACATTTTAAAATTTCTTCTATATAAATTTATCTCTAAGAGCCACTGAGTTCATTGAGTGTCCTGAATCAATAAATTGATACAATCCTTACTGATCAATACATTGACCCTAAATAAGATTGTTTTCCATCTTTCTTTGTCCATCATTATCCATTTGTTCATTATATTATGTTATATTATGTTTTAATTTGTAAACCGCTCACAATTATTTAGTGAGATGGGCAGCTATAGAAATCAATCAATCAAATAAACAAACAAATAAATATTAACTGAAAAAGATATATGTAGTGCAGTGAATCTCTGGGTTAATCCAAAATCTAAAAGATGACCTGTAGGTCACAACCTTTATTGATCTAGTATTGTGTCATCAAGACAGTTTCTTTAAAGCCAGTTTCTTCAGCAAAACACAGCTGTTAGTTTTGACTATAGGTTGCTAAGCTATTTGCTTATACTTTAATGCTGTTGCTCAGCTGAAGCATGAAATGATGAGATTTTACCAAACTTGCTAATAAAGTTCCTGTCACAGTGTTGATCCCTTGAAAAATAAATAAGCACAAACAAGCACTCCAGCAGGACAGTTGAAGTCAAAACTGAATTATTATACATAGTGAAACTAGAAGTTGCTTTATGGCCTAAATAGTCATCAATCTTGATGTTGTCAACTGCAGAGGATGTAGTGTGAATTGGACAATGTTTCCAGTAGTTAGGCTGAAGAGCTGTATCTGTTGCTTGCTAAAAAAAATAAAATAGTTTTATATCTGTTTTTCAGCATTCATTACTTCAGGTAGATTTTCTTTCATAACTGCTTTTCCTTTCAGCCACTCAGACTCACCTCCAATCATGAGATGTGTATCAAATAAATTTAATAATTAATAAAAATAATGAAAGCTAGACTGAAATTCCATGCTTCTGGCTATTTGACATTAGAGATAATTGGTTAGTTTTTTACATCACCTTGTCTTTAAGAGGTCAAGAGGTGTTACATAGAGATTGCCTTTCATTTTATCCTCTCACCAACAACTCTGTGAAAGTACATCTGTCCTCCCTCACCTTTGCAGTCCAAGAAACTAAGGAGGGCCGCTTGTGAGACGTTTCCTTTGCCTCCATTCCTTTGCAGACTCAGATACTGATTGCCCGAACTTTGTTTAGTTTCTAGCTTTTTTTCCCTCTCTCCCAAGATCATTCCCACATGTCACTGTCTTTAGTGTTTGTTGAGGAGTCTGCTGGTCTCAGACTTTTCTTTCTGACTTTCTTTCCAGATATACAAGGAGCCCTTGCTCTTCAACCACAATTTTGCCAGAATGATAAAATGCACATTCTGACACAGAATGTCACATTCTGTCTGATCTGTTTCTTATGTACTTACATGTGACTTTGGGACTCTTGTACAAAGGGAGCAGGGTTTGTGTTGGGACATTGTAATACTTATTTTATGTTTAATACATACATTGTTTCCTTGCCATAAGTCAATGCCTGGGCCTTAACCATAACCTTTATTCTGGAAGGATATACAGTACCTAGATAAGTACTAGGCTTTGCCTAAGTCCATAATGTATTACTTTAAATAAATGTTATTTTTTCCGTTTAATTTATAATCTGCTTATTAATTCTTGTTTAGATTATTTTCCTGTTTTCAGGAATACTCACTCTCTTTTTTACACATTCATGTCCACACACATATGCACACACACAAACATTACAGCCATCAGAAATTCATAGATCCATTCATCTCTAATTATGCTTCAGTTAAATGTTTTAAGATGAATGCAGGGGGAAATTGTGTGGCAACTAGTATGAGTTTCACATTTATCATATCATCTAACTTAGCCTGTAAGACCCTTAATAATGTCACTGTGCATAATTTCCCTGTGTGGCTAACGAAAGCTTTTAAATTGAAAACATACATAATACAATGCAGTCCTATTTTCACTCATTGCATTATTTTTTAAACGTGAGTCCGTTATATTTCAGGGAAGGCTGTCTCTGTGGTGCTATCTCACATTAAAGAGGAGAAAGAGAAAGTATTCTCAGCTACTTCTATTGCTACTGCTGCTCCTGACATCCATTGAACAAAACTTTGCTTTTCTCAGCTTCTCTTCAAGCCAAGCAGAGCATGGAAGCTACTTGCAACCTTACTGAAAATAAAACAGTAGGTTTCTAGGGTATTGCATAAACAAGAGAGATGTGTATTATTTATTAAAAGCATCTGCAAGAATTCAAAAACTTAATGATGCAATATGTAATCAAGTAAGGATGTGCTTGCATTGATTTTCTTTTTACCTTCATTAGTTAGGCAATATTCCTTTTCATTGTTTCTTGTGGTTTTTTTTAAATTCTAAGAAATAATCAGCATTCCTTTTCATTTGTAACTTCCCCTAATTACTAGCTGTTTAGAGGTAGTATGAGAGAAGGGCAGTAAAGAATAGAAGAAGAAAGTGAAATTAATTATTATTATTATTATTAGCATGTGGCCTTGTTACATTAGCCAGGAGACCACAGTGCTCTTGCAGAGTAATAGTTTGGCTTTACCAACTGAATTTACCAACTCTGTTGTAGGATACACTTGCATGCTTCCCAAGGTGCACCACAGAAGGGCGAGCTGGCTTTGCACCAGAAAGAAAGATGAGAGACTCTTCCTGCAGCATCATCCTAGGCATCCTTGCTTTGTGGAGCTGCCTTGTAAATGGGCATCACAACCAGGAAGGTTCAGAGCAGGCAGGAATCTGACTGTCTGCATGGAGCACCAATTTGTCCCCCCCTCCAAGTGGTGCCTATTTATCTACTCATATAGAACATGCTTTTGAACTGTTAGGTGGACAGAAGCTGATGCAACTGAAGAGAGTTCACCCTGACACACAGTGCTAGGACTCAAACAGCTGGAGTGGAGACTATCTCCAGCATCATTAAGCCACTGAGCCATCGCAGCTCTCATGCAATTAATGAAAGGAGATCTTGTGTTTGAAACTGAGCATGGATGATGGATAGGTAGAATGTACAGTGAATGACTGAAGAAAATCAAGCATATTTGATAGAAGAATTAGAAACAAAATATGTATGGTATGTGATGATTTTATGGGCAAAGTGTACACTGTGTTTCAGAAAAAGTAAATGCTTATTCTTTTTTTAGGAGAGAGTATCTTATTCAGACATGTCTCACAAAAAAATGTTGCTTTCCTAAAAAGCAGAAGTAAACCATACCTTGCAGTTTGTTCCCATTGATGAATCTATTTTATATATATGGTTGTTAAACCTCATTCTTCAATTTATGATCTCTTGCCTTGTCCCAAATTAGAGTATCTTTCTTCTTATTTGTTGACCACAATTTTAGGGGCTGAGGCAGATCCTCCCAAATCATTGTTTCTTTTTTTCCCACTCCACATTTCGAATTTTAACTTAACTAGCTGTATGAATGATCTAGTTAAAACTTAAAATGACACTTTTATTATCATTTTGTATTATCTGGTTAAAATATTTTGGGGACCTAAAGGCCCAAAGACTTAAAAACGCAATTATAAAATAATTTCAGGACATTTTACATTGTTCAACCATTGTCCTTGGTCCACACTTTAACACCAAAATGGGATATTAAAGCTACAATTTCAAGTTGAGCTACAGACATTGTTATTTTATCGGTTGCTATGAGATAAATAGCATATAGACCATTTAAATAAATAAACAACTACACTGATCTAAAATGGGTGTTCCCATTAAATGTGGTATTCTATTGATATTGGGGGAATGATGGCTCAGCAGTTAAAGACACTGATCTTAGCAGCTGGAAAGTTGACAGCCTGGGTTCAAGACCCTAGCACCACGGAATGGAGTGAGCTCCCCTTGCTATGGCTCCTGCCCACCTAGCAGTCTGAAAGCATGAAATGCGAGTAAATAAATAGGTATCACTTTGGTGGAAATAGAATTCTGTGTGCCTTGGCATATAGTCATGCTGGCCCACAAGACCACAGAAATGTCTTCAGACAACACTGGCTCCCTCGGCTAAGAAACAAAGATAAGTACCACTTCCTAGACTCAGACATGACTGGATAGGGGAAACCGTTACCTTTATCTTTAACCTGTTGGAGCGGTAGCTGTTCAGCCTGTAAATAAGGCTGAAACCTTGTTTCATATTTGCCTGTAACAATGGAAATATACAGTATAGCCTTGCTGTTTTAAAACATTAAGATCCTGAACCTCTTGGAAAGTCATTGACTAATTGGGGTTTTTTTTAACCTGAAAACAATCTTTTTCCAGAGATGAGCTAGGAAAACAAGAGTTGGGTGCCTATTCTACTAAATGATGATTATTAGCTCCAATGGATGACTCCAATGTCATTTTCTGAAGCTCACTTGGAAAGGAAGCCAGTGTTGTGAATGCCTCAGTTGCTCCAAAAGATCACACCGTAGATGAAGATGAATAATATGGCTTATTTCTGATCAGACATGCAGAGACGTGCTAATCAGAGTCTTCTTGAAAATTCAAAAAGTTACGGAATGGCTGGTGCAACTTGGGCCTCTCCTCTTCTTACTTTCTGAGTGCGTTTACAAATGATTCCCTTTTTCTGCAAATGATTCCCAAACTGAGAAATATTTGTTAACTTCTACATTTCCATATTTCCAAGCTTCACAGAAAGCCAATTTAATTTCAATAATCTGAAATAATATTGCACATTATTATGGAATACATGATTTTCAGGGACAATGACTGCAGAACCTCTAGTCACTTGTCTGTCTGTCTGTCTGTCTGTCTCTCTCTCTCTCTCTCTCTCTCTCTCTTTCTCTGTGTGTTAGAGGGGGGGGGCTCAAAAACTGATTATGAATAAAGGAGCTTGGAAAAATTCAGTATGACATTCAGTCTTTCTGGTAAAACAGAATTTTGTTAAATGACAAGTGATATTAAAAGCTTTGGGAGGTTAGGGCTCTTGTCAGGCTCAAGAGACAACAGTTGATATTGAAAGAAAAAAAAAGTTTTAAAGCTTCATTCTCCTGTGAGAAAGGTGTACAGGGAGCTTTAGGAAAAAGAGACAGCAGTTCCCAAACTGGATATATTGATATGTAAATTGAACTCAATTTAATCTCAATGAGCTCAATGAGAAAAAAAATGAATTGCATTTTTCACTTCATCAAAAACTTACCCTTCCTATTTTTTTTTATCATACTCTTCTCAAGAATATTTTCTTTCTTTGCTCATGAAATGTGATTTGGGATTCAAAGCCCACATTGCAATTGGGAAAACTAAGTACTTCACCAAACACTGTGCATTCCTTTATATAGAAAATGAGGAGGTGAATTCTAGAAAAAGGTTTGGAAAATTTGGGCTAGATAAGCTCCGAAAATGCTGCTGTGATGGACATGGTCATTCACAAAATACCTCTCCTTATGAGTTACTTACAAGTGGGCAAGATACTCTTGAGGATCCTCTCTACCATTTTTGTAAGTGTCTTGTGGTAGTGAAAAGATTATTGCAGAGAAATATGGTACTAGAGTCTGATACCTTGCTTGGCAACATCTTAGCTTGTCCTACATTTGAGGGACAGGGGTAAGGTTAGGTCTGACACAAAAATAAAAAGACATTTGCTCTTTGTTGGCAGTTGACTTTGTCCTTGCATTGTCCACCCAATGTGATGGTTCTTTTGCTAGTTTGTGAGTCTTTATGGCTTATGGAAAATCTTCCAAAGGTCACTGAGCTTATAAAACTCAAGGATGAGAATAAAAAATACAAGGGAAGGGTAGCTGAGTTTAAGTCTGCCTTAGAAATTAATAATGTATTAAAACATTGTGTAGCTAGAATCTATCTCCCTTAAAAAGAGGATTTCACTGTCTCGGTGGAGAAGAAGAATGTAGAGTATGAATCTATACATCACAGACTACAAAATGACCCAGATGTTTGCTCTCGTTTGTGGTTGGTGTATTCTCAAAGGTCTTGTTTTTTAGCTCTTGTACTGAACAAAGCTCTTAGGAAAGTCATGGGCAGTTGAATAGGTCATAGAAATAAGTCTCTGTGTTTCTTCAGAAGATGTACCTAGCAAAGTTATCGTCTGAACATACTTCTGGGAAGATTAAAAGAAGCTCTCCTGCTAGTGATTTTCAGAAGCTGGCCAGGTTATAAAATACTAGTGTGGTTCATTAAAGTATCTCAAAATAGATTTCAGAACCAATTCTACTACAGCACTGAGCTATAGCAATTCAGCTTAAAGTTAAAATATAAAGAATCCATTATATTGTATGTGCAGATAGTAGTAGTAGTAATAGTATCAACAACAACAACAACAGGAAAACGTTGACAGTGGTACCAATTGTTTGGGGGTCACTGAGTGGAATACTAGAATGAAAGCAGTGATTTTGCAAGATATATTATCTGTCTTATTTCTTCAAAACTCAGTAAACGGGATGAATTAGAACTGGGACATCTGATCCTTTGTTTATCTTCCCTTTTTCCCAGCTATCTAACTTTTGTAAAGACTGATCCAAAATCTATCTTTTTTGGCTGAAATAGACATCTACAGAAATGTTTGAATTGATGTTGATTTTTTTTTTAAAAAAAGTTCATGGAAAATAGATGTAATTAATAATATTGTTTTATAAATTTTAATTGTGCTGATTAGTGCTACATTCAATAGGTTCTTTTTGCCAGCAAGACACAAAAAATAAAGTGAGATGGGCAGCAAACCAAGAAACAAATAAATAAAAATGTTTTTACCATTGGTAAAAGACATATGGGCTAAACAAGCATGACATTTCACAACTGTTCACATAAAAGTGCCTCCTTTGGTCACATGGATCCAACATAATTACAGGAAACAGAAGGCAGTTGATATTTTTCTCATGCTAACTGATAGTTTCATTTGCCTGACTTTGAATAATGATGTGCCCTCATGAGAGGTGTTTGTAATTGCTTTTCAAGTTGGTGGTCCCTTAAGAAAATGTTAAGTTTCTGGGGAGTTCTTAATAATTCCTTTTGGCCTCCTCCTGCCGGCAGAAGGCACCATTTGTTTGGAATTAATTGTAAAAAGCAAAATATGCCCTCCAGAGTATAGAGAAATAAAATCTATTTCTCAGGACAGGATTTTTCTCACTGGTGTATAACACTCTTCCTTCATTTATAAGGCTGTTAATATTTAATCTGTTTCTTCCCCCGGTCCCATAATTTGTTCCTTGTTTTTGTTTTTCTTTCTTTCTCTTTTTCTCTCTCCTCTGCCCTCCTCACTCTCTTTGTTTTGTTTATTATAAATCCCTACCAGCTTTTGTTGGATTTTTAGAATAATTGAATAGCTTTATTTGTTGTGCTGCTTACTGAAGCTGGATTTGCTTTCCAAACAAAGTAGCAGAAAATAAAGTCACAAGTCTGAAGAGTTGTCGAGCTGCAATGAATATTTAGTATCTTCATGTTTTTGAAGGGAAAGTACATTTCAGGTTTAATAGGTAATGTAATTCTTCATCTTCTTGAAGAGTGCCTATCTGATTAAATGTTCACTTTTTGTACTGCTTTCTAATCCAGTAGTGTGTGTGTGTGTGTGTGTGTTGTGTATATAACTAATGTACAATTAAATAATTGTTCCTCAATTTTATGCTAAAAAAAACCTATTTCTCTTTTGTCTTTACTAATTAATATTGTTGGAAGCCTCTTCAGAAGTTTACCAAACAATTGCTTCATTCTCTTCTGTGAGAGAAGATAGTCATAATACACTATTGTAAAAAGTTGGGGGAGTAGAATTGGTTTCTCATGCTACCAACAACTTCATAGCTGGTCAACAACTTCATGTATTTAGGTGTTTGAGCTCTTACGAACGGGAGAAGAACAACCCAACATTTAGGATTCTTCTTTAGTCTTGTAATTGTTGAGGTTGAAGCTTGAATTTCCACCACGTGATGGCATTATGAATAGTGAATGTGATGTCTCCATTCTTTTATTCTCTCAGAAGCTACTCTTCATGTTTAAGCTTATCAAGTTCAATGCCAAATATTTTCTGTGTTGAATCAATTTCACAGGTCATTATGCATGCAATCATGATAGTCAGCACTGTAAAGGTTGATGCTTTCAGGCCTAATTTCTTCTGCTTATTTAAGATAGCTACTAAGATATTGTCTTTCATGACTCCAGAAGTAGAATTAAACCATCCCAGAATTGGAAGAGCCATTGAGGATATCCAATTCAATGTAGGAATTCCAGTTAAAGTAAGTTAGACAGATGGCTGTCTAGCCTCCCTTCAGGCTTACCATCTTATTGATTAATTTGCTTTGCTGTTATTTAAAACAACAACAACAACAACATCAACAACATCAAGAAGATTCAATTGGATTCTGTTTTTAGTAACTTAAATTCATTATTGAGCCCCCCGCACTTTGGAACAAGAAAAAACAAGTGTTAATCTTCTGCTATGA
The DNA here is from genome assembly GCA_023970755.1 of Azemiops feae. NCBI lineage: Eukaryota > Metazoa > Chordata > Lepidosauria > Squamata > Viperidae > Azemiops > Azemiops feae. Next base: position 1,003,525 of record JALGBA010000588.1, read on the forward strand.
GATATACTTTGAAAAGTGCTCCTAAATCTCGGTTCTTTTCTCAAGATTGAACATATCCAGCTTCTTACATTTCTTTTCACAAACTTTTTTATAGTCTCCCGATCATCCCAGTTTTCATTGTCTCGTGCTCTTCTTTTTTCTCCTTCTTAAACTGGACATGAATAGAAAGGATACCATGCAATAGGTTCTTATAAGTTTCCACATCGAGATGACCAAAACATTAAAGAAAATAATCACAAACACTTTTTGTGTGCTTGGTCTACATATTAATGTACATATAGTTTTGCCAGATCAAATTATTTTCATCAAACTGGATGATCCATATATTGAGGGGATTATGTATCATCAATTGGCATAATTCCTTCCCATAACTTATTTCTTCTACACTTTATTCCTAAGCATACAAATGTCTTCTCTCTAAATAAAACATGCTTAGTGTGTGCCATACTAATAAGGCTGGACCCTTACTAACTTGAAACTGGACCTTTGGAGTTTAAGCAAAAGCATTAAATGTGTGAATATGGAATAATAAAGGTAGAAGATTTCCATTTTCTGTATGTACAGTATATATATGTATGTATTTGTGTGTGTGTTGTACGTATGTGTATACTACATATCTGCATCTCTCTGTATTTGTAAATGTGATATACTGTGTATCATATATAAATACAGGCATATATATATATATATATATATATATATATATATATATACATACACACATACAAAGTTAGAAGGTAAAAAGCTCAGGAAAAAAAGAGTGAAAGTGCAAAAAAGAGAGGGAGAAAGAGAAAGAGACAGAGAGAAGAAAAAATTCTTTGGTTCAGATATAACTAAAAATACATCAAACTCTTATTCCCAGATTAACCTTTGCCTATATTATTTCCTTAATCCCATAGAATTCTAATCAACACATCCCAAAACCAACTTTTCATTTCTTTCAGTTTCCTGCAAAAAGTCCAAAAATGGTTTCCAAGTAGAAATAAAATCTATCAAAATCTTTTATTTAATTAAGACTGTTCATTTTGCCATCCCCCCCCCCCAAGTTCACCAGCTTTAGCATCTAGTCTTCGATTGTAGGTATTTGTAAATCATTCCACCTTTGAGCATATAAACGTCTTGCTGCCATTATCATATATAAAAACAAAGTTTCATAGGATGTCTCCATTTGTTTGTCTTCAATTGTACATTTACTTTTAAAATCTTCTGTATCAAAGTGCATACTTGATCTCAAAATTTTCTAGCTTTGTTACATTTTCACCAAAGATGAAAAAAAGTTCCTCAGTTTGATTACATTTCCAGCAAATATTTGAAATTCCCTTATACATTTTTGACAATTTATCTAATGTCATATATATATATCATTTTATATACATTCTCCATAAGATTATAATTCAATATAAATTTCACTCTTTTCTTCTAATACTTTCCCATTGGTCCAACTATAATTATATCCATTTTTTGCCCATTTTATCATACAATCTTTAATTTGTTTATCCTTTGTTTCCATTTTCGATAAAAGTTTATACATTTTAGGAATAACCTGGTAATCATTTATACAGAGCTCTATATCAAATTCAGTTTAACTCTTTACAAATTCATAATTTTCCTTATCCAACTTAAATCTTTTCTTCAGCTGAGCATAAGGAAACCAAAGGCATCTAAAATCTTCCGATTCCAATTTCTCTGGTTTTTAAGTTAAACTCTCCTTGAAAAAAAAAAAAAGCAAATTGGCATTTTTGTTAGCTATCATTTCCTTTAAAAAAAAAAAAAAAGGCTTTCTGGGAATGACAACTGTAAAGGATTTTAGGAGACAATTTTGCTGTATATCTATTACAAATTCTCAATATCTAATAAAATGACCTTCAAAATTTACATTCGCATTGACTTTGTCATACTACAAATAGCCATGCCATCCAAATCTTAAATCATGTCCTTTCAATTCCAATAATTGAATTGAACGCATGAGAACGACAAGCCAAACCTGTTGTGGCCTATATCTTTAAAGCATTGCTTTACTTTTTTATTGATTTTTTAACATAAACACATTTACAAAGTAATCACTAACAGTCAGTTTTTATATTCTAAAGTCCACATAATAGCTTTGCTTGATTTCCTCTTTTTCCAATAATATTCTCTTTGCCAACCTTGAATTCTTATTAATTCAATAGGTAACAATTTAAATATAATTTTTTTCTGAATTTTCTACCAATAATAATCACATCAAGATCATGCTTCTTTTCTGTCTAGTCATCTTGGTTGCCTCATCACGAATCCTGTTTACAATTCTTATTTAAATTTGTTTTCCCTACAATGTTCAAAACATTCTTACTGGCTAAAAATTTCTCAAGGTTAATTACATTTAAGTATTTAAGTCTATTTTCATATCTTAAAAAGTAAATGAAAAAAGACACCAAAGAAAAAGAAAAAGAAAAAGAAAGAAAAGAAGAGGGAGAGAAGAATAAGAAGAATAAGAAAGAATAAAAGAATAAGAAAATAATATACTACTTAAAATACATATCCCTCTTAAACTAGTATACATGTATTTCCAAGGTTTTTTTTTCTGTTCTTTTTACCCATAATTAATCCTATGTTTAATCTTTAGATGTTCCATTTAATAAATCCAATCATCTAATCTTTTAACTCTATTCAAAACATTTTTGTTATTTATTAAAATTTTCTTAAAATCAATTACATTTAAATATCTACAACATTTCCTTTATATTAACCATCCCAAACATTTTTTATATTTCCCCATATCAAAAAACAAACTAAAAAAACTTGGAATATTCATCCCTCTTAAACTAAAATCTTTCTATTTCTTCAACCATATTTGAACAAGTGTTTAAATTTTAAGTATTCCCTCTGATATGCCCTGTCATCTAATTCCTCAATTCTCACTTTAGCCGTCTCCTTTTGCCAAACATCTTTCCCAATCAATCTATTCCATTGAATCAAAGAATCTTTCCATAATCTTGTAGATGTTGTTGTAAATATGAGGCAAATCAAACATCATGTCTTTGTATAGAGATTTTGCCCCTTCGTATTCATTGAAGATTTCTCTCATCATCTCTTGTCTCCCCATTTCCTGTAGTACTCCCAACAGCTCTGCAATCCATCTTGTCAAATCTTTTTTCTAATCCTCAAATTTATTTTGTGGTCTTAGAATTTTCTTTTCCATGTCCAGTGTTTCTTGTAAGTTCTTGTAAGTTCCACTTGAGTCTCCATCTCTAAATTTCTTTCTACTAGTTTATATTCAATTGTCTGCTTTACATGATCTCTCTCTCTTTTTGTTTTCTGATCATTTATTTGTTGTGACATCAAATTAAAGATGCATTCATTTAAGTTTTCAAATTCATTTTTAATTTCCTCATGGTTTGAAATTAGTGTCATTTGTAATTGTTGTAACATAACATACATTTCCTCCTGGGAAGTATTTATTTTTTCTTGGTACATTCTTTCTGCAGACCTCTGATGCTCCATAATGACCAAAAATCCTTTCTCTGCCAATCGCTTTAAAGTCACAGTTTAAAAAATATTTATAGTCCAGGAAGGTGAATTTTTTCTAAGTTTTATAATTCTCGCTTAGTAGATAGTCCACAGTGTTCTCTTTTTTTATTATTGCAGCTGTTCTTTGTTTTAGTTAAGGCTTTGAAGCTCACAATATCAGGTTTTTTTCTGGGCTGTATATTTAGGGCAGTATTTTCATCCACTGCCAGATGTCAGCACCAGTCCATCTTTCAATTTTCAAAACAAATAAGCCTTTTATCTCCGTCAATAATCCTTTGCCAGGAAACTCTTAATAAATTCCATCGATTTCACATTTTCCAGGTTTAAATCTTATATTAATTTTATTTCTGTATCTTTATTCCCCATAAATTTAATTTGCCGCTTCCGTTTAGAGAGGGGTGGAGCAACCCCCCCCCCCCCTCTCACTTTCAGAGGATTTTTATTTCTGGGGTTTTCTCTCTTTTTTTTCAGGAAATCAGTCAGGTAGAAGAGAGAATTAATATTCTTACCCAGTTTAATCACGCTGTTTATGATCATGCTTAATTTAGTGCTTTTTGGCTTCAGCTGCATGTAGCTTGGGCTAGATTCAGGAATGACGATAGCCTTTCTTCTGTCGGTTTCTGGAGGGCTTTCCCCAGATGTCCAGATCGACTGCCATCTCCCATGTTCTTTGGGGCTTCCCTCCTTTCTTGACATCTGTCCAGGGTGCCTTTGGGTCCATTTAGGGTCCCCAAATAGAGAGAAATCAGCTGTAGGGTGCAGAGCCCTGCAATCCCTCGGCTGTTGCACTAACTGTGCAAAACTGGAACTTTAAAGCATTGCTTTAAAGCAGGGGTTCCCAACTGGGGGTGCGAGACGATATTCCAAGGGGTGAGAAAACTTAGGTTTTCAAAATTATAGTGTATATGCATAATTTGTTATTTCAAACTTTTGTAAGGGGTGCAAGAATATATCAGAAGTATTCTAGGGGTGCGGGATATAGAAAAGGTTGGGAACCACTGCTTTAAAGGCTTTGTGTCTTTAAAACATTGCTTTAAATAAGGCAGTTCATTCACCATTCCACAGAGAACTAAACAAGACAACAGAAGTATGTAACATGTTTCATCTTCATCAGTATTTCTTAATCTTTTTTTTTTTGCTCATGAGCCCCTTCTGACTTTAGTTTTGCTTCTCCCCTCATTCTAGGATTCATTGTGAGATATGGACATGGACAGTAACTGGTATATTTTTTTGTGTCAACAAGACAGCATTTGCAATATAATACACTTTGTATTCCTATGAGCACCTTGCCACAAGCTGTGGCCCCCATTACATGTTTTTCACCTGTGCCCACCTTGAAATATCCTGTGGCCGCCATATGTCCATATGTCCATATGGTCCCTGGTTGAGAATCACTTATTTAGATGAGCTACTCTAAATAATTCTACTCAATGTTTTTAAAGCATGAAAAGAAAAATTAAGTGATGATTGCTAAATAAAAAGCCATGGGCCAGCAAGTGGTATCACATTGAGGAAGCCTGAGAATAGTGCATCATGGTTTATGATGTCAGGCACAAACAACTAGACCGGTTCATGTAGAATTCACCTAACTACTTTATTGTTTTCTGCTTATTACACAGGAATCTTTCCAGAGTGGCAGTTTTCACCCGGAATGACCAGATAAGGTACTAAGCCGTTCAAATTGGGTTATATCTAGCCCTCTTGTGTTAAATCACAAGTCCAGGCTAATTCCTTGCTTGTACCTTCTTCCCAAATGGGGTGGTTGCTCTCCAACATCTGAAGATCAAATATTATACTATATTAAACAAAACATCCAAGCACACAGTTTGTGATTGGATGAGCAGATCTCTCTCTCTCTCTCTCTCTCTCTCTCTCTCTCTCTCACACACACACACACACACCACACTCACTCACTCACACACACACAGATACAGAGACAGAGAGACAGAGAGAGACTTACTAAAACACTAAATTATTCCCATCAGTACAACAGTCCAATATTGTCAAAATGGATCTAACTGCTGATATATGAAAATATATATGTAATCAGCTTCAATAAAAATGAATACATCTGCTTTCAAAGTAGTCCTCAGTAAAGGACTTTCATTTTTATCAGACCAAATGACAATTTTGCAAACATTGGTATGACAATTGTTTGCTGTGTACTTCTGGTATATTGAAAAATCAAGATGCAGATTAAAGTACTGTTATTTTCTGCCCTTTCTCATTGTGCAGTCAGTTAAAGTTCTTAGAGAATCTCATTATCAGATAAACAGAGAGTACAGATTTTTTTTCTTTATATAAACTTTCACTTAAGCCCACAAATCAACTTAAATGAAATCTTGTTTCAGAATCCTTAGAAAATAATACAAAATACCAATAAAGGGAACATTTACATATATTTGGTGAGGGAAAAAAGAAAAAGTTAGGTTGTTGCATTATGCTATATCTGACACAATGATCTTCTTTGTTTCTCTGAAATGGAGCTTAGCAAAGAATGAGATGAAACATTTTTTTTGCAATTTGTTAATAAAAAGTGTCGCTTAAATATTGCAGAGATGAGAACTAGGTTAATGACATTTGGTGGGGAAATGAGTGAAATTCAGCATTCTTAGTAATCCTAAGATTCCTTGGAAGCGTCTTTTGCAGGGTCCCCAACCCCCAGTCCATGGACCGGTACTGGGCCACGGCATTCCAGCAACCAGTCCACACAAACAAGCAAAGCCCCATCCATGGGATGCAGGCAGCACACAAAACAACACACTCTCGAGTCCGCAGAAAAATCTTTCTCCACGGAACCGGTCCCTGGTGCCCAAAAGGTTGGGTACCTCTGGTCTTTTGGACTTCTTAATAAAAACATGAAAAGTAGAGGGATTATCTGTTTGGACAGCTCTGGAGCTTTCTACAATGCTATGCAGACTGTTAGGGAAGTAGAAAGGAACAGTTTGTCCCTGGGCCACCTGGTAGCCTCCCATAAGCAGTCACCATTTTCAGTGCATTCACAATTCTTTCTGATAGTGCCGAAATGGTGGCCATTTCCAGGAGGCAGCTGTGGGCCCCAGGAATGAACCACTTCATTTTGCTTCCCTGATAGGTCTGCACAGCCCTAAGAAAAGCTCTGCAGATCTTCAAACTGTAAGTGCACAACAGGTGATTGGGAGTGAAAAATAGGCCCTAGATTTGAGTGGACCCATTAGAAGATGCTTATTCTAATGAGTCCACTCAACTGAACAAGATTCTTGGATGAGAAGCCAAATGTCTTCAAGGAAAAACAAAGAAAGCCCAGTTGCCTTTTGAAAAAGCATATTTGGGATAACCATAACCTGGATGATTGAGAATCTCTAGAGACATTCATTAGAAAAGAAGACCTGCAGGGACTTGGTGAGGGAGAAAACAGGCACAAGGGCTGTGGGAACCCCAAGGGATGGGAAGCAGAGCATGGGTTGTCTCAGGGGATCAGGGAGGCCCAGGGCTAGTCTCCCAGGTACTCCCCACTTCTGAGGCACACTATGCCCCATTTAACAATCTGCACATTCCTTTAATGACTACATCAGGAGAGCAGTGGATGAAGCTCATTAAACAAGACCATTTTGCTTAACAGTCATGACAGCTTGCAGCCATAATAGGCAGGCTCTATTATGATCATAGGTTGAGGTAAGGCAGGACATAAAACAAGACATAGGTCATAAAACAGGACATGAGTCTTAAATGCGTGTATTAGTTAGAAGCAGCAAAAAGGGAGTGGAAAATGTCAAACCACAAGTTCATCTGTCGGTCGCACAAAGGTGTCAAGCTTGAAGCTCTGTTACAGTTAACCACATATGTCTCGTTTCTATGTCTCGCTTTCGCTGGTAGCTAACCACAAATGTGCTGCCAGAAACTTAGATGCTTTGGCAAGACACCTGTGACCTCGATCCATGAGAGGGGGACAAGATATTTAGCTACTTTAGCATAGCAACAGGGGGGCTGAAAGGGGGCTGTAATTTGAGTAACCAATCAATGCTAACTAGTTACATTTCCGTGTTTTGCTGCTTCTAAAAGAGTATATATGTACTTGTTATTCCATGAGAAGGTGTTCAGAGGTTGTTATGATTTTTGCTCTGAACCTTTGCGCAAATAAACCAACTTCTTTTGATTCCGTGGTCTGAGTCCTGTGATTTTCTGCAACATTTTTATGGCGACTCCGCCCGGGACTTGGAGCGATATTTCGCTGAGGACGGCACGGACCGACCAGTGCCCAATCGGGGCCGTCACGCTAAACCTTCAGCCGGCACGGATGATTTCTCCAGAAGGAGGCGGACGGCACCGGAGGGGTATTTGGTGGACAACCGACCGATCCAAGAACCTGAATGGAATCAAAACACGTCACAAAACAAAGCCGGTTGGAAAAGAAGACGCCTGCAGGCAAGTATTGTGGAATTGTAGGCCCACTCGTTTTGAGAGTGGAAGAGGGGGCCTGATCACCCCCCTGGGTCCGGGATCGGCGCATCCTAAAGAGGCCCAAGAGTTGTTGTGTGGGTGGTTAAGCCATTGCAGTTCCGGTTGGTGACCATTGGAACGTCCGGCATCACAGGTCAGTGGCAGTGTCTTAGAAAATGGGTGGTGAAGGAAGTGTCCCTCGGACACCTCTTCAGTGTATCTTGAGGAATTTTAAGAAAGATTTTAGGATGCAAAGTAAGGCTGAATTGCTGACAGCTGCATTGTCAGGCAATTCCAGAACCCTAGGAAGGAATCAGTGTGTTTTGTGTAAGGAAGAGGGACATTGGCAACGTGAATGTCCTAAAAGGTTTGAACTTGGAAGAATAGAACAGGGACGTGGACATTTAACTCGAGAAGTCAAAATATATGATTTCCAGGGAGAAGGAAGAGGAAAAATGTTTCGTCCATATGGATTCCAAGGAAGAGGTCGAGGCCAATTTCAAGAACAAGTGGAGGCCATAGGCTTGGCCACTGCTGAACAATGGCCTGAGGACTGAAGGGGACTGGGTTTAAGTCAAGCCCCCCCGAACCCTTGGTCCGAATGAAGATAGGGGGCAATAATGTGACCTTTTTAGTAGATACAGGGGCATCTAGATCTGTAGTTACTTATTGGCTCCCTTCTCTGCTGAGGAGTGCCTATATATTGTTCCATACAATATTCCCAGGAATAGTTTAGAAATACATAAGCTGTATTGTAGATAGAGAGTCTAACATAGAAAAGAAATCTTATCTGTATGGCTCTTGTTTCAGCCCATAGGTTAGCCATTGATAAGTCACCATTTTTCCCCATAGGAGTTTTCTGACTGACTCTATGAGTCCTCTGATTCTTTAATTTAAATAATACAATTAAATTTGAATCTGGTTCTGGTTCTTCTTTCCAATTAATTGTTAATAATAGCTCCATGCAATTATTATATACTAGCAATTATTTGCTAGTATATAAAATTTTTGCATCCCTACTCATAGTAATCACAGTGTTTCTTCAACCAATAAGTTTATGAAATGAGGTTTGACCTATGATTCCTCGTCTTTTCTGTGATTTCCTTTCTAAGCAGTTCACTTTATATGTTTTCTTATGTACTATTTTAAAATATTTGAATGTACATTCTTCTATTTTATCCTAAGCAAATGGAAATCCTCATGCTTTTAAAGCAAATAGAAAATCATGGCTATTTTCAGTTTCATCTGATAATTGGCTGTCTTCTTCTATTCAGTCCACATGTGATCTAGTGGAACTCTGCAGGTTCCCCAATGGACCAGGATAAACCTCAATGGGAGGAAGCATTGAGCAAGGGATGGACCCATACAACCTCTAAGGTCCCTTTCAACTGTTATGACTCTATGTCCATTGATGGTTGATGAACTCAAACAAATGAAAACCATATATCTTCAAAGGTTTACCCTTGGAAAGGAAAGAAATCACTACTTGCTTTCCTGAAACAGGAAAAAAAAAGCTATAAATCTACCGATCATGATAGTTACCAACATTTTTGCCAAAGCTTGAAATTTGGACAATGATCTTTAAGTTAAAGAGGTGTTAGGATGGGAGGCAAACAGCTTGTGGTTGTTATGCCAAACTGCTGTAAGACACCAATCTCATTCAATCTACTAAACAGATACTAAGCATAAGAAATCAGTAGGTAGCTCTTCCCAACCTTCCTGAGACTGCTACCCTAACATATTTTAGTAGCTGCTGACAATCCACAAAACCAGGAAAAAAAGGCACATCACCCATTTGTCATAATAAAGAAGAAAGGAACATGTTGCTATAGAGATGGTAAAGGGATAAAGACTTTATAAAACCTCTTAAATATTAAAAAAAAACCAGCATTCCACCATTTATAAGAAAAATGGAATGTTTTAAAAATGAATATATCTTGATCAATACTTCTGAAAATAAGCAAATAATTCAAAGATGTATTTAGGCATAAGCTGAACAAGGTTAGGGCTTGATAGTCTGAAAAGGCCTCACCTCTTATCATTTCAGAATTGATTTCATTTGTTATTGCTCTGTGAAGTCTTCATAAATTAAGCCTACCTGGATGTCTCACATAATTCTTGCCAGTTAAGATGTACTTTGTGTCTGCATGTATTATTAGCAAAGGAGACCCTTCCCCATCCATCCCTTCATGGGTTTGTTGCGATCTCATCAGCATGTTACCAAGCTTAGTTGCTACATAGCCTGATCCTTGACTGTTGTTGTGGTCCAGTGAATTAATCCTGACACCTGATAACTTCAGGACTAATTGCAATATCTTCAGAAGTAGCTTGACAGTACCTATTTCCTAGGGCTGAGCAAGAAAGAGAGGGGGACTGGCCCAATGTCACCCAACTGGTTTTCATGCCCAAGACAGGACTACAACTTGTAGCCTTCCTACTTCTAAGCCAGTGTTTATTTAATTACTACAACAAACTTGCTCTGTTGCCATTTGCCAAACAGAACTTCTACACATAGCTTAGGGAAGCCTAGATTCAGCATATACAAATGTAGCCCTGAAAATACAGGTAGTCCTCAACTTACAACGGTTCACTTAGTGACCGTTTGAATTTACAACAGCAGTGAAAAAAAGTGACTTATGGCTGTTTTTCAGACTAACGACCATTGTGGCATCCCCATGGTCACAAGATCAAAATTCAGATGCTTGGCAACTGGTTCATATTTATGACAATTACAGTGTCCCAGGTTCACAGTATGAGGAGGCCAAATTCACTTATCTAACAACTGCAGTGATTCACTTAACAACTCTGGGTCAAGAAAGGTCATGAAATGGGGCAAAACTCACTTAACAAATGTCTCACTTGGCAAAAGAAATTTTGGGCCCAATTGTGGTCATAGGTTGAGAACCAGGGGTGGGATTCAGCTGGTTCACACCAGTTCGGCAGAACCGGTAGCTAATTTTTTGTTGCCCAGGCCCAGAATGGACTTCCAGAAGTGGCATCTACACAAAAAACCGGTTGTTCACATATTTGAATCCCAACACTGTTGAGGACTACCTATATCCTTTAAATTGAGCTTGACTACTAGTGAGTTTATAAACATTTCAATGTAGTTTGTTTTAGCAGAATATGGGAGATTTTTGTCACCCTATCTAAAGTATTTCAGATTCCTCAGCTTTTTCTTTTCCTTTCAAAACTTGAGCCACCTTGTTTATCACTAAGGCTGTGCTGAAATTTTATTTCTTTTAACTATTCTTACTTAGTTTCCTGTAGAAGCTTCTTTCTAATGCCTTGACCCACAGGGAGAAGAACAATTTATCTTCACCCACAGGGAGAAGAACAATTTAGTGAAATACCATGAGTGAGTTGTATGAAGTTCTTGCAGTTATGGGTTGGCCAAAAGGTATAGATGTGTATGAATTTTCATTGTACAATTATTTTCTCAGTTGATATGCAGGATTCCTACATTCCTGCATTTCAAGTAGAATCCCAAAGGAACAAGAACCTCCAACTAAAATCAGAGGACCAATTTCAGCAGGTCAGGAGAGAAACAGAAAGATTGAAACCCTGTGTGATGATCCAGGGCACGGCGTAGAGGCAACACAGTCAGCTGACAGTTCAAAATACCCCTTTATTGCTCCAATTGTTCCCCAAGCACTCCCACGTTTCTGGCAAGTCCCAGAGCAAGTAACCACACACACACACACACACACATTCAACAGCCTCTGGCTGCAAGTAATATCAGAAGAGAAGCCAAAATTCAATCTGAGGTTTGGAGCACCAAATCAAGTTTGTCAGCCAGTCCAATGGTCAGAGTTTCAGGGTTTACAAGTAGAAATCACAACATAGAATAGGAGATCAAAGAGTTGTTTCCAACCTCGGCAATGACACACAAACCTCCAATAATTCAGTGTTTGTTCCTGACAAATGCCCCTCCCCACAGCATCTCCTTAAATCTCAGTTCCCAGGTGTTGCTTGTGGAGAGGGGTGGGGCACTCTCCTCCAGAGTAGTCGGGCCTGCCTGCGCTGTTCCCTCCTTCTCTCCACTCTCCGTGCTCGAGGATCAGGAGGGGGTGGCCCTTTCTCATCGCCTGAGCTCTGTCTCTCATGTTCCTCCCTGCCTTCAAGCCGTCCCAATCCTGAAAGGCCCTGGCCTGCCTTGGCCTGCTCGTCCCCATATTCCTCTGAAGCCAATGATGCCTCCCATTCGAACTCTGTCAGCTCCAGTTCCAGCTCATCTTCCTCAGCAGATTCAGGCTCCGACGGGAGCATGACACCCTGATAATTTTCTTGTAGCTCACTTTAGTATCATCAGCCATAATGCTTTTCTAAACTGTCTCTCTGGCTGTTATGGTTTAAGTGTTTGCCAGAGGCAGTGGTGCTAAAAAGTTTAATTTTCTTGTTGTCCTCTGTAACACTATATTTAAAAAAAAATGTGAGATAGTTGTACTGAGGTTTATTTCTCCTTTCCATCAGATCCAGATGTGACAGTAGTGCTTTAAACAAGAATATAGAATAGGTAAATGGGAGTCAATGAAGTTAAGCACTTTCCATTACAAAACAATTGAGCTGAGCAAGTACCTGCTCCAGACACAAACACATTTTCCTTTCTTATACTACGTGTGGATGTTGAATTCTCAGCCAACAGATGTACTTTCATGATCTGTGTTCAATTAATGCAAAGGATGAGGGGAGATAGGAAAGAAATGCATTCATATTTGAATCAGACTTAATTAATCAACATTACATAATTTTCAAAGATTGTTTAATAACAAACTCATTTGTATTTTCTTACATGCATAATTGTTTTGCTTGAAATTGTGAGACATGATAGATTGCTGCCCTGAAATGATCTGGGTGGAAAATGCCTACTCCCCTGGAAAATGTTATTCAATCCAGTTTCAGGATTGTGCAAATAATTAAAAAATCTATTTTAATTGTATATGGGCTTATTCAAAGAACTGCTTTAATATGTTCTCTAAGTGGCACAAGAGTATTCAGAATAATTTATTCTGACTTGATTACCAATGTCTATCCAAACTCAGCATCAAGGTAGGCAAGTTTTGCTGTCCTTGAAATTCTGATGTAGGATAATGGTGGTGATTAGTGGCTATGTTTCCCCTCAATCAAATCAAATCAAATCAAATCATCTTTATTACAGTTATAGACCAGCATAATATTCCCAATGTAGCTGCTAGGTGGAGAAAAATACATCTGTTACTCCATTAAAATATTGGGTGATAGGAGCCTGGGAATCAAAGATCAATTACTCTTCATCAGAAGCTATTATAAATATGTTGACAGTTTAACAATCATATTGAAAACAAAGTAAATGTCCTGTGTCAAATTTCAAATTACCCAAGTGTCAGTGATTAGATGTTCATTGCAATGGTTGTCTACCACTTGGATTAGTTCTGATCATATGTCTTTTGTTATTCCAGTAGAATAGACACATGTCAAAACCAACCAAGCCACAAAAGTCCTTGCTTGATGAGTCAGTGATATGGTGGTACCTTACAGGACAATAGGAGGAAAATGCATCTTACCCCTTCCTGCTTCAAAGAGATATTTTCTTGGCAGATTAAATTGTTACAAAGAATGACAATAAAAGATCACTAGAAAGATTAATGGCCTTCCCAGCTCTTGTTGCCCACAATATTTTGCATATGTTCCTTGAAAGATGTCTAACATCTATTAGTGAAATATCAGTTGAGAAAGATGGGCTGGAGTGGAATATTGCTTCTGTTCTAAAGCAGAAATCCACTACCCCAAAGCATCAGGGCTGTCCAAATTGTTCCAGAAGTATTTGTTAAATGTAATGTTTTAGTGTGGTATAATTAGAATTTATTACTTAGATGCCAAAAGAAGATACTGCATATGTAATAGTAGGTAAACTGGATTTTGATACTTTATATATAAATGAAATAAAGACTAATATAATTTGACCACCAGTGTTTCTTTTTGAAGTGTTCTTCACCATGCCCTTTAAAACTCAAGTTGTCTTGGCCCAGAAAACATTGCAGTTTAATTCTAAAAGATACAGATTGGAATGCAGTGTGTTTCATGACCCAATTAAAAGCCCTGATTTGATTTTTAAAGTCCTATATGAAAAAGTCTGAAACCACAGGTTTGTCCAGTTGTACGGTATTTAATAAGAGGAACATAAATACCTATGCTAACTTCTGTTAAGTGGTAACGTCTGCATGGGAATTCTCTGGCATTTATTTGAGCATGAGTAGAACCCTTGGTTGATGCTTTATCAGGATCCAAAAGCAGGTGGAGAATTACTTTGTGATTCAAATGAACACAAGATCTTCAGATCTTGCCATTAATCTGTTGTTGTCAAAAACTGAAGGGGAAGAGTCCATCTGCTGATCCCATTCCTTTATACATGATTACGTTCTTGAATAGTCCCAATGTAAACACACATATCTTTGGCCAGGTCATTTGAACATCTGATGTGTGACAATTTATCAGGAGCACTGCCTCAGGAGGCAATGAATTAATGCCTGTAAAATGTCAATTGTTTTATTTCATGAAAATGATAGTATTCATTCACAAATGGTAGATAATTCAGAATGCTCTTTCATGGTACATTTGAAAGATTTGAGATCAAGCAACTGCACACAAGATAGTTGTTCTGCTGCAAAATGTTCTTACCTGAAATAACATTGCCTTGACAGATTGCAGTGCAAAGCTCCAAAGGTTAAATAAAACCGGAGTGCATTGGGAATACTATTTTCACTAGCCCTGGAAGTCTGTTTTCAGTATTGATTATTATACCTCTCTGAGAACAGGAAACATAGTGTTGCAAGTGAAATTCACCTCTAGTGTGTTGCTCCTTGGTGGTTACAATGAGATGGTGAGTCTACTGAAAAGAAGAAAGCATTACCCACCCTTGGGGGGAAATATTTTGGAAATTGGCAGCAGATTCATCTGTTTCATTTCTCATTCAAGACCTATTAGGAGGGATCCCTGGGAATATCAGTTGACTGTGAGATACTGGGTTATTACAAGAAATAAAACATTGGGCGAAGTAAAGTAACAAACTTTAAATCTAAGGGGAAAATGATGTGCAGAGGTGAGTGAAAAGCAAGGAAACCATCAGACTAGGTCTGAATGCAAGCTCCCAAAGATAAGAATCGGGTCATGCTATGATTAGCAAAAGACAGAGATGACATGGAAAAGAACGTTTGATGGATGCTGGTGATGAGGGATTTAAAGGAAAGCTGTAAGGGACTTCATTTTGAGTGATTTCTTCATTTGTGCATATTACCATTAGATGTTGGTATTTTATCCCTCCCCCAATGTCCCTTTCAAACTTCAGCAATTTGCAATGGGGAAACTTGAGTAATTGTGTGTGTATGAAAATATGATGCTTAGGCAAATGGCATTCGATAAAAGCTTTCTGGAGGCTTTATGCATGCTGTGGATTTTTTCTTGAGAATTTCAATTATTGCATAAGATCCTGAAGCTTGCATTTCCATTCAGAATGTGTGAATGACATCCTTAATTCTATTAATGATTCGAATCATTAATTAAATCGTCAATCACCCTTCTAGTGACCAATATCTTGCACAAATAAATCTGAGCTACCTCTAGGACTAGGGAAACTGGATGGGAAATGTTTTGCATGGATGTCTCCCATTGTCAATGTTCTCTCCCTTCCCAATATTTATGGTTGCTAACATTGGCACTAGGCTTCTGCCATTTGCATCTGAGCCAAGCAAAAGGCCACCTGAACTATCAATAGACAGTATCTACATAAAATCTATACGTATTTGCTTTTGCTGGTGAGACATCCAAATTGTAGATATAAATCATATGCATAGCAGAGCAAAGGCCCAATGGGAGGACTATCAATTTATGTCAATGGAGCAGGTATCAATGTATGCATTCAGATGTATATTCTAATTTCTAAATGTCTAGCTAGCCTGCACGAGCATTTGCTGATTCAAATCCTGAAATGGATAGATGTTATAGTAAGTTTCATTACTTAGATGAATTTGGCTGATCCTGAAAATCTAAAAAGGGTGGTCCCATGTTAGCATTTAGATTGGTCATTAAATAATCTCAGGATTGTAGGATAGAATTGGAATTACAAAAGCATCTTTGAAGAAGGAAGTGGCATCAGGAGTTCATCTTGAAAGAAATTTTATCTTTATTTTTATATACAGACATGAATATAAATGCTATAAATTCATACATATAGCTATAGAGACAAATACAGATAGATAATATAGTACAATACAGAAACAGATATATGGACGGTGTGGATTAATAGGTATATATAAAGATACATAAATTTATGTTGATGGTTGAATATTGGTAAGAAATTAACTGGAGGTAAATTTGGGAATATTAATATCAAAATAAAAATATACGCGTAAATTTGGAACTGCTAGAATACTATCTAACAAGCCTATGAAAGATGAGATACTTTTTTTTGCCTGAGAAAATAAAAAAAACTCAGAAAGTGTGCCAGTCATAAATATGTGGCTGATACACTGTATTTGCCTTTAGTTAAATCACAAATTATGTCAAACCGAGAAGATTAAGAGACTCTGAATGTGTTGTAAATGCTTGTCCATTTTCTCATAATTATTAACAGTATGAGTGCTGAATTGATGAAGGCTAATAACCAGGAGATCATGAATTTTATCCCCACCTTAGGCACAAAACCAGTTGGGTGACCTTAAGCCAGTCATTCTCAGCCCAAGGAAGCAGACAATGGAAACCATTTCTGAAAAACCTTGCCAAGGAAACTGCAGGTACTAGCCCAGACAGTCACAAGGAATCAAGACTGAATTCAAAGGACCAAAATAAAAGTAATAATAATTAATAAAAAGTTAATAGCATAAGTCAGGGGTCCCCAACCCCCAGTCCGTGGACCAGTACTGGGCCGCAGCATGCCAGCAACCGGTCTGCACAAACAAGCAAAGCCCCATCTGCGAGATGCAGGCAGCACACAAAACTATGTCCCCTCTAGTCCGCAGAAAAATCTCTCTCCAGAGAACCGGTCCCTGGTGCCCAAAAGGTTGGGGATCTCTGGCATAAGTAATCGGCATACTGGGACATTTCAATGAGGTATTTCACAGTGTCTCAAGATAAAATCTAAATCTAAATTATAAATCACTAAATGTAAATTATAAATAATTTTAATGCTGCTATGCAATTTGTTAAAAACATAGTTCAATTCAACAATTCATTCTAAATTTGTAATTAAATTTGTAAAGTTAATTCAATTCAGAGATGTGATAGAAATGCCTGCAAAGTGAATCACCAAATATAATATTTTCAATTTATTATTATGAGGAAATGCAAAAGAAGATGCTCAAAATTATCTTTTTTAAACTCCTCTAAAACAGCAATAACAATAGCACTTAGACTTATATACTGCTTCATAGTACTTTACAGCCCTTTCTAAGAATATTGCCCCTAACAATCTGGGCCCTCATTTTACTGACCTCAGAAGGATGGAAGACTGAACCAACCATGAGCCAGTCAGGATCGAATTTCTGGCTGTAGGCAGAATCAGCCTGCAAAATTTCATTCTAACCACTGTGCCACCACGGCTCATCTTAGCATCATATTATTGTGTGAGGAAAAATTGTCCCTGCTGCATGACTTCTGAAACCAAATGACAGGAAATATTTCTCCTAAAAGATATGCACCTTATTTAACCAATGCAGTATAGTGTTCTGGGTGATCTGAGCTGATGGCAAGTGATCTTCTCCCCACTTCATTCTGTTGTTTGCTTTATCGGGACATTTAAAAGAATAAACATTTCCATAAAATATGTGAAGGATCATTAAGCATTGTGGAGTGTACAACATTGCTGTGCTAATAATTAAGAAAAATTCTTAAATGTTTCTTGCCATTAGGGATGAGTATAATTGCATTGGTTTCACAGTAAGCCATTGACGAAAAACAATCATGTATTTGATGGCACATTGAACAACTCAGTTATATTTTAAGATTTAAAATCCCATGTTTATTACAGAAGGGAGTGCATTATATATATATATATATATATATATATATATAATATCAGTTTTCTTCCTTCCCTCACTTTTTTTTTTTTTTTATCATTCAATCCATTACTACAAGAGAAATAGATTTCCCTTCCTGGTAGAGCAGTCTGTAATAGTTCTATAATAACTTCTCCAACTTTTCTAAAACCAGAATTAAAGTTCTGTTTCAAAGTGAGGCAGAGGCAAAATTTATAACTGAAGACATTTCAGCTTCAATTAGTGGAAAGAGGGAAGACTGTTAGGAGCAGATAGGATAAGTTTGGGATGGGGCTTCTGAAACTGCTATTATGTAACAATTAGTTTATTTTGTTTTTCACCTGTTTTTCATTGCTTATTATCACAATCAGCTCTTGCTTCCAAATTAAAATCACTGGGCACCACCAAGAATGGTGATTTGGGTATGTCATAGGCTGTGGGCATGGTGCATGTGTTCATGATGGTGGAGGATGAAAAGCAACTTCCAAGAACATACCAATAAGAAGAACTAGCTTGTTTTCTCAACAAAGGCAGTAGCCAAAACTTTTTTTAACATGGGAGGAAAGAGTAAATAATTGGATCCAAATTTTTATTTGAACTTACCAAATTTGGATCTCTTAAACATATCTGCAGTCACCTAGTTGGCTTCTGTGCCTAAAGGAAAACTAGAATCCACAGTCTCCAGGCTTCTAGCCCAGCACTTTGACTACTACACCAAACTAATTGCCTATTGTTTTAGCTGCTACAGGTGGCAGTGGGGAATAATATGGAAGGATGGGTTGCTTTTATGCTCTGCTGAGTTGAATGAACTATGGGAAACTAAACATACAAATAATTAAACAAATAAATAAAACTCTTATAAAAAGAACAAGTGTTTAGAGGAACAGCCTTGAAAAAGGTTTTATGGAGGCTATGATCACCTAGAAAAAGTGTGAAAATGTAAAACAAGTCAGGTATTTTTACCTCGCAAAAATCAATAGCTGTGTTTCCTTCTGCTGAATTCCCTGCTTGCAATTGGCAGCCTGTGGGCCTCTTTCAAAGGACACCACAATTACCAAAAATGGTGTCAAAAGAAAGCCACTTCTTTCTGATCTATTTCTCCCCTTTCCTACACAGTCTTCAGACAGTAGGCCCCAGCTTTTAGGCAATTTGAAATAGATATCACTATGAAAGTGATTCCCTTAGCAGCAGGCAAGCAATCTGAAGTGAGCAAAGAGCTTTTGAGCAGAGCAGCTATCAATTCACACTTGGGAAGGACTGACTGAGAAGAGTATTACAGACCACAGCAGACGTGTTGATCCCCATGTATCCACTCTCTTCACTGCTTTAGTGTCCTCACACTGAAACAGATTCTTCACTAAGGTTCTTCCCTAATATATTCTTAGCAAAGATCATTGTAAACAAAGGATGGTGGATCACTGAAAGGGCACTTATTCTTAAATTATTAAATAAAGTAGCACATTTTCAATAAATGTTTAAGGGGAAATTAATAGTATTATTAATACAGCTAAATGCAACAAAATGTAAGAATGTAAGAAAACTGAATAAGAAGCTTATAATAAGTGACTGACCTTTAAATAGTATATGATGGGTTGTCATTTTACAAATGGTTATTATATTATCATTTTCCTTCTGCTCTTCCTTCACTGTGTACAGCCTCCCATTCTCTTAGAATACTCCTGTAGACGGTTCATTCTACAATACATACATATAGCAAACCCAACCCAACACTACAATCTACTAGACGTTAATGACTTTTTGGGAAACTTTGCAAATGAGTTTGCAAAACATGACAACATGTCCCCCCCCCCAAACTTTATAACTTTAAGATGCATGGACAACTCCCAGAATTCTGCTGCTTGGGGAATTTGGGGTATTAAATCACACATCTTAAAATTGCCAGCTTTGAAAAACTGTGTTAAACCTAACCTGAGCTATTGTTTTATAATTTTTGTGTTCCAAGAACATGTTATACCTGAACAAATAACTGCATGTTATGGCTTTACTTATAGACAATGTAAGACAATGGTTAGGTTTAACCAATACACTGATCCAACAGCCACCCAATTTTGTACTAGCCTAGATCACTAATACAAACCTAGTCTATTTATTCCTTTAAGAGAATTAAAAGTTCTGTAGCCTATTCATTAATCTTCAACTCTTATCCTTCCCAACCAGCATAGACAATGACCAAGTTATCCATGTTTTCAAGGTTTTTTTTTTTAAAGTGGGACATTCATCAACAATAGTGATGTCTCTGTATGCATGTCCTTGGTGTCTTACTTGATCCCCATTCCTTTCTATTTTTATTCTACTTGGATGTTTACAGCAACCTTATTTTTGCCCTGCAACTTTAAAAAAATGAAAAAACAAAAACAAAACCCTGATTAAAGCTGTTTTCACACAATGGATCAACACTTACTATAGTATTTTTCCTTTCCTACTCAGAGTGAGTGAACTGACCTCTTGAAATAAAGAAATCAGTAAGAGCCTGACAAGATATTAATATATGCAAAGTGTTTCAATGCAGGCAGGAAGTCTGTAAATGTAGAATTCTACGTATTTTGTTTTTCATGTGAACAAGAGTCCTTTTTCATGTCTAACAGAGAAAAGCAATTGTACTTGGAAAAGATGCTAACAAATCTTTTCACTTTCTTTCTTAGTCCGTCCTCTCCCTCTCTCTCCCTCCCTCCCTCTCTCTCTCTCTCTCTCTCTCTCTCTCTCTCTTTCTCTCTCTCTCTCTCCCTCCCTCCCTCCCTCCCTCCCTCCCTCCTTCCTTCCTTCCTTCCTTCCTGTGTATTTAAGTGTGAAGGGCAGATTTTCACTTAGGGCAGGAGAATAGCTTAACCTTGTCTGAGTTAGTTCACCTGTCCTTCTTTCTTATCTACTATGAAACTGAATTAGAGCCTTACTTGCTCTTCCAAGTGGGAATAGAAAGTAGGAGAAAGCACTTCTGAAGTGCCAAAGAGTCACATTTCCGATTAATGCCTGCTTGCCTTGGAGATTTAAAGCCACAGGTGGTGCCAATAACTCCCTAAACTAACAGTCTAAGATAGGCAAGAGACTGCATAAAGTGATCAGGTGACTTTTAGCCATTATCAAATGTTTTAAATCTAGCCACCAGCAAGGCTATTTGTAAGGCTATGATATTTCCAAAGTCTGATGCAAACTTGCCTGGTTTGAAACTTTTGAACTAATATCAAACTCTAACCAAGTTATATGACAGCTTTCACATTTTCCTAATGTGTGGGGCCTATTGAGAGGAGATACGTTGGAGATTATGTATTTAAATATATCTCTGGCTAATGTGAGAACCAGAGGTTGGTTGATTGGTTATCTGCCTTTATCTGATTAATAGTTAAAAATTAAATGCATTCACCTGGAAGCAATTGCAATTATGCAATTATGTTCAGTATGACTTATTGTTAAGGAATGAAACCTATACTTGGTGAGCCATAAAATATAAGTACATATCTTGAAAGCTGCAGCACTGAATCATTTCTGAAGTGTTAATAGAAGTATAAGATAGCACAACAATTTAATAAATAAGATATATTATTCACCGACAAAAGGAAAGGATATTGTTAATATTTCTTTTTTCATCCCCCTCTACAGTTGCATACTAGTACTAATAAAAGCAACTAATAATTTCCTAGATGTTATTGCCAATCAAATGTTGAAACTGGATAGATGAGTTTAAATTCCAATTCAGCATCTGTGGGTCCCATGCAGCTTGTTTCCTTCATCTTAACTGCCTTGTATAAAATAACATGAAGAGAAACTATAGTTTCATAACAATTCTTTTCACACCATGAGAGAAGAGGGTCCCAATTGCAAGAAAGCTACTGTTAGTGTGTGAGGATAGTTCCATTTAGGCTCCACAGGTAGCTAAACTCCAGCGCACAAGCTGGCACAAATGTATGCTGCTTAATTTCTTTTTTTATGATTGCTGATTTTTACAGGTAGTCCTCAAGGTACAAACCTAATGAAGCCTGCCCATTAGGCTCGTAAGTCAAAACATTCATCAAATGAATCAGACTTAATTTTTAAAATCAAATTCATTAATTCATGGGTGTCAAAATTGCTGTGTCACATGACATGTTGTGACGTATCATGACTTTTTTTGCATTGCCGGAGCTGGGGTGGGCGTGGCTTCCATATGATGCAACCGGCCCTCAGGCCGGCAGTTTGACACCCCTGCATTAATTGAATCAAATGGATAGTTAAATGAATGAAGATCTGACTTACTATTTCCTATTTGTTAATTCAGGGGTCTTCAAACTTGGCCCTTTTATGACTTGTGGACTTCAACTCCCAGAATTCCTCAGCCAGCGTGCCTGGCTGAGGAATTCTGGGAGTTGAAGTTCACAAGTCATAAAAGGGCCAAGTTTGAAGATCCCTGTGTTAATTGCTCACTGCCTGAACTGAGAGGCTTTCCCTGCTGCTGCTGGCTGCCCATCAGCTGTTTCCAGTGCAGCCTTTGGCTCTGGAACTAAATTGCCTCCAAGCATTTGCAACTGCTTTTTTTAAAAAACCCATTTGTTGCTAGTCTGCTTTAAAAAAGAAACTTGCCACTAATTAGCTTAAGAGTCTCCAGCCAGGCACTCAGAGGGAGGGGTTTACAGAACTGTCAGCTTGCAACAGTAACTGCGATGGAAGGGACCTTGAGGTCAGTTAGTCTAACCCACTGCTCTCACAAGAGAGTATTTCTGATAAATGCCTATCCAGTCTCTTCTTAAAAGCTTCCAGTGATGGGGCACCCTCAACTTCTGACCCAATTTAAATTTAAAACCTACAAACTACAGTAATATACACTAATCTCCAAAATAAAAGCAAGGAAACACAACATTATAGAATGCTTTATGTAGATCCTAGCTAGTATTTCTACAAGCAGTTTCAAGGAAAATGCAAACAAAGTTTGTCTTTCAAAAGTGCTGTACTAACAAACATAATATTTTGCAAAGTACAGTACTTAAAAAGAGAGCAGTTCCCAAATTATAGAGCAGGGGTGTCAAACTGCCGGCCCACGGGCCGGATGCATCATAGCGAAACCATGCCCACCCCATTGCCGTCAATGGCAAAAAAGTCACAATACGTCGCGACACGTCACATGTTGTTGCTGGTTTGACACCCCTGTTATAGAGGAACAAAAGCCCAGGCAGCACCAGAAAAGCAAAAACAAACCAGCCAGACTCTGCTCTTGTTTGGCCATGTGATCAGGGACAAAAAAAACTCCAAAAACCTTCTGGCTTCAGGAAATTGGATTAGTAACCTGACCGGCCCAGGCAAGTCACAGAGTTAAAAAATGGCTGCCATTGCACAGTAATTGAATCGAAGTCACATGGCTGCAGAGGCCTCTTTTTGCTTGCAATTTTGAATTTCTAATGTAAGTACCCTTTCTGAATAAATTTGTTTTTGTGAAAACTTGCTAAGTAAACGTTCGTACCTGGGGGATTACCTGTAGTTGCACCATGATTCTAGCAAGCCGTGTATTAAAAGAAGATGGAAAACATTCTTTTAATATAAGATCAGATAAATACAAAGATAGGTAGTCTGATTTGTGAGTTGGGGGATGAGATGTAGGCTAAGGTGTGAGGGCACATCCCAAAGAATGGTACATAGATATGTATGCATCTATTCATTTATTCCTTAGATTTTTAAGGCTACCTGACTCACCAACTGAATTAATGGTTTGTGGGGATGAGCCATTATTTTTTCAGGCTGAAGTATGTGTGAAACTTCCTATCTGAAAAGCAAATTGAAATGTATTTGAGGCTTTGGAAATGCTTTCTTTTCTCTGGACATTTTGATCCTGCATTTTGCCATTTATTTCCTTGCATCAGATTCTAACTGATATTTCCTAAAACCCCAATCCTTAAAGACCTGTTTCCATTGACACATTTTCATCTTCCTTTAAAGCTTTGTTCTTAGGTAAAAGCTGGAAAAATTAAATCAACATGGCGTCCATTTTTCTCAAGTTGTTCAAAGCAAAATATCAAAATAACTATATTTTGGGTATAGTTTGTAGCTTTGTTACAAAATAAAAAGACTGGCCTTTTCATTTTTAAACATAAAGCTTTAACAAATAAAGCACTGGCCTGGAACATTATTGCAATCTGCAAACCAACAATCCTTTCACTTACGTTTATACTAACATTGAAACTGGGATTCAGGTTGTATAATGCCTGTTGTTTTTATTATTCCCTTACTAAACATTATCTGTAAAATTGGAAGTGTAGTGCATTGTTTAGGTGTTATTATCCACAAATGACATCTAATTAGTGTAATTATTAATGTGTCGGAGGTATTTTCCCTACTCTGTTCAATGGAAATCTAAAACATTGGTCAGCTCTAGGTAGTTTTAAGATCCTTCTAAATTTCTTGATCATTCTTATAACTATAAGATTGTTATTAGACTATGGGCTTACCCGCACACCCTCATTCCCCCAGGATTAACATGGCCTGTTGAAGGAAAAGTCTTCATCATGGTTCAATCCAAGCCGGGAATAAACAACATGGCGACTGCTTTAGAAAGAAGGTTGCAGTTTATTGAAGAGGAGAGCCAGACAGAAAGATGGCTCTGGAAGAAAAGAGGGGGGAGCACATGTAGGGAGTGGGTTTTTATACCTTCTTGAGCCTTTTGTTTGGAGTTGTTCCTGTGGCATGAACTTTGACCTGAGTCTGAGTGTGCCTTTCTGGTATTCTGATGGTGGTGGGTTAATCCTATTATGTCCCAAAGATCAATCCTGCTTCCCTGGGGCTGGGGCTGGGGCTGATGACTCTTAGATTTTTGATGTGTTAATTCTAGGGATCTTTCTTCCTAATCCCAGTTTCCTGACTCGTATTTCTGACAAGATTATCATCTGCATTTCTACAGAGCTGGTTTCTGCTTGGGAGAGGGAGACTTGGGGGAGGGGTTGGTTTCTGCTTTTAAAATCCTTTAGGGAAATATATTCTGCCTTTTAAATATTTCCAAAAATATTTCTTTCTGGGGGGGGGGGGCTGACTTTCCACATTACCATTAGTATTCTTACAATAAAGCCTCTATTTCAGTGTCAGCCTGCTGCTGAACCAGGGTAAACACAGATTGAAGTGATCCGGCAGGAAACTGGCATTTTCTATTGAAAAAATGCAATAGAATCCCCTATGCAAATATTCTAATTTGCATGGCAGAGAAGATGGATAGAGACTTGTAATTTGCAGGGCTCCAATTAGAACTTTCTATTCAGCCACTGGACTCAGCGTCTCCCTGGCCATTTCTGTGGTGACTGCTAGAAAGAATAGACCCTCATCTGACAAACAGTTCTTTCTTTTCTTCTTCTTTTACTCTGAGTATAATAGCTACCATTCCTAATTCCTAGTTCCTACAACACAACAATTCCTGGCCTGACAGAGGACTTCTCCAAAAGGCATTATGTTGAGAGAGCAAAAATCACGAGGAAACGTTTCATAGCTCTTTAGGTCCTGTGCTTCAATCACTCAGATGACAGAAGAAGGAAAGCCGTCTGCCCTTCTTTGCTCCATTAAATCTGAATTCCAGTGCAAATGTTGAAAGAAAGGACAAAAGACCCCTGTCTTTCCTTTCCCTGCCTTTAAAATTCAGCACTTGCATGAAGAGTGCTGATCATTTCTCAACCCACAAGAACTAATTACTGCACAGAAAAGAGCACACTTTATTTTTTGTGTAGGCAGCAACTTTACTGGCCACACTGCAAAGCTATAATAAAAGCATTGTTTGTACAGTGGTTTAGAAATGTTTTCCTCCAATCATTGGGAGGGGAAGAAAAGACATGGCTGGGGAGATAGGGAAGAGTCCTATTCCTAGATTGCATATGATGCCACTTAATGATTTCAGGGCTGTTTATATCAGGGCTTTTGTCCCGTTAATTCCATGTTCTCTTTAACTACACTGAGGCTCTAAATCAAGATGGGCAATAGGTACTTTTCAGTGTGTAACTCACTTTGTAAGATCTTGCAAAAAAGTTCATAAATCGTAATTAGTATATAAGTATTTGTCTGGATCAGAATGTGGTAGGTGACCCTGTCCAGAAATTTCAGAACAGCATCTCAAGCATCTCTCACTATTATCCATTCTGGGTATCAGCTTGGAGATCAGCCACATTAGAAGATATCACATTGTAAGATATCTTGTATAGTAGGAAGGAAAGGCTGAGCCTTCCAAATCCAATTCACTTTTCTATTAGATATTTGTGTTCAGTATTACAATTTGCTGTGGCATCTTGCTGCCAATCACAACAAAGGTTCCTGATTAGTGTTGGCCCAAAAGCACATCAGGGTTGGGGAAACTGTTCTAATTCCATGTCTTATTCTGCACTGGAGGAAAGTGGGATCAGAGCCGGCTTGGTCTAGTGGTTAAGACAACCAGACTAGAAACTAGGAGACTGTTCTGTTCTTTGGTGGGTAGACATTGATGAGACTTATTTAGACAATGACAAGTCTTTATTGTACATGTAATTGCAAAACAGAACAGAAAATGAAACTAGCTCCCTCCTTCTTATACACGGAGCTTCGGTTAACACCAACCAATGATTGCAGGGATTTCTCCCATGCTAAAATAACAAGCCTGCCCAGGCCCCAGACATTCTGTCTCTCAGTGGCCACGTGGCCAGCTTGCACCTGCTGCCAAATAATAACTGAATACATTACACCCCTCCCCCCTTAGTGAGGAGCATACAGTACCTCTGTCAGTACTTTACTTAATAAGCCGCCCCCGGATGGAGGCTACCCATTTACCCTTTTCGTAAGCCGTTCCCGGAAGGAGGCTACCCATTTACTCTTCAGTCAGCCTTTCCCGGAAGGAAGCTACCTGTTTATTCCCCTAATCTTTGCCCAGTCGCGACCTTGTAGGATGAAGCACTCTTCCTTTGTTCATTAAGCCTGCGATACCACAAACAGTTAATGGAAGCTTTAACCGCATATGCCGGGCTATGAATAAAAGTACATTAGTACCTGTGATACCGTCCAATGCTAGCAAGAACTCCGAACACTATGCTAGCACAGACAGAGCCCTCACGTATTCCTTCAGGAACTTGGGAGGTCCTCAGATTCGCTCCGATCTCCGCAAAAGTGCCGTGGTTGCCTGATCTGCAAGCTTGCCCACTGGGCTCGGCAGACCAGGACTTGGGGACCCGTTTGAAATGGTCAGAGTTGGGATCTGCAGGCTGGCCAGTTGGTCCAGCTCTGCGTACTGGATTGGGGTAGAGTTCCCCAGGGTGGTATTCCCCTGAAGAGGGGTGGTGTTCCCCTGATCTGCGGAAGCAGATGGTTGGGGGTTGTTTCCTGGATGGGCAACCCCCTCCCCATAGAGACATATTAATGGGGGTTGTATCCCAGATGGGCAACCCCCTCCCTGTGGAGGGGCTTGAAACTGTGATCTTGCGCAATATTCCGTGCGTGTGGTGCCCAGGTCAGGAGCCACCTCGAGAGCAAACCCCCCCATGGCTGTTTGCGGTGAACCTTCCCGATCACTCTCAGGAACTTCCTCCCCCCCCCCAGAGCAGAGTCAGGAGCGGAAGAGGGGCTTGGCAACCTCCAGCGAAGCTGGTCGATATGGCGCCGCAGCACCCAACCATCGGCCAATGCCACTTCGTAAGAGAGAGGGCCGGTGACCCTACAAATGACAGCCACCACCCACAAGTTACCAGGCCCGTAGTTTCAAGCCCAAACCGGATTGCCCAGGTTCAACCGCCTTGGTGCCCGTGGCTGGGACACCTGTGAAGCGACCCGGTCCAGGTGTAACCTGTCAAGCTTAGTGGTAAGCCGGCGACCCCAACGGAACTCGGCGGGGCTTTTGCCCGTAGCCGTGCATGGGGTGGTGCGGTGGCAGAGGAGAAAGTCAGCCAAGCGGTGATGCCAGTTGCCGTGCATGATCCTCTTCGAGGAGTCTTTCGTTGTCCGCACCATTCATTCCGCTTGGCCATTTGACACTGGGTGGAATGGCGCCGACATAGTGTGGCAGATTAAGTTAGCCCGCAAAAAGGACTGGAACTCCGATGAAGTAAATTGAGCTCTGTTGTCAGAGACAATCAAGTCAGGAAGGCGATGCATTGCGAAGATGCCGCGAAGCACCCTGATGGTGATAGTGGACGCCGCAGCGGACACTGGAACTACTTCCAGCCACTTAGAGTGACTGTCCACCGCAATGAGGAAGAGCTGCCCCTGAAAGGGCCCAGTGTAGTCAATATGAATCCTCGACCAAGGAGCATGAGTTGTTTCCCACCTATGGATAGGGGCTTGGGGCATTTCTGGCCTGGACTGCTGGCATGTGTGGCACCCGTGGACCTGGGCTTCGATCTCTTTATTGAGCCCTGGCCACCAAAGGTAGCTGCACATAAGCACCTTCATGCTGATGATTCCCGGATGTCCCTCATGCAGAGAAACAAGGACTCTAGCCCTCAGGGAGGTCGGGATGACTACTTTACTGCCCCACAGTATACACCCCTTAAAGGTGGATAACTCAGATTTTCATTTCCAAAAACTTTGGAATTCGGTGCCAGGACACGTGTCCGGCCATCCTGACAACACCCAGTTTAACACGCGTGTTAGTGTGTTGTCGGCAGCTGTCTCTGCGGATACATCCCTTGCATGGAGAGGGGACTCAGGCAAATCCTGAATGGATAGAATGTGGTTTGCCGGTGCTGGATCAGGCTCAATTTGTTTTAATGGCAATCTGCTGAGGCCATCTGCGTGGCCCATTTCCTTGCCCGGTTTGTGAATTAAACAAAAATCGTATGCTGAGAGGAATATGGACCATCTCAACATTCTGTGCGAGATGATGTGGGGTGTCTATTTGTTGTAAACAACCCCAGAAGTGGCTTGTGGTCCGTAAAGACAACTATACAAAAAGTCATGGAATTTCTTAATTCTATCAATTTGCACGTAGTTGTGCTCAGCGGCAGAAAGGGTTCTAGAATAGTAGGCTATAGGGACTTGCGTCCCGTCAGCCTTGAGGTGGCTCAACACCGCCCTGATCCCATAAGGAGATGCATCACAAGCTATGCTACTTGGCAATCTCTCGTTGAAATGAGCCAATATTGTGTTAGACAACAGTAAGGCCTTGACCTCAGTGAAACTTCTCTCGTGGACATTCGTCCACTTCCATGGAGCCTGTTTGTCTAAAAGCCGATGTAGCGGCTCTGCCACTGCGGCCTTGTGGGGAAGGAAGGCGTGATAGAAATTAAGGAGTCCAAGGAAGGCTTGAAGCTCTCCTTTCGTTTTAGGGCTGGGCGCCTGCTGAATCGCCTTCAGCTTGGACTCAGCAGGGTGGATGCCTTCGGCATCTATGCGAAACCCGAGAAACTCCGTGGAAGTAACTCCAATCTTACATTTTTCCTGTTTTAGTCGTAAGCCCACCTCACGGAACCGCTGCAACAATTCCCAGAGCTTGTTGGCCAGTACTTCGCCTGATTCCCCTGCGATGAGGACATCATCGAAGTAAGGTTATACGCCCAGAATGTTCTGGAGCGTGCGCTCCACGACACTCTGGAAGATTCCTGGGGCTACATTAACCCCAAATTGCAGTCTCCGCACCTTAAAAGCTCCCCGGTGGGTTACGATCTGACGCAGCATCTTCCTCCGATCCGGCGTCCTCATTGTGGATGATGTGCAGTGGCTGAGGGTTCTTTGAAAGCCGCAAGGCCTTCACAGCTCTGCCAGCTGCCTCTTCAGCTGTTACCTCTCACAATGCATCTTGGAAAGATATTGTCTCTTTAGCAAAAATCTTTTTCTGTAGCTCACGACTCCTCAGGCCGCAAACCAAACAATCTCGCAACCGTTCCTCCAGGTCTTTAAATTCACACGGCCTCGCCGCTTGGTGAAGAGCCGCGATGAACTCCGCAGCAGATTCTCCCGGGTGCTGGTCCCACTGCTCGAAAGCGTGTCGCCATGCTATGACCGACAGCTTCGGCTCAAAATGCTCCTTGAGCATTTTCTTTAGGTCGCCGTATGTCACAGTCTCCAACGGCGCAGGGGACACTAAGTTCTCCGCTATCTCAAAAACGGCTTGGCCACACACGCAGAGGAGCGTTGTGGCCTTCAACTCATCTTCCTGAATCCGGTTGACCCTGAAGTAGTTTTCAGCCCGGGCGACGTACGAGCTCCACCTTTTGGGGTGAGCGACGTCAAATTCAGCAATCCGCCCGATCTTCACCATGGTAGGGCCTTGGTCGTCGCCTCTCTACCACGTGCTGCCAATCTATTGGAGGGTTTCCAGGGCAGTTCCTCGCAGCACTCTCCCCCAGCGTTTGCATACTGGCAGGCGAGTGAGCTGCAAAATTAGGAACGCCTTCCCTCAGCATGGTCTGGCCTTTCTTTCAAGATAAGTCTTGCCCTTCGTTGTTTCAGCAGCAATATCCCACCTTCATCACCAGTTGTTCTATTCTTTGGTGGGTAGACATTGATGAGACTTATTCAGACAATGACAAGTCTTTATTGTACATGTAATTGCAAAACAGAACAGAAAACGAAACTAGCTTCCTCCTTCTTATACACGGAGCTTCGGTTAACACCAACCAATGATTGCAGGGATTTCTCCCGTGCTAAAATAACAAGCCTGCCCAGGCCCCAGACATTCTGTCTCTCAGTGGCCACGTGGCCAGCTTGCACCTGCTGCCAAATAATAACTGAATACATTACAGAGACTGTGAATTCTAGTCCCAACATAGGCATGAAAACAGGATGGGTAACTTGGGCCAGTTGCTCACTTTCAACCCAGCCAACTCACAGGGTTGTTGTGGGAAAAATAAAGGAATATTTAGGTGTTTAGGAATTTTTCCTGCCTTGAGTTATTTATGAAAATAATAAAGGCAACGTACAGGCTTAATTCCTAGTGTACTAAAGACTCTCACCATGCAATTTTGGAAAACTCCAGTTAGTCAGTTCAGGCACTGTTTAATTAGAAAGGCTAAACTTTGCCTTGGTATAGGGCAATTTCATAAATTCCTATGATGCACTCTTAGTCTTTCACCGAGTAAAACTTTTTTTTTCTGATTCCACACTTGGTTCAGAGCTACCATTTTAATGATACATAAGAATTTTGTCTGATATGTCAGCAAATGCAGTTTTTTTGTTTGTTTTAAAAGAGCTTTAAATAGTTTTGTCTTAAGTTATTTTGCAAAGCCTACTAAATAGCTAAAATTTCTTTCCAGCCTGGCCAAAAGTATAATATTGAGACTAGTATTGAATTATACACATTTTCATAGTCATCATTAGGCTACTGGCACAAAAAATAGAATAATTATAAGAATAACGATGCTTTCCTTTCCCTTGTAGTGTCACGATATAAGAATAAATGAAAAGATAGGTAAATGAGACTGCCAGTTTTCTCAGTTATTCAATGAAATATTAATTAGCAAGGAAAACTCTTTCTTTCTTCCATTTATAGCACATTGTACTGTAGACATTAACAATAAAGTATGTACATTGCTTGCTTGTGATTTTTGTTTTAAAGACAATAAGTCTAAAAAAGGTTTCTGAATTGCCAGCAATTTCTAATTCTACTTCACAAATTCTCCTACAGAAAATTTTGTCCTCTCCTTTCACCATCCATTTCTTTGGAGAAAGGTTTAAGAAAAGACTGTTCTTTCTGCATTAGCCTTCTGTTGTGATTAAAGGCTGGTTGTATGTCCAATATGAGAATGAACCACTAACTATGTAAGCATGCAGAGCATTGTCCTCTACTTGCCTCCAGATCAGGGGTGTCAAACTTGCAACATCACGTGATGTGTCACAATGTATCGTGACGTTTTTTCCATTGCTGGAAAGGGGTAGGTGCAGTTTTGCCATGATGCATCCAGCCCGCGGGCCAGCAGTTTGACACCCCTGCTCCAGATCATTAGGAAGGCAAACCCTGCCTACATTTTTATGATACATAACAGTGCTGTTTTCCAACTTCTGCTTGTACAAGGGATGGTTTCCTGCTGCACTTTGTTTCATTCTATATGAAAGTCTGCATGCCAGTTAGATAGCGGTAGGGAGAAAATTCTCATAAATTCTGATAGTAATGTTTCTTAGGGGGAAAATGGCTTCTAAAGGCTCTTCTGCACTGCAGTCTTAAGATAGAGATGAAGCCAGCTGACAGTTTTCAATGTCACCCCCTTCCTCCACTTTGGCCACAGTGATAATCTGTTCAAACTGTGCTTACTACTGTCCTCAATTTATGAAGCCCTCTGTTTCTGCCTCCATTATAGGGAAAGCATGTACCATCCATCCTCCTGTACATAAGCAGGTGTTTGAACACATATAGTTTCCAATGGTAGACCTTTTGTATAAACTTATCTACAGGGACTTCCCTTGGATTTGTTACCTTTTTATCTGATGTGTACACTGGTGGAGAGGGTAGGAGAGAGGAGGGGAAGGGAGGGCAGGGCAGGAGAGGGGAGGGGAGAGGAGAGGAGAGGAGAGGAGAGGAGAGGAGAGGAGGATCATCTTACCATTATCCTTCACTTGGACGATTAAGGGAAATTATTAGAACTGGTCAAGTTCTTTAATCTTCTGTTGGGAGGTGCTATAGAACTCAGCCTTCCATCAACTGCTATCCAACATCTACATAAATCTACTTGGGGAGGTCATCTGCCAGTATGGAATCAGTTATAAATCTTAGCCTCTGGACAAACAGATGATGTTATTGAGGTACTCCTGCTGTGATAAGACACTGTTAGGATCCTGCTGAGCAAAATCTCAGCAAAATATAATGGCTTTGGGGTGGAAACCATATGATACATAAATATTCCATCTTGGGGATAAGTCACAGTCCTGCATTCTCATCTTGGACATAATTTGGGAAGCCTCTGGAACTTGCAGTTCCTGCTTAAAAAAAACAAAAAACAAAAGAGGTAGTACCTGTTCTGTTCACACAGCAGACATGGAGGCGAGGCAGTTTGTGCAAAAGATGTTTCTTTATTGAACACATTCACTGAACAGAAGCAAGTGAACAATGGCAACAGGACCTTTTATACTCCCCTTGCAAAGGGGATGCTCAACCAATGAATGCAGGCTATTCTCCCGCCTCGCGCATGCGCACGAGGCTGGAGACAGCCTGTCTGGGCCCCGGGCAGACACGTGGTCTGCCCGGGTCTCTACAACTGGTCCCGGGCAAACACGTGGTCTGCCCGGGTCTCTGCAACCATCTGCAGAGTTCCTGAGCCTTGCTGAATGACTCAGCAAGGCCCAGGACACAACACCCCTCCCCCCTTGGCTTAGACAATGCTGTCCCTGTCATTTGACAGCCCCAAGCCAATGCGGTCTGGCAATGACTGGTGGTCACCCCATACTCCTCACACCCCCTCTCTTTTATGGTTCCATGGAATCCATGTTATTTCACTTTTTGACAACATTCACACCACAAGGACCCCACATATTCGTTCAAATATTCGTTTGACTGCCCTGAGCCCAAGGCAGCCTTTCACACCCAGGAGGTTCCCCCCCATACTCCCAACAACCCCTTTCCTTTAGGGTTATGGTCAATCCACGTTCTTTCACTCTTAGCAAACGTGGGCCTCGCAGGACCTCACAAAGTCCTGCAAGTACTTAGGCGGACCCTTAATCCACCCCGATCTTCTTGGATCCATGTGAGGGATGGGTGTGACGGTATTTGGGGGAATTGAGTTGGGTGCCTGGAGTGCTTGCTCCCGGCTTGTGCACAACAAACCAGGACTTTGTTGCCCAGAAGACTCAGGGCTTCCCCCTGACTGCTGACTGGCTGGATCTGCTAAACCCAAACCAGATTTCCTTGGTGGGGTGGAGTTCCCCGAAACCCCTTGGAACTCCCCTTGGGAGCAATGTCCTTCAGGCCCAAGGCCAGCAGCAGGGGTGCCCTGAGTAGCCGATTTACGGCCATTTGCCCTAAGCCAGGGACCTCTGCCAGAGTCAGGAGCTGCCTCCATGGCAGAACCCCTTGCTTCTATGCCAGAGTCAGGATCCTCCTCCATGGCAAGATCCTCCTCCGGATCATTTGGAGACCCCCCCGCTTGGAGAGACTGTGATCCACAATCGTAATGGGGTCCCCCCCCCCCGAGAGCAGAGTCAGGGGAGGAACAATGGCCAGGCAGCCACCAATGCAGCTGGTCTATACGGCGTTGTAATACACGACCATCATCTAAGACCACTTCGTATGACAGTGGCCCAGAGACCTTAGATATTACAGCAGGGACCCAGAGATGCCCCTGTCCATAGTTCCTGGTCCAAACTGGGTCACCCACTCGAAGTCTCCTAGGTGCCCGCGGCTGCGACACCTGTGAAGCCACCCGGTCTGGGTGAAGCCTGTCCAACTTGGTAATGAGTCTGCGACCCCATCGAAGTTAGCTGGGCTCTTTCCGGTAGCTGTGCATGGTGTGGTGTGGTGTTTAAGGAGAAAATCAGCTAACCTGTGATGCCAGGGTCCTTGAGTGATTCTCTTTAATGAGTCTTTTGTGCTGCGCACCATGCGTTCAGCCTGACCGTTGGTGGCAGGGTGAAAAGGAGCAGACGTGGCATGCCGGATCATGTTAGCTTGGAGGAATGCCTGAAACTCAGAAGAGGTAAATTGTGGACCATTGTCTGATACCAAAACATCAGGAAGGCCATGGGAAGCGAAGATTCCTCTTAGCACCTGGATGGTCCTGGCAGTAGTAGTGGAGGACACAGGAACAACCTCTAGCCACTTGGAATGGCTATCCACAAGGAGGAGGAAGAATTGCCCCTGAAAGGGCCCAGCATAATCTATATGGACACGTGACCATGGAGTGAGTGTCTCCTCCCACCTATGTACAGGGGCCTGGGGCATTTCTGGTCGTGATTGCTGGCATACTTGACATCCTTGAACCTGGACCTTGATGTCTTTATCGAGACCAGGCCACCACAGATGGCTGCGCGCAAGCGCCTTCATTCTCACTATTCCCGGATGGCCCTCATGAAGAGAGAGCAAGACTCTAGTCCTCAATGAGGCCGGGATGATTACTCTGTTGCCCCACAGGATACACCCCTTGAATGTGGACAATTCATGCTTCCTACACCAGAAGCTTTGGAAATCTATGCCAGGACATGTGTCAGGCCATCCTGACAACACACATGTCAGCACGCATGCAAGCGTGTGATCAGTGGCAGTTTCAGCAGCCACATCCCTAGCATCGAGGGGAGATTCAGGTAAGTCCTGAATAGACAGAATGTGTACAGCTGGAGCAGGGTCTGCCTCTATTTGTTTGAGAGGTAACCTGCTTAGGCCATCAGCATGACCCATCTCAGTACCTGGTTTGTGAACCAGGGTGTAATCATAAGCTGCTAAGAAAATAGACCATCTCAGCATTCTAGGAGATATAATCTGAGGGGTTTGTTTAGTGGTTGTAAACAACCCCAGCAAAGGCTTGTGGTCAGTATAAACTGTAAAATGGCATCCATACAAGAAATCATGAAATTTCTTGATGCCTGAGATTATTGCCAAGGCTTCCCTGTCAATCTGCGTGTAATTACGCTCTGCAGATGAGAGGGTCCTAGAATAGTAGGCCACAGGGACCTGAGTTCCATCTTACTTGAGATGACTTAACACTGCTCCTACCCCATAAGGGGAAGCATCACATGTGATGCACACAGGCAATTGCTCATTGAAGTGAGCCAGTACAGCATTGGAGGATAGCAATGCCTTGACCTCCTTAAAAGCCTTTTCATGGACCCTTGTCCATGCCCAGGGAGCCTGCTTGTCTAAGAGCCGGTGTAGCGGCTCAGCCTCAGCAGCCTTGTGGGGGAGAAATGAATGGTAAAAATTAAGGAGGCCCAGAAAAGCCTGAAGTTCAGTTTTTGACTGGGGACTAGGGGCCAATTGGATGGCCTGGAATTTTGACTCTGCGGGGTGGATGCCTTCTGCATCAATATGAAACCCTAGAAATTCGGTGGATGTTACACCTATTTTGCATTTGTCTTGCTGTAGCTTCAGCCCCGCTTGGCGGAACCTCAGCAAGACAGCCCTCAGCCTTTCAGCCAAGTTCCCTGATGACTCTCCTGCAATGAGGACATCATCAAAATAGGGGCAGACCCCCGGAATACCCCTGAGCGTTCGCTCCATCACCCCTTGAAAAATGCCTGGGGCTACATTTACCCCGAACTGCAGCCTCTTTACCTTGAAAACCCCTCTGTGAGTGCCTCAGCTGTTGCTTCATCAACAGGTAACTGTTGATAGGCCTGAGCTAAGTCACGCTTAGCAAAAAGCTTTCCTCCTTTCAGTGAGGCCAGAATGTGCTCACCACAGGCACAGGATATGCGTGTTGCTGCAAGGCTTTCACTGCACCGCCAGCTGCTTCTTCTGCTGCGATTTCTCGTAAAAAGAAATTTTTACTTTTTCTTGAAAAGTGACCTCCGCCTTTGCAAACAGCTTCTGCTGCACCTCGCGGCTTCGCAACCCGCACACCAGTCTATCTCGGAGCCTTTCCTCCAAGTCTTTAAACGCACATGATCATGGGGCCTACCTCAAGGCCGCAACAAAATCCGCAGTTGATTCACCAGGCCGCTGGTCCCTCTGCTCGAACTGATGCCTCCAAGCTATTATTGAGAGCTTGGGCTCGAGGTGTTCATGCAGCATCTTGTTTAGATTGGCATACGCGATCGATTCCAACGGTGCTGGGGTGACAAGATTTTCAGCAATTTCGAATGTCTTTTGCCCACAGACATACAGTAAGGTAGCTGCTTTCAGGCCGTCTTCCTGGACTCCATTTACCCGGAAATAGTTTTCCATGCGAGCTGCATACGAGCTCCAGCGTTCCGGGTGTGACATGTTGAATTTGCCGAGATGGCCAGCTTGGACATCTTTACCGATGGCCTCGTCCACGTCTCTCGCCGCAAGGAATGGAGAAGGGGTCCGACGAAGCCAAGTCCGCCTCCAGCGTATGTGTGCTGGCCGGCGGTTGCTCCTCCTGGACGCTGCGCTTCTCTTCCCTTCCAGGCCTAGGTGAGTAGGCCTAATTCTGCTTCTTCGGGATTCCAAAGGGCGAATCCCACCTTTGTCGCCAATGTTCTGTTCGCACAGCAGACATGGAGCCGAGGCAGTTTGTGCAAAAGATGTTTCTTTATTGAACACATTCACTGAACAGAAGCAAGTGAACAATGGCAACAGGACCTTTTATACTCCCCTTGCAAAGGGGATGCTCAACCAATGAATGCAGGCTATTCTCCCACCTCACGCATGTGCATGAGGCTGGAGACAGCCTGTCTGGGTCCCGGGCAGACACGTGGTCTACCCGGGTCTCTACAACCGGTCCCGGGCAAACACGTGGTCTGCCTGGGTCTCTGCAACCATCTGCAGAGTTCCTGAGCCTTGCTGAATGACTCAGCAAGGCCCAGGACACAACAGTACCTGTGACCAGAAGACCCTTTGAACAGCTTAATTTAGCATACCAGTTATGACTGTTCCCTAGAATGAAAGACCCTAATTACAATCACTCATGACTTGATCATCTTTTGTTTAAATTACTGAAAAGTGCTGTATGTGAGTTTTTGGTTGAAAATTACTTGGAAGTTAAAAACTGTTTGGGGGTAGGAATGGCCAAATCTTCTCAGTTTACCGATATATCATCACTATTTTAAGAGCTGTACTGGTTACCAATTAGTCTTGTGGGAGAATTTAAGATACTGACTGTCATCTTCAATATGTGGTTCAGAATCTGTTCATCTTTAGGATCACTGACTGCCAGTGATTTCTGTCCCTCCAATAATGCCAGGATGGATAGACTTCTTCCATTTCTCTTCTCACAGGCCCTTCTTAACTATTGCCCCTGTTGTTTTTGTACAGCATTCCTCTGAGATTTGATTAGGTCCAAACCTAAGGAAGTTAGAAAGCCCATTAGAATCTGACTGTTTCAGCTTGCTGTGAGGGCTTATCTGTTATTGGCTAGATGTCTTCTACAATGGGAATGTCTCTTTAAATGAATTCCATGGTGCATGAAGAGGACATTTGTATGCTATTATTCTGTTAATTGTTTATTATGCCTGTTTTAACACTGTATGTAATCTGTTCACAGTTTTCAGTGGTTAGGGAGGCATATAAGCCTACTTAAATAAATAAATACATTTATTTGAAAGAGTTGATTAAAATCATTGGTTCAGTTCCATTCAAAGGATGTGTGCAAATACACAGAAGTCCATTGAATTGCCAGATCAATTCAAAGATGCCCAATTGGATTTGATGTATTGTATTTATTTAGCAATTTTCAATGAGATTTTCTAGCAGACAACAGGGCCCTGAGAGTGACTCCAATTATCCTCCCAGATTCTTGATTATCTATGGTTTCCAAAGTAATGAATGAAAAGAATCAGAAACTGCAGGTGGGTTTGGAAAAGATTGAAAAAGGTTACTGGGGTCAGCTGACAGTTCTTTGCAATAGAATTCCTCTGTCTGGAAAAGTCCCTGAAATGGACTGGACCAGATCCTAAGATGACAGATGCAGACTGATGGCAACTTTGATAAATAAGGATGGTCAGATTGTTTCAAGTATATATTTCAATCAATATCTACATTGGCCTATATTGTTTTCTAAAAGGTATTATAAGGTAATTTATGTTATATCCTCTTGACCTAAGTATTTCTGTATGAAATGTTTTCCTGTATATTCTTTTATATACAGGTGTTCATTCAAGAGCTATACTGCAAAATTAAAGGAGCATATCATCTAAAAGATAGCTGTGTTCCAATCTTCATATTATTCACTTATTTGTGTATATATCAAATTTCTTAACTGCCCATCTCCTTCATAGAGGGGCTCTGGGCAATGTACAATTTAATCAATATAATAAAACATTGAAAACTGAATAATTTAGAATTAAAATATTTGTTAAAATGTAAAACAACATTATAAAATTACAAAAAAATGGAAAGTTGCAAGATGGGGAGACTAGGAGTTGTCAATACAGGTGTCATGGTTTTGATAGATGAGACCAATTAAAACAGAACTCTGAGGCTTGAGGTTTCCTTTAGGAACATGTTTATTGGCTACAAAGTATGGGCACTGTCAAAAGTGAAACCAAAACTGAATTCCCTCCAAAAAAGTTACAGTATACAAAGTTAAACTTCCTACCCCCAGTACTAATGCAATCAACTATGTTTCCCAATAGAATAGTTTAGCGGGCTCTCTAACAGAAGGCTCAGCCCCCCCCCCAGTC
Source organism: Azemiops feae (assembly GCA_023970755.1). NCBI lineage: Eukaryota > Metazoa > Chordata > Lepidosauria > Squamata > Viperidae > Azemiops > Azemiops feae. The sequence goes on from JALGBA010000588.1 coordinate 1,042,599, forward strand.
TAACGAACAGAAATGACCTTGCTTCCCAGAGGACAGAGAATTGTTTAAGCTAGCAGAAAAATTCCACCATCCCCCTCCCGTTCTTGTGGCAACCGAAAACGAGCCAAATGGCTTCATTTAGGTTCTTTGCAGAGTTGACAACAGGTTTGGGGGGGGCTTCTCGTTGAGCCAACTAGACCCATGGTTGTGTGGGCCTTTGTGTCCCCCATGCAAGGCTACAGAGCCAGTTTTGACCCCTTTGCGGAAGGCCAAGACATTGGGGGCTTTCCTCAGTTTTGAGGGCAAGATGTTTCACAAAGCAGTGACAATGGCAGAGAAGACCCTTTTCTTTGACTGATGGGATCTGTAACATGTTTTTCCTGCCTGAACAAGTGGGATGGGCTGATTAGATGGGGCGAAGCTGGTAGAGCTAGTTTGGTATGGTGGTTAAGGTATCAGGCTAGAAACCAGAAGACTGATTTCTAGTCCCACCTGAGGCACAAGGTCAGTTGGATGATCTTGGATCTGTCAGAGCTGCCATCTTCCCACTTCAGCCCTGCTTTGCTCTGATGCCTGTCATAAATTATGGGTGAAGGGGAGCCATCAGGAGGAGGGGAAGATAGGAATCAGAAACCATTCTATGTGCTGACTAGAGACATCAGAAGAGCGGACTGAGGCCATCTGGCCTAGGAATGGAATATAGCCACCCATCAAAGAGGCACCAGACCTCAGAACTGTTACCAGAACATCTACTTTAAATTTTAGTGGACACTAGGGAACTGATCAGGGGGGAGAGCTGGGACAAAAGGTGAAATGACTTAGGAATACTTTCAGCAGGAATCCTCAAATCTAGTTTTGCTATACTGTAACCGCTTGGCATCAATAAACATATACCTTTATGGATGAAGTTGAAGGTTTTTCATTATTAGATTACTGAGCTGGGATGGGCCTGACAGGACCAATCACTTTGTCTCAGCTCTAGTTAGCAAGCAATTGCAAACGACTTCCAAAAAACCTTACTAAAAAATTGCAAGAACTTGGACAGGTAATCACCAGGAGTCAAAAACTGACTCAAAAGCAAGCACACATGCACACACAGAGAAATTATTTTCTCTAAAGAAATTTATCTCCATTTTTCCTCCAACAAAAGTGCTGCTGCATGGTTAATGACACTTTATTCCAAAATTCAGATAATAATGTAACTGAATGGAATTACCCTGATCAGTGAGACAAAAATACTTTCAAAAGGTACATCTGCCTGCTTATTTTGGGTATTTTTCAAAGATAGAAAATTACTAGTTATATATCTTTATTGGATATAATATATATATATATATAAATATAATATAGAGGATGATATGTATACACACACACTTGATCACTCTAATAACACAGCAGTGAACTAAAGCATTGTGTCAATAAACTATAAATTTGTGACAGAATCAAGCGTTTCACAAAAATTCTGCACCAAGAAGACTTAATATGATACATAAGTAAAATGAAGAATGGTTTGCTATCTGCTTACAGAGTTAACCACAACATTTTTGATCTTTTTCATTGAACTGGCCTTGACTAGAAGCATCCATTAAGAGGATCTTGAAAGTAATCTTTAGCAAGAGGAACATAATATATTTTCCCTCTTGCTGTTACACTCAAAAGACCAGGAGACAATAAACTGCAGGGATTACACATCAATAAATTTGTGAAATATAAATTGGCTCTTCAGGTCAGAAAAATGGCCAAACAGAAATGCTTATTTAACTCAACCCCAACAAAAGGCTGCTCACAAGGAAGTCACCAAGCAAAATTGTGGCAAAGTCAGCATGTAATATGAAAAACACATTCTGCCCTCAGCTACTTACATGAGAGAACAATTTACAAACTGACATGAACATTTTAAACAGGGAAGGATTCATCTCATGAAGATAGAGATACATTTTTTTTTTCATCTTGATGACTTCTCTTACACCACAGAACAAATGTTAAGAGAAAAAAACTTGTAAGGTTTTTTTTTTTTGTATTGTTAAATTAAGATGCATGGCCTTTTTAGTCTGCATTTCAGCTATAAATGATATTATAAATTGTATATTTAAAAAAAAACAATATGAAAGATTTAAAAAAAAACACCCACTTCAAATAATAGATGAGGAATGTTTACAGTAAGTCATGTAAAAATATCATTTTAAAAAATATATATTTTAGTTCTGATTAAGTATAATGTTATGAATGTTATGAATCCCAAAAATAATAATGAATATAACACTAAATGTCATTTTAATAGTGTATTAATTTTGTTTTCAAGAACACTCCACTCATACAAATCAGAACTTTAATAGGAATATTAATCATATGAATTATTTTGGTGACATATTGGCTTAAATCATTGTGGACTTTTTAAGAACTACATGGAATTGCCTGTCTGGAAATAGCCACTTCACGGGCCCTTTGCCCAACATGTGAAATTTAACAGATTAATAAGTTAAATAGCTGTAGAAAGCAAGTCTCATGTTGGATATAGGATATTAGACTGCAGCATTGTTTAATTGTTTAAAGAATTACCAAATTCTTGAATTCATAATCACCACAGAGAAAAGTTGAGATTCAAAACTTTATCAGTGGAAGAAAGTAAAATGAATTCCTTCATATATTCACCTTTAAAATGTCTAAATTTGATTTTTTTTTTCATGATGCCTATCTGTGACATAATATATGCGATGCTGAATCAGAATTTCCCAGTCTTTTTCCTGGCAAGCTTCTCATCTTTAACCATGACATATATGGGTGCTAGATGTATGATTCTTTCCATTGGAATAGCAAAACCTATTGAGTTAAGCTGATGCAAATGAATGCAAATATTTCTTGTTTCATTTTTTTCTTTTAAGAGTCATATATTTAAGTCTCATAAATTCCTTCTTAAACAGAATGCAAAAGACTTGAGAGTTCAGAAGTGCAGGTGTGAAAGTGGCAGATTCCCTGAACATATTGTATTTTCAATTCTCCTCTCTGTATGTATAGGGGTGGGAGTTGATGAAATACAGATTTTACACTTTTAAAAAGCTTTTGAGGCTCCTGCTGTTTAATTCCTTAGCAAACAAATAATGTTCTTTTAGTGTCATATAATTACCCCCAAAATAATCATTTCCAATGGCTGAAACAGGAGGGTCAGGATCTAAAGGCTGGATTATGCAATAAGTATCAAAATTGTACAAAGGCCAGACACTGTTTTAAACTTGCCAAATATATAATAGAGAAATACAAGGAAGAGATAATGTATTTTTTTAAAAAAGCAAAAAACAAAAAATATTTTATTTTATTGAAGAAGAGGACTTGATTGAGGAAGACTCGTGTTTTGCTCTAAAATATTAGCAATGATAGCCACAGACTTTAGCCCTATTGTTTTATTGCTTTAATATAATGCTTCTCAAGTTTCCAAACAAAAAGTTTATGAATTCAGGACATTATATACTATAGAATCCTTGTGTTTGAAAGCTGGTGCAGTATATTGGCTGTGGGTACATCCTCTGAGATTCAGAAACTCTTGGGCTTTTATTACATCTCAATTGTATGAACCACACAATAGCTTAAAGCAGGGGTCCCCAACCCTTGGGTTGTGGCCCCTACCGGGCCGTGGCCTGCTCAAAACCAGGCTGTGGGAGAAATGGAAAAGCATGCACATGTGAAGCTCCACTTGCGCTAGTGGAGGGCACTTGCAAATGGAGCTTTATGTGCAAGTGCCCTCTGCTTAAGCACCCTTTGCTCATGTGAGTGGAGCTTCGCGTGCAAGCGCAAAAGTGTTTGCCGCTCACGCAAGTGGAGCTTCGCGCACAAGTGCAATCACCCTCTGTTCACATGTGCAGCTCCATTTGTGTGAGTGGAGGGCTGTGCACACGTGTGCACTTGCTACTCACCATCTCCCCCCTGCGCCAGGTGGGCCGCCAAATTGGCAAAGTTGGGGACTGCTTGCTTATAGAAAAGGTTCTCTTCCTACATATTCTCTGTTGGCAATAAGGAAATGATCATTCAGTCTTAACTTACCTATTGGGTTATATGGCTTACTGATGCAATTTACCTGAAACCTTTTGGAAGGTTTAAAGAGATAAATACTTAATAAGGAAAAATATTTTCAACTAGTACTAGGCGGAGTATTTGTGTTATTTTTTCTTATGAAATCTGGTGAAAAAAAATGTGCTTTAATGGGTTAATTAATTTCAAAGGAGAAGAGGATTTCAAGTAATTCATAGAATCATTGAGATGGAAGGGAACTCAGCAATAATTTAATCCAGCCTCCTTCTCAGAACAAAATACTGCTAAAGCATTTCAGATAGAGGGGGATCTAACCTTTAATTGAACACTGAAAGAGAAAATATCACTTCATAAGGCTGCCTATTTCACTAACTGAGCACTCTCACTCTCAAGAAATTCCTCCTAATATTAATCTAAATCTACTTCCCTGCAGTTTCAGTCCAGTGGTTCTCTGGAGCAATGGAGAACAAATCTAATCCCTCATCTATAAGACAACTCTTTAGATATTTAAAGACTATTATAATGCTTTCCCTCAATCCTTTTTTCTGCAGATTAAATATAACCAGTTCCTTTATCAATTCCTCACAGAACTGGTTTCTGGTCTCTTTCCAATCCTCCTCCATAACCTTCTTGTGTTTTTATTCCAACTTGTTGAAGTCCTTTACAACTATGGTGCCCAGGCTATTGTTCTCATGAATGCTATTCTTGTACTTTATATAATTAGGAAATAGTTATAGAACTTCCATCAATCTCTTGCCTTTCACTGTATGATAATCTCTATTCTAGTTTGCAGCGCTTCTGCCATGTGGAGAATAACTCTGTCCCTGAAAATTTGTTGCAGAACTTCTTCTTCCCCACAGAAATTAACTAGTAGAAGAAATCATCCACCCAATTTCTTGGCCCATAAATCAGGTCCACAATATCAAACAAATTTTTGTACTTAGTTCAGATTCCAACAGTATTTTAAACTCTGCCAACATTCTCCAGATGTGCTGGAATGGAATTTGAAGAATTGCTTTTCTCAAGAGCCATGCTGGTTTCAGTATAACACATGTACAGAACACTAACTACGATGTGGAAAGTTTTACTGCATATTTCATATTGTCTTATAGAATGAATATTCTCTTTTAAATTTTATTAAATTAATGTTGTTTCTGTGAGACTTTATTTAATTTACTTCTTACATTTTTTGTGTGGATTCATATGTGGTTTACTCCTATCATCCAATTTATCTCAGCAACAAGCATTGGTAATGATTTACAACAGTTTATGTTATGTCCTGGGACTGCTGAATGACTCAGCAGACTCAGGAGGCTACAGAAGGCCCGGGCAATCCACGTGGTTGCCCGGGACCAGACAGGCTGTCTCCAGCCTTGTGCGCATGCGCAAGGCAGGAGACTAGCCTTGCATTGATTGGTTGATGCTGTTCCTTGCAAGGGGCTATAAAAGGCCATGGCGCCATTTTGTCTTCTGTTCTGTTCGTGATCTCAATAAAGACTTGTGTTTGTTACTCCTGCCTCGCCTCGATGTCTCTTCGGCTGAAACAGAACATTGGCGACGAAGGTGGGATACGCTGCAAGAAGAAACAGGAGAAGCTAGGCTGACTTACCAAAGGAGGCCTGAAGCACTGAGAGGTTCGGCGTCCGGTGGAAGCAATTGCCTGCCAGTACGAAGACACTGGAGGTGAGCTCAGCTTCAAGGGACCCCTTCTCATTCCTTGCAGCGAGAGGCATCGAAGAGGTTACAGGCTGTAAAGATGTCAAAGCTGGGCCCTTTGTCAGATTTTGACACGTCTCACCCTGAGCGCTGGAGTTCTTACGTGGCTCGGGTGGAGAATTACTTTAGAGTTAATAAGATCCAGGAAGATGGCCTTAAAGCTGCTACATTGCTGTGTGTCTGTGGGCAAGAGACTTTTGACATTGCAGAAAATCTTGTAGCCCCAGCACCATTGGAATCAATAGCTGAAGCAAAACAAGTGTAAAATTGGAGTCACCTCCACTGAGTTCTTGGGATTCCGCATCGATGCTGAAGGCATCCATCCTTCGGAATCCAAGCTTCAAGCGATTCAGCAGGCCCCAAGCCCCCAGTCAAAGAGTGAGCTTCAAGCCTTCCTGGGGCTGTTAAATTTTTACCATTCATTCCTTCTCCACAAGGCTGCAGTGGCTGAGCCGTTACACCGGCTGTTGGACAAACAGACTCCATGGAAATGGACGGAGGTCCATGAAAGGAGTTTCACAGAGGTCAAGGCCTTGCTCTCTTCAAATGCGGTATTAGCCCATTTTAATGAGCAATTGCCTGTGTGCATAGCCTGTGATGCATCCCCTTATGGGGTTGGGGCTGTGCTGAGCCATCTCAAGGTTGATGGGACACAAGTCTCTGTGGCCTACTACTCTAGGACTCTCTCATCTGCAGAGTGTAATTATGCACAGATTGATAGAGAAGCTTTGGCAATAGTGGCTGGAATAAAGAAATTCCACGATTTCTTGTAGGGCCACCATTTCACGGTTTACACAGACCATAAACCTTTGCTGGGTTTGTTTACAACAACAAAACAAACCCCACACATTATATCTCCCAGAATGCTGAGATGGTCAATTTTCTTGTCAGCATATGACTACACCCTGGTTCACAAACCAGGTAAAGAAATGAGCCATGAAGATGGTCTCAGCAGATTACCTCTACAGCAGAGAGAGGCAGATCCTGCTCCTAATCTTCACATTCTTTCCATTCAGGAATTGCCTGAATCTCCCCTCAATACTAGGGATGTGGCTGCAGAAACTGCCACTGACCACACGCTTACACGCGTGCTGACATGGGTGTTGTCAGGATGGCCTGACACGTGCCCGGGTGCAGAATTCCAAGGGTTCTGGCAAAGGAAGCACGAGCTTTCTACTTTCAAGGGGTGTCTCCTGTGGGGTAGCCGGGTAGTCATCCCGGCCTCATTGAGGACTAGAGTCTTGCTCTCTCTGCATGAGGGACATCCAAGTGGCTAGAGGTTGTTCCTGTTTCCTCCACTACTACTGCCCGGACCATCCAGGTGCTGAGAGGCATCTTCGCCTCACATGGTCTTCCAGATGTCCTTGTCTCAGACAATGGACCCCAATTTACCTCTTCTGAGTTTCAGGGTTTCCTTCAAGCCAACATGATCCGGCATGCCACATCTGCACTTTTTCATCCAGCTTCCAACAGTCAAGCTGAGCGTATGGTGCGTACTACCAAAGATGCTTTAAAGAGAATCACTCATGGAAACTGGCATCACAGGTTAGCTGACTTTCTTCTTTGTCACCGCACTACACCTTGCACTGCCACTGGGAAAAGCCCAGCTGAAGTCCGCTGGGGTCACAGACTCATCACTAAGCTGGACAGGTTACACCCTGACCGGGTGGCTTCACAGGTGTCAAAACCGCGGGCACCTTGGAGACTACCGGTGGGCGATCCGGTCTGGGCAAGGAACTATGGACCTGGACATCTCTGGGTGACAGCAGTGGTATGCAAGGTCTCTGGGCCACTGTCATACGAAGTGGCCTTGGATGATGGTCGTGTGATCAGACGTCACATTGACCAACTGCGCTGGAGGTTGTCCAGCCACTCTTTCGCCCCTGACTCTGCTCTGGGGGGGGGAGGAGGACCACAATTACGATTGTGGACCACAGTCTCTCTGCCAAGGGGGACCTTCAAATGTTCCTGCACATGTTCCATAAGGGGGTTTTGCCAAGGAGGCGGCTCCTCACTCTGGCACAGGCACTGGGTCGTTGGGACATGGCAGTCAATCAGTTCCTCAGGCTACTCCAGCTGCTGGTCTTGGGCTCGAAGGGCAGTGTTCCCAAGAGGGGTCCATTGTGGATTTGGGGAATTCCACCCCACCACTGGATTTGGGGAATTCCACCCCACCAAGGAACCCTGGTTTGGGTTTAGCGGATCCAGCCAGTCAGCAATCTGGAGGGTTGCCTGGGTCTTGGGGACATCAAAGTGGCTTGCCTAGCCCAACAGGTGAGGTGGCACGCCAGGCACCAACGCTGGCTCCAAGAAGGTCAGAGAGGGCCAAAGGTCCACCCAAGCATCTAAAGGACTATGTGAGGTTCCTGTCAAGTATTAGGGAGGCTTACTAGTTCTCTAGAACTCTGGACACTCATAGAAGGGTGTTCTATTGATAACCTGAAACAATATGAGGTATAAGGGTCTGCCTGTGTGCAGGCATAATTGTATTAGAATTAATAACATGATAATTGAACAAAAAACATGTATATGTAGGTTGCTTTAAAACTATAAGTATTCACTTATTGTTTTATCGAAGGGGGGAGGGGTGTTATGTCCTGGGACTGCTGAATGACTCAGCAGACTCAGGAGGCTGCAGAAGGCCTGGGCAATCCACATGGTTGCCCGGGAGCAGACAGGCTGTCTCCAGCCTTGCGCGCATTGATTGGTTGATGCTGTCCCTTGCAAGGGCTATAAAAGGCCATGGCGCCATTTTGTCTTCTGTTCTGTTTGTGATCTCAATAAAGACTTGTGTTTGTTACTCCTGCCTCGCCTCGATGTCTCTTCGGCTGAAACAGAACAGTTTATTTATTTATAAAAAGATTTTTTTAAAAAAAAATCCCTCAACTTGTATTTAAATTTTCACCTGGCCAGTGGTGGGATTCAAATATGTGAACAACTGGTTCTCTGTGTGGATGCCGCTTCCAGAAGTCCATTCTGGGCCTGGGCAACAAATATTAGCGACTGGTTCTTCCAAAGTGGTGCGATGTGGCTGAATCCCACCACTGCACCTGGCACTGTAAAAATTCACCTGGCACTGTAAAACATATTGATCCAAAGATCCTAACAGCCAAAAAGCGAAGTATGTGAACCCAATGTCCTTTTTAAGGTGCCAGTTGTGACTCCATCTTCCAAAGCTCCAAAGCATGTCAAACTCGTGATGTCACATGACGTTGCGTGATGTATTGCGACTTTTTCCCCATTGCCGGCAATGGAGTGGGTGCGGTTTCAGTATGATGCATCCGGCCCGCGGGCTGGAAGTTTGACATGCCTGCTCTAAATTCACCAAAGACTGCTGGATCCTTGTGGTGATTGCAAGTCTTCGCTTGTCCTGACAGGAATTACAAAGCGTTGGTCTAATTGCAAGCACTTCATTCCATCACAGTTTCAGTCTCTGCTTTTAATGAAGCCATCTTCAGTTCACCATTTCTTCCCTGGAAGTTCTTTGTTCTTTCTTTTCAAGGGTTTTCCTATGTCGTGTCATGGCCCATGTCTTTATTTGAGCTGATGTATTTTAAGATTTATGCTGCTTGATAAACCTGCTAGGACATCTCTTTGGCAGAGTTCCAACCTATAGTAATGACATAAACATATATTTTTAAGGAAGTAGATCACAGCAATTCTTTTCTGTGACTCACATAGCTGAAACCAGACAAACATTTGGTCATCAAACATTTCACTCTCAATCCTAGCTCCCCAATTATTCTACAAACCCTTCCAGAAAAGCAGTGAAGAATTTCTCCTTTCCGAGGTCAACATGTTTCATGAAGCATCCCCAGCTTTTTAGCAAATATATCTTGTACTGCTAAAATATTTATTTGTAAAAATGTGTAAAATTCCAGCATCGGCCAAACGTATATCAATAAAGGCAATAAAGGCAGGTTGGTTTGTGAAAATTTTGCTAACAACAGAGGAGAGATTCCTTTTCAAGGATACTTGTTAGGAGTAAGCTTTTTTAAAAACAACAACAACACAAACATTTGTAGAGTTCATTCAATTAAGATTAACCTGCCTTTTATGCCATGTAGCCTCATTAAGGGATTTAAAGTGTTATTTTAATTTTAAATACATTTTTCCCATATGTTAGTGATATTAGCACACACCACTTCTAATGGGCTATGGAATGCAATGATGTCATACCCAGTGCATAATTGCTAATTGGCAGGAATCTTTTAAGACATGGTAGTGCAATGGAGAAAATGGTGCATAATACAGAAGAAAGCAATGTGTGACTATAAACAGTTATGGGAGAACATGAAAAGATATGATTAAAGGATTTTTCAGAATCAGTTTCTACTTTCATGTTTCTGTTTTTCAAATCAAAATGTAAATCAGGAATTCGTTCATCTCAGCTACAATACAATTTTAAGCTTCTCAATTTAGTCAGCTGCACAAAGTGTAGATGATAATAGAGATAGAGATGATAGAGATAGATAATAACAGTGCCTAATGAAATGTATGAAAAATGTGTGTGTGTGTGTGTGTGTGTGAGTGAGTGTGACAGAAGGATATCAACAAAGATGATGACAACCTCAGTTATTAAGTCCTGACATGAATCAATTGTTACTAGATTAGAACAAAATTCTGGAGATCCAGCTTTATTCTTTAGCCACCCAGTGTATTTCAGTTCTATCAAATGATAGCATAAATGAGATAAATGTTTTAAATAAATATAATAAACTAATAGAGCAAATGGAGCTTATCACTTTTTTAAATGAAGAATTAATTGAATTTTACATTTTAATATTACCTATTGTAGTGATGAGTACAAATGATTTGTTGAAAGGTCATCTAATGAGTTTCATAAAACAGTAAGATCTTAGCTAGGTCTTCTTCTTCCTGTGGGAAGACTTCCATAGTCATATGGAATATTTTCATGGTTACCCATGTTGTAATACTAAACATGCAATGTTTTGTGGGCCTTCAATCAAACAATACTATCTATCAGGACTGAAGATGTGCACTTTCCTCTCTCATGGTGCCTATTGTCGGGAAAGGTATCTCTCCAGAGATTCATGTGGTTCTGGCCTTAGATTCTTTAAAATGAACTGTTGGAGTAGAATGGAGTCCTGCTGGTGATGTATTATGTCTCAGGGAGTATATTTGTCTGCAAGCATGTAGTTTATTTATTTGTTTTTAATGTAAGCTACTCAGAGTAATGTAGAGTTTAGCAACCTCTGCATCTCATGAATACCATGTGCTTGTAAGTAAGAACATACATAGAATAATGATAATAAAAACCAGATGAAACACTAATGCATTTCAATTAATCATAACATTAAAGTATAAAATAAGGAGCTTTTAAACTAAAAGGTCTGTAACATATCGATACTTTCCATACACTTAAAATGCAAATAAAAATCTACTTATTTTATAACAGCTTCATGGGCCAGTGAAAAAGAAGTGATTATCATGCTTTTTAAAACGTTAAATAATCCAGTTCCAGGCATAATCTTGATGGAGTCTACTGTAAAGAAACAGAAACTGATGAAAAAGAAGCAACTGTGATGTGGTTATTCTAGTATAGGACAGAATCAGTTAGCTGTGGCTCAATAATTGAGTCAATTGTATAAATATATGAGCCACCAGCAGGCCTTCCAAATAATTGAATATGTAGGGCATGAATTGTCAATGCCATTAATTTGTATTGTTAATGTTCTCACATTCCCAGCTAGTGTAACAACTGACAGTCAAAAGAAGTAGGAACAAAATCAGAAAAGTCCAGAATAGTGCTAATAGGACCATCCCAGAAAAAAATAATAATCAAAGGGCAAAGGGACATTTTGGATAATTCAACCAACAGGTTACTACAATATTACAAGCATCATATAACCACAGCATGAGCTTGGCCATTTCAGTAATGGGGAACCAATGAATTCTACACACATTCATTACTATAAACAGCAGATTTTAACTATTTTTTTAAATAAATGGATTATTATCCTAGGTTCTCACCATTGGGTAGACCCATGATTGAAACCCAATGAGAAACAGCAAGGAGAGGGTCCCCACCCTGTTCATGATCCAGTGCTGGGAACTGGTGTCAGGTCACAAAGTTGTCATTTGATTAGTCACATCATGAAAGAAATGTGTATGAGAGGAGACATTTCCTGCTCCCCATTCTGAGTGCAGGAACTTGACCAGAGAAAGCAGGAAGTTATATGATTAGCAAAAAGTCAATTACATTGTTAGAGCAGCAGTGGTTACATTGATATTAAATGGAAAAGTTAAAAGGGGGGGGAGATGAAAGCTTGTTACTGGAGCTTCATCATGCAGAAAGAGGGTGTACAGATTTGTTGAGAAAAAACAGAAAAGTGACAAGAAGAAAGTAGCTAAAGGCAAAGTTTTGTTCATGGGTCAATCATGCAGAATAATATTTATAGCAAATTTGTTGGAAATACTTTTTTTTCAATATCAAATGGTGTAAATCTCTCCAGAAACTTTGGCCCCTAAAGTTTACCTAACTTTATTGGAAATAGATGAGGACATCCTTGAATAGCTGTGTTGTTTTTCAAGCTCTCTGAGTTGAGTGTTTGCACCAATGGAAGCGTGAGTGGCAGGCTTGAATTTTTTCAGAAATTGTCAGATTTGAGTAACTACAGCCTGCAGAGGAGGCAACATTGACAATGGAGCTTGCAAAGTTTTAAACATTTTTTTTTTAAAAGCAATGTTTTGATATGACAGGCAGAAATAGACAGGAAGGCACACTTGATTAGTGTAGCAAGGTTTGGGAAGCAAATGTTAAGCACTAAGCAGTAACAAATAAATAAATTCATTCAACATTTTTGTCCAACGTCGAGCAAGATTATTGTAATATAGCAGATATACAAAGGGAGACAGTTTAGGAGACGATTTTCACAATGGAGGCAGCAGAGGGAGATTGACACACAAAGAGAAAATGGCTTTCAGAGTTTAGCCACTGCACTGAACAAAAAAGGTCTGAATGGGGGAACTGCTGGACCACTGGTGGATCTTTTCATAACATTCATAAAATTAGAAATGCCAAAGCACCTGATTGCTTTGGCAATCCTGATTTTATGAATACTGTATACGAAAAGACCTGCCAGTGATCCAGCAGTTCCCCCAGTCAGTCCTTTTCTGATAGCTTTGGCAATTTGATATGAAATTCTAATTCAAGAAAATGGATATTGTTTGAAGCTCCTTTGCTAGAACATATTCAAAAAATCACCATATGGGCATTGAGTGGCTTAGTGAGAGAATATATCTTATTGTGCCTCATTAAAAATGTCAAATATTCCCGATTTTTCATAAAATTGCCTACCCATATTTTGTACTGGTTGAAGTGCTGAAAAGCAAATGCCTCCTCATCTGAATAAAAGTAATGAAATAAAGGATTGTTTTCTAATCCACCATTCCTAAGTCATGTTTTATTTTACTCCCCAGATAGCTTCAAAATGTCTGGTTTAGAAGGATTGCATACTCAGGTTTTTAATAACTGGATGAACAGCTAATTACGTTTTATTGAGTTGCAATTTTTTTTACTTTTTCCCTAGGAATACCCAGTGATTTCTTGCTGAACCTTTTTCAGTACAACTCCTATTGGAGAAATTACAATAACATAACTTGATAATTTTTACTTCCAATCCATTGGGGTTTAAAATTCAGTATCTTATGTCATACAACAAAGAAAAGATTTTATACAGTAAGTGGGATGATGTCTACTTATGCAAGTATGAAAACAGTGTAGTTTTCTCAAGAGGCCTTTATCACTGGAAAGACTTTATAACATACAGTATGAAAGAATCCACCATAACATTCTTCTATGTTAAATACTGAATGAACGTTCAGTGTGAGATGGTACTTTCTCTGAAAGACCATTCTTATTGTCATTGCATCAAGAATGGCAAATATTAGTTAGGAAGTCATTTTGTTATACTTTACAACTACAACTACAAAAGTGTAGATGATAAAACACCTCCCTTATAAAGAATTCTAGGAACTTTGTGTTCCAACAAATGAATCCAGACTCTAGTCTGATAGAATAGAATAGAATAGAATAGAATAGAATAGAATAGAATAGAATAGAATAGAATAGAATAGAATAGAATAGAATAGAATAGAATAGACACACACACACACACAGTGTGTATTGTAAATTACTCAACAAATTGTTTAGGAAAGTTGCCCTGTTGATCACATATTTCCTTTATCCTAGTACTTACAACAATGAATTATTTTACTAATGCAAATATAAGAAAACCACTAGGTATCTTTAGTTGCGGGGCAGGCAAAGAAAGCTTTTACAGGACTGAATTTATTATGATAACATCATTTCCAACATGGTAGCTTCAATGGAGCACTTACAGAAGCTAATGAAAGTTAAAATGAAGAAAACTCTACAATGAATGCAAAGGACTCACATAAGCACTCTCTTCAAACCATCAAATTGGATTAGATGAACCATTAAATTATTTTGTCTGCTATGTAAATACATACTTAATTTATGATTTGCTGGTCAAATTTATAGATCAAAATAAAGAATACTATAAAATGTTAGTCATAAATGGTGTGGATGCTGAGCATCTCTACAATTTTTCCATTCACTGGGGAAACCAGTTACAATTACTTTACAAATCCCAAACAGGCTGCAGAACTGCAGGTGTTATGACTGGCTGCATAACAATAAAAGGTATCCAGTGAATTGTGTACAGTGTAATGTATTTAACTGTAATGATCATTGAGATCTGGGTGAGCTTTGAAACAGGAAATATGAACTGCTGTTGAGCTAATTGCTGAACAACAATGGACAACTATTATTTTGGAAGTACTACTTTCTGCTTTACTATTACAATGCAGAACCCTTGATAATGAAATGCTGACAATGTGCAACAGAGATTCAGATATGCCATGCTATAATTGCATATCTGCTTTTTCAGATAAATGTAAGCGGTTCAGTGCTGACAAGTACAACATAGAAAAGGTCCAAAATAATGGGGTAGTTTCACTACAACTCTAATTTCCAACAATTTTCCATCTTCTGTTGAATTTTTCAGTTTCCCCCCAAACGAATAGCTTATATTTCTTATTTTGTGTAGAAGCAGAAAGATGGGATTAGGATGTGAAATTTACAAAACCTTTTGAAGATTATTGATCTCCAGGTGAGCCCTCTTCCTCCCCCAGGAACATGCCAGGATGGGAAACAGAGACTGCAGTTTTCCTTGTGGCCTATGACTTCTTTGTTCCTCCTCCCCCAGCAAACTGGAAGACAGTTCTGCAGGTTAGCCATAAGGGATGAGGAAAAATAGACGGAGAAAGCTTCACTGGGGACCTGGTGAGGATCATGAGGGGAGGTAAAACAGTATATTGTAGGTGGAAAGAAAGATCATCCAAGAGATCATGGGTTGTCTAGTGTACCTGACTGGTACCTTCCAGTGGAATAGCAATAACAATAGCACTTAGACTTATATAACACTTCATAGTGCTTTACATCCCTTTCTAAGCAGTTTACAGAGTCAGCATATTGCCCCCAACAATCTGGATCCTCATTTTATCAACCTCGGAAGGATGGAAGGCTGAGTCAACCTTGAGCCAGTGAGATTCGAACTGCTGGCAATTGGCAATCAGCAGAATTAGCCTGCAATACTGCATTCTAACCACTGCACCACCACAAGTCTTTTTTTACTTACCTTCTTCCCTTCTAACTCCACCATGGGCCCATCAGAATCTATGTACTTTCTCCCAAATAGAAGAAAAATAAAAAGTTGATAACAAAATGACAGCAATTCTATAGCACCACTTCCTGGTCATTGTAGCTTTTAGGCACATGACAAAGATAACCAGCCCCATCGCTTTGGGTGCCATGTTGATCTCACAGTTGATCAACAAAATTAAAGAAGAAAGGAAAAAAGAGTGTAAAAATTCTTTTTGCTGTATTCAGAAATAAAAATACAAGCTGGCTCAAAACACAACTTCCCAAATAAAAAGATAAAACAGAGTTTAAGCTTGGAACAGAAGACATGTTATGGTGGCATAAAAACGTACAATAAGTGAGCTTGAATAGTTGCAATAAACAATAGAGACAATACATTTCTTTGCTTCACATTGAAAAGAAGACGGCAACCTTACACAGAATATTGTAGGTAACTGGACTTTTGGTGGTGATTGCAGATTGAGACAATTTTTTCTCTGTCTTCATTATTCCTGAATCTCTCGTCGAGATAATTCTTGAGGAGTCCAGTAAGGTCATTTTGAGACTGTTTATTCCAATCAACTTTGCCTTTATTTTCAAACAACTTTTTTCTGTCTGGAGAAAACTGCCTGGGTATTTAAACTGGGACATGCATCTGATACTTTACTACAGTACAGCATAACAAGTAAAAAATGATTTGGATTCAAACTCAGATGAGTGAATATGGATTCAGAATGGCTGCACTTTGCCTAACATGTATTGTAGCTGGAAAACTGAAAGCAGGCTGAGTACAACGAACAGGTTGTCTTTGTTACCTTTATTTCCAGCTAAAAGCAACATGAGTTCAATATTCATTTTGTTTATTTCCAAAATCTTCAAAACAGGTCTGGCTGAGATAAAATGACAGGTGCAAAGTTATCTCGTGAATGCTGTGATAGAATGAGGATTTGATCCTGGGTCTTCTCAGTCCCAAAATAATACTTGAACCATTATATTTCAGAGGTATGGGGGAGTGTGTCCATATATGCCATGTATCTCTGTGTATTTTAAGTGATCAAATATAGAAATCAATTATTGTTGCGAATCAAATATTAGTATGTGTTAGTTTTATGATTATGATTTATAGTTCTGCCACCTCAGTATTTTTAAGGAATATCAACATCAAAATATGATAATTTGAGGAGCTATTGTGTGTGTATTTATGTGTATACATATATCTCCTGCCTGCTTACCTTATCTGTCTCCGTCTCCGTCTCCGTGTCTGTCTGTCTGTCTGTCTGTCTGTCTGTCTGTCTGTCTGTCTGTCTGTCTGTCTGTCTGTCTGTCTGTCTGTCTATCTATCTATCTATCTATCTATCTATCTATCTATCTATCTATCTTTATCTATCTATCTATAATAGCTCTATCTATCTATCTATCTATCTATCTATCTATCTATCTATCTATCTATCTATCTATCTATCTATCTATCTATCTATCTATCTATCTATCTATCTATCTATCTATCTATCTATCTATCTATCTATCTATCTATCATCATTACCTACCTTTCTCATATCTCCCATAACACAGGTATCTCCACATTATACTAGAATTTTATGTACAGGCTATCTTTCAAAATAAAGTTGAGAATATGTACACTTTCAGGGTCCATTTGTATTCCAAACTGAGAACAAACAACAGGGTCATACTATGTTTTGAATGTATAAGTCAGATCTTGTATAGTAAAGTTTTCTCATTAGTGCTGCAAGCTCTAATCAGTTTAATCAGCAGAAAAATAATTGGTGGCATTCATTTTAATTACTGGTGGAAAATGGCATAGCAATATTTGGGACCCACTTGTACATTTTTGTGAACTAGTGGTGGTTTTAGTATGCTTGTGTAAAGGAGAATGAAAAAGGAAATTATAAAGTTCAGCTTATAGTAATGTTGAATAGGGCAAGTTCTGCCCATTGGTTTGCCTGTTTCATTGATTTTAATATTCCACCGAACTGGCTAAAGAGGGCTTCCTTTTCTGTAGTGGCCTCCAAAATTGCTGAAACTACAAATCCCAGAATTCCCAGTTGCAATCAAATTACCCTGCATGATGTCAGATTGGAAAGGCTGTATAAAAAGGAGGCTGTTAGCCAGTGAAATAAGGACTACTAGGAATTTGGCCTGTTCTTAGTTGGAAAAAAAAAATCATATTGGACAAAGAATGCAGCAATGTGCAAATCAGTATAAATCTGGATTATCTCAGTGTCATTAGGATTATTTTATGGTTGGTTTTATGGTTGGACTAAATTTTCTTAGGATATATTGCGTGTGTGTGTGTGTGTGTGTGTGTGTATAAAAAGCAGGACATACTGATCTCTGGGACATAAAATTTATTACGCACTGAGCTTTTGCTAGCCACTGCTAACAGTATCAAAGAGTAAGCCAACATTGGAGAGACATTGTTTTTATAGCCCTTTAACTACCAATAATTTAGCCATCGAACATGTAATAGGTCCGTCGGTTCGCCGCCCGCATATAATTGGATGCGTCACATCCGGCTCAGCTGTATTAGTTGATATATGCATAGCTCTCATCGCCCTGCCTCCCGCCGTCTGCTCCCAAGCTGCACACACTCATCCCGTGATGTCAGACCGTCGGGCACTGTCCCGCAATCACTCTCCCTATTACAGCATGGTGTGTTAATTTGCTTTAATCTTGTGGCTGGTCCGATCTGTCCCTCTATATCACTGCTTGTCATGATCCCCGGTTGTTCAGCTGTGTCAGTCAATCCATGGCAACAATCCTTTGCCATCTCTCTGTGGTTCATCAGGTTATCCTGAGGGTCCACAAGAGAGGGGGGAAGAGGGGGGTGATTGCCGATTCCCACATTCCGGCCTCTTATGCATATATCAGCTAGTACAGCTGAGCCGGATGTGACGGGTCCAATTATATGTGGGCGGCAAACCGACGGACCTATTACACGTTCGATGGCTAAATTATTGGTAGTTAAAGGGCTATAAAAACAATGTCTCTCCAATGTTGGCTTACTTTTTGATAATGTTAGCAGTGGCTAATGAAAGCTCAGTGCGTAATAAATTTTATGTCCCGGAGATCAGTATGTCCTCCTTTTTACAAACAAATACATCTAGGACTTGGATTTTTAAAACTGTTCTTGATATATATATATACTTCTTAGATACTAGATATTTTAAGTATAAACTTTTTAAATTTTCTTTTTCTCTTCCTTGCAACTGCTTTGCTTATGCAGCTTTTAATACATAGTTTTATTTTCAGATACATCTGAAAATAAACAAGATTTGGAAGAGATTTTTAATTTTTTAAAAATAAAAAAGCAGATGGATCTGCCTACTGTGGATGAAATCTATTGACAGGGCTTGCAAAACTGTCCCGACAGAAATTTACAGCAGATTTAGGTTATATCTTAGAGTAAGGTTATTTGTAATGTATATTTAAAATATTTACATTAGTACTATGAATCTTCCACACAGAAAGTTATTTCACTAAGTACATAAAATATATGTTTTATATAGTCTATTCCAGAATAATGCTACATAAGAGTTTTTTATGTTATGCAAAATATAATCCTTACATGAATTATCTCTGCTTTTAATAAATAAATCTAAACTCATTGTTAGTTTACAACTTAGAAGAATCTGAAGTACTAGCCCCCTTTCAATATGTAAGAATTGTGGTCACATCCCCTTGGATTCACGAACAATTTGGTTCATTTGCAATTGATTAACTGATTTGTCTTGCACGGGTAATGTAAATCTGGAGCAAGTATACTGATGGCATTCTAGCTTTTTACTGCATATATGTTGCTTCTTTATTTATTGTCCAACTCTAAATCCAATGAAACCATTATTTTTATTTATGTTATGTTATTTTGTTTTTGTTTATTTATTAAATTTGCCATCCACTTTACCACCAAGCATGGAGGAGATTCATACACATACTGTACACATTTTAGGGAGTTGAATTACTGAAAAATATGGGGATCCTTGATGTAAGGACAGAGAACTATGTATTCCAGTCCTTTTGTCAACAGTCTGTGGGTTTTCCCCCTCCAAATTCTCATAATATTCTTTCATTTCTATATCTCACATCAATTTCTATCCATGTTTCATTTGCTATGTCAAAGTAGTACAAGTAGGAGACACATTTATCTCTCTCCCAAAAAGAAAAAAAAAAGATATGTAAACGATAGTAAAGCTTTCAGCAGGTACAAATTAGAAGAGAAGAACATCTTATGGGAGAACAGCACCTGTGATCCAGGAGGCCATTTAAGGAAAATGTGATATGTCGTTGTTTTAGAATTTAAAGTATATCTGAGCTTTGGTCTTCTACAGAATAAAAGGTTAGCACTTGTACTAAGTCATCTCCTAGGTGCCCGCGGTTGTGACACCTGTGAAGCCACCCGGTCAGGGTGCAACCTGTCCAGCTGAGTGATGAGTCTGTGACCCCAGAGGAGTTCAGCTGGGCTTTTCCCAGTGGCAGTGCAAGGTGTAGTGCGGTGACAAAGAAAGTCAGCTAACCTGTGATGCCAGTTTCCATGAGTGATTCTCTTTAAAGCATCTTTGGTAGTACGCACCATACGCTCAGCTTGATCGTTGGATGCTGGATGAAATGGTGCAGATGTGGCATGCCGGATCATGTTGGCTTGAAGGAAACCCCGAAACTCAGAAGATGTGAATTGGGGTCCGTTGTCTGAGACAATGACATCTGGAAGACCATGTGAGGCGAAGATGCCTCTCAGCACCTGGATGGTCCTGGCAGTAGTAGTGGAGGAAACAGAAACAACCTCTAGCCACTTGGATGTCCCTCATGCAGAGAGAGCAAGACTCTAGTCCTCAATGAGGCTGGGATGACTACCCAGCTACCCCACAGGAGACACCCCTTGAAAGTAGAAAGCTCGTGCTTCCTTTGCCAGAACCCTTGGAATTCTGCACCTGGGCACGTGTCAGGCCATCCTGACAACACCCATGTCAGCACGCGTGTAAGCGTGTGATCAGTGGCAGTTTCTGCAGCCACATCCCTAGCATTGAGGGGAGATTCAGGCAATTCCTGAATGGAAAGAATGTGAAGAGCAGGAGCAGGATCTGCCTCTATCTGCTGTAGAGGTAATCTGCTGAGACCATCTGCATGGCCCATTTCTTTACCTGGTTTGTGAACCAGGGTGTAGTCATATGCTGACAAGAAAATTGACCATCTCAGCATTCTGGGAGATATAATGTGTGGGGTTTGTTTTGTTGTTGTAAACAAACCCAGCAAAGGTTTATGGTCTGTGTAAACCGTGAAATGGCGGCCATACAAGAAATCGTGAAATTTCTTTATTCCAGCCACTATTGCCAAAGCTTCTCTATCAATCTGTGCATAATTATGCTCTGCAGATGAGAGAGTCCTAGAGTAGTAGGCCACAGGGACTTGTGTCCCATCAGCCTTGAGATGGCTCAGTACAGCCCCAACCCCATAAGGGGATGCATCACAGGCTATGCACACAGGCAATTGCTCATTAAAATGAGCTAATACCGCATTTGAAGAGAGCAAGGCCTTGACCTCTGTGAAACTCCCTTCATGGACCTCTGTCCAATTCCATGGAGCCTGTTTATCCAAGAGCTGGTGTAACGGCGCAGCCACTGCAGCCTTGTGGGGAAGGAATGAATGGTAAAAATTTAACAGCCCCAAGGCTTGAAGCTCACTCTTCGACTGGGGGCTTGGGGCCTGCTGAATCGCTTGAAGCTTGGATTCCGAAGGATGGATTCCTTCAGCATTGATACGGAATCCCAAGAACTCAGTGGAGGTGATTCCAATTTTACACTTGTTTTGCTTCAGCTTCAGCCCTGCTTGGCGGAAACGCAGCAAAACAGCTCTCAGCCTTTCAGCTAAGTTCACAGATGACTCCCCAGGAATGAGGACGTCATCAAAATAGGGACAGACCCCCGGAATACCACGGAGCGTTCGCTCCATCACACTTTGGAATATGCCAGGGGCTACATTAACCCCAAACTGCAGCCTTTTTACCTTAAATGCTCCCCGGTGCGTCACAATTGTTTGGGCCTCAGCTGTTGCCTCATCAACAGGTAACTGTTGATAGGCCTGAGCCAAATCCAACTTTGCAATGATCCGCCCCCCCTTGAGGGAGGCCAAAATGTGGCTCACCATTGGCATGCTGCTGCAATGCTCTATTAAGTGTACATTTATAGTCTGCACAAATCCGGACCTCTCCATTGGCTTTCAGTGGCGTGACTATAGGGGTTTCCCATGGACTAGAGTCCACAGGCTCTAAAATGCCTTGCTGGATCAGCTTGTCCAGCTCTGTATCTATTTTGCTTTTCAAGGCAAAAGGTACCCTTCTGGGCTTGATTCTAATGGGTGTGATGGCTGGGTCCAAACGTAAGGCAATGGGAGGCCCCTTGTACGAACCAAGCTCTGCACTGAACACATCCGCAAACTCCTTGCAAACATCTGCAAGGCCTGACATTTGCAGATTGTGCAGCCCAGTCACTTGGATCCCAAGGGCCTCGAACCAGTCGAGTCCTATAAGACTCGTGCGATCACCCCCAACTACCACCACATCTAGCAGTCCTTGAAAACTCTTACGCTGCACTCTGACTGTGGCCTCCCCCTTCACGCTGACCTTTGAATTTTGAAAGTCAGTGAGGATTAAATTTGAAGGCCTGAGTTTGACTTGAAGGCCACTTCTGTGGCAAACCTTATTAAAGGTGTCTAAGGAGATGATTGATAGAGTGGACCCGGTGTCCAGCTCCATCGACAAGGGAACCCCTTGCAACTTCATGTCAAGGCGAAGTTTCTTTTTTAGCCTGTGAACCCCAGTTTTGAAAATGCCCCTACGGGACGCGCAGAAGCCCGCCCTATTTTGGCTGGGGACCTTTCAGAGGCAATTCTACTGTAGACCGTTTCTTCTGGTGACCCAAACAGATGGATGCAATGTGGCCTTGCCTGCCACATGCCCGGCAGGTAGCGGAGAGAAACCGGCAATCAGCTCGCTTGTGGCGACCTCCACAGCTGAAACACCGAAGGGATGTTGCCGCTCTTTCAATGTGCCCTTGAGGTTTCTTCACTTCGGCCTGTTGAAGCCTGTCCACCTCTTCCTCCGGATCCGATTCGGATGCCTCTCGAGCAACATCTTGATGGATTGAGACCGCCATTGGGGGTTCCGGGCGAGCCACAGGGCCTTCACAGCGCTGCCTGCTGCTTCTTCAGCTGCAATATCTCTCAGCGCATCTTGGAATGATATATCTTCCTTTGCAAAAAGTTTCTGTTGTAGCTCACGACTTCGCAGTCCGCAAACCAAACAATCCCGGAGTCTCTCTTCCAGATCCGTGAAAGCACACTGCCTAGCTGCTTGTCTTAAGGCAGCAACAAAGTCCGTGGCAGACTCACCAGACCTTTGATCTCTCTGCTCAAATGCATGCCTCCAAGCAATTACTGATAGCTTGGGTTCAAAATGCCCACGCAGCATCCTCTTCAAATCGGTGTATGCAATTGATTCCAATGGTGCTGGGGCTACAAGATTTTCTGCAATGTCAAAGTCTCTTGCCCACAGACACACAGCAATGTAGCAGCTTTGAGGCCGTCTTCCTGGATCTTATTAACTCTAAAGTAATTCTCCACCTGAGCCACGTAAGAACTCCAGCGCTCAGGGTGAGACGTGTCAAAATCTGACAAACGGCCCAGCTTTGACATCTTTACAGCCTGTAACCTCTTCGATGCCTCTCGCTGCAAGGAATGAGAAGGGGTCCCTTGAAGCCGAGCTCACATCCAGCGTCTTCGTACTGGCAGGCAATCGCTTCCACCAGACGCCGAACTTCTCAGCGCTTCAGGCCTCCTTTGGTAAGTCAGCCTAGCTTCTCCTGTTTCTTCTTGCAGCAGATCCCACCTTCGCCGCCAATGTTCTGTTTCAGCCGAAGAGACATCGAGGCGAGGCAGGAGTAACAAACACCAGTCTTTATTGAGATCACGAACAGAACAGAAGACAAAATGGCGCCATGGCCTTTTATAGCCCCTTGCAAGGGACAGCATCAACAAATCAATGCAAGGCTAGTCTCCCGCCTTGCGCATGCGCACAAGGCTGGAGACAGCCTGTCTGGTCCCGGGCAACCACGTGGATTGCCCGGGCCTTCTGCAGCCTCCTGAGCCTGCTGAGTCATTCAGCAGTCCCAGGACATAACAAAAAGAATACAGTCTTTATTGTTGAAATTAATCCATTAAACTCAGAGATTAGCTGTCACCCCCCAATTCATCCTCTTTATTTCCTAAACAAGGCTCAAGTGACAGAGTTCATTACACTGACAGAAAGTCAAAGAGCATAATGCATATTGAGATTAAGAATAGAATAGAATAGAATAGAATAGAATAGAATAGAATAGAATAGAATAGAATAGAATAGAATAGAATAGAATAGAATAGAATAGAATAGAATAGAATAGAATAGAATAGAATAATAACTTTGTTGTCACTTTAAATGTACACTAATCGGCATTCATTAAAATGAAATTTCATTGCATTCAGCTCTCAAAGGGTCACCACCTCTGATATACACTACACAGATATACACAGAAGTGGAGATAGATGATAGAGATGATACAGATAGAGATAGAGAGTGAGACAGAGCGAATGAGAGATGAGATCGATGATAGATAGATGATAGAGACAAAAAGGCATAGATAGACAAATATTTGTTTGAAAGAGACTTTGAAGTTTCTCAGCTGCATCTCCATCAGTATTGAGGTTAACCTGTCATTTTTCTAGCAGTCAGCAGTGAGCTGTAAAGGTTTCGGAGACATGCAATTCCCATTAAGAGATGTAATGAGCCACACCGTAAAGGCATTATTGGTTATCTGTGCTGACATGGCAGTGGCTGCAATTCATCACTATTGGGGGCTTTGTGTCAAGATGCCTAGTTCATTTTAAATTAATCATATACGGTGTGTGTCTCTTTATGTATATTCAATTTGCCCAAAGAAAATTTCTAAATGGCATAAGTGTTATTAAGAGTGTCCCTATCTGACCAAGAGGAAAAAGTGGTAGTAATAACAAATGATATGCCTTTGCAATGTGAACAAGCTCTCTAGACCTCTGTGAATCAGCACTAATGAATTTGAATTAGAGACTCAAAGAAAGCATGATTCAGTTCAAGTTGTGCAGAGATTCAGAGTCAAATCAATTTGCTTTAAGCTGCTTATATTTTATTTCAAAAAAGAAATCCAGTCATAGGCAATAAGGATAAAAGCACTTACATTTGTTTCCCCCCCTCTTCCTGCTCTTCTTTCTCCTTCTCCTCCTCAAATTGCCTGAAAATAGCAGACCCCATATAGGACACTAATTGTGATAAATTTTAGATGGGTACATTAAATGATTTCTCTACAATATGTTTATTAAATATTTCCCTGAACAATTTTAAGGCTGAGATATCAGGAATGACTAGTGAAAATAAAACACATTATACTTTTCTTTTTTTCCATTATATTGTTCCATAACAATATTAAACAAACAAATAAATAAATAACAGAATAGAAAATACAAAATATAAAGAACTAAAAAACTACAAAAAAACAAGCTAAAAAATCTAAAAAAGAAACAAACCAAAAAGAATTAATAAACAGCAAAAAAATAAACAGAACCAAAACATAGAAGAAAAAGTCCATTAAAAATGTGTTATATTAGAGAAAGTAAGCAAAATATTTCAATTAATCTTATATGCAGAATTCTTTTCAGAATACTGTACCACCAATATACAATTAGGCAGAGGAATATAATACTTATAATATCATCATCTATAACAGACATGTCAAACACAAGGCCCGGGGGCCGGATGCGGCCTGCAAAGTGGTTTCATGTGGCCCACGAAGCCATCCTGGAAACAGTGAGGGAACGGCCCCCGCTGCCTTGGCCCTGGCCCAAGCCGGCCGGGAGCCAATGCACAATTTTGTGGTGGCCATCTATGCTGAAACGCATTCAGTCTTAGCTCCACAAGGCCGTCTGGAAACAGCGAGGAACCAGCCCCTGCCGCATCGGCCCCGCCCCCTGGGTGCATGCTGGGGAGGCTCCTCCAGTGGACCATGCCTTGGCACTTGCCCTGGTCCCACCCCCTTCTGCCAGAGACCCTCAGATCTGTCCACTCCTGCCCAGGCCCCCTTGACACGAATGATGTAGAGCTGGCCATGCCCACCCAGTAGGTCACACCCACTCCATCCATGCCTACCCAGTAGGCCACACCCATCCTGGCCACACCCATCCGGCCCCCCGAGGGCAACCACAATGCTGATGCGGCCCTCAATGAAATTGAGTTTGACACCCCTGATCTATAAAAATATTTTATATTCACAACCTGCTGAAGTAATAGTCATAATATCTGAAGACATAAAAAACATTAAAGATTCAAGAATTAAACAGTAATAATAATAAAAAACCCATGCAAAAGAATCTGAAATAATTTATCATAACTTTTGCATGGGGTTGTAAATAATAATTTTCAACTCAGTGACCTAAAATAAGTTGTGAAACCATGACAAATCATCACTTGCTTTAAGAATTTATTCAACAGCTTAGGTTAATTTACC
Organism: Azemiops feae; assembly: GCA_023970755.1. Classification (NCBI taxonomy): domain Eukaryota; kingdom Metazoa; phylum Chordata; class Lepidosauria; order Squamata; family Viperidae; genus Azemiops; species Azemiops feae. The sequence goes on from JALGBA010000588.1 coordinate 1,068,585, forward strand.
AATAAAGACCAAGTGACCTGACTGAAACAATGGAAAAAACAAACAAGAATGCAAACAAAGTCCTACTTCAGCATGTTAATCATAGAATCATAAAATCATGGAATTGGAAGGTTATCCAGTTTCTGCCTGAAAGCAGTGGTGGGATTCAAATATGTGAACAACAGGTTCTTTGTGTGGATGCTGCTTCCAGAAGTCCGTTCTGGGTCTGGGCAACAAAAAATTAGCTACTGGTTCTGTTGAACTGGTGCGAACTGGCTGAATCCCACCACTGCCTATAAGCATCTCCTTTATCAAGTGCTGTCATAATCTGACAGCTCCATCGTGCTTACATGGAGACTGATCTTAGTAATCTGATTTAATCAGTCTCTCTTAAAACTATGATTAGTTTTAATTATAGTTGTTTTAAGACCTGCGGCAACTACTTGCTTATACTTCTTAGTATCTTCATTCCTAGATTGTATCAGGCAGATACCAGTGTTCTCAATTTACATATATCCTCATCTACATATTTCAATTTCCAGAATTCTTAATCATTGCTTGGCTGATATTAATGAATCTAGTGAGTATCCAGTTTGATAAAGGTTGGCACAAAGAGCTTTACTCAATATTGAATCCATTGGGAAGTCACTTCCTGTGTTGCTAATCAAGCATACCCAATTTGTTAAATAACATTTTCTCCAATGACATTTCTAACTCTTTTCAAGTAAAACATTTCTGTCTGTGGAAAATAGGACTCTTTTCAAGCTTCATCAGAGAGCCATAGATATTGTATCTATGAAGTAGATTAAGTAAATTCAGGAAAAGTTATTAAACATGTTAAATATCCATTCTCCTAAAAAGATATACTGTGAAGGAACTTAATCTTCTACACTGGCCAGCAGAGACATGAAAAGATCTGAAAGACACAACACTCATATTTGGAAATGTCATGAGGTGCTTCGTAAAGAACTGAGTAATTGTTGCCATAGCAACAAGTGAAATTTCATTTCTAAGAGGTTAGCGATTTCAGGTCTCAAACCTTGGTTGTATTTTAAAATTTATTCTTCTTGCCAAAACATGAATGCAATTAAAGTTTTTTATTGCCAAACCACATATCCATTTTAAAGATCTGTGTCAAACAATTATACAAAGGTAAGGCCGACATGAATTAACATTATGTCCCTCTAGAAATGTCTGGAAAGAGACCAAAGTTTTGTAAAAGCTGTAAACGTTCACCACTAACAGGTGCTAGTGCTTTTTAGAGTTTAATTTCTGGTTTGTATTAAAAGTACATTTATTGGATACTTTTCTTTTGTCTCTAATATTCACAAATTACACAGAAATGTTGATTTAAAAATGGAGAATGAATAAATGAACTTTTAAAAAAGATTTCATAGGATACATCCAGAAGAGAAAAAGACCGTTAAATTTTGAGCTAATGATTTAAAAGGAAAAAAAATAAAAATACTTACCTGCCAGAAGGAAATAAAGTGAGGCTCATCAAGGTTATGATTCATGGAGCACAGGTTCATCATAACAAACAGTAAACTAAACACTCCATAAATCTTCCCAATCTTTTCACTGAGTTTATATTGTAAATTTGTCACTAAAGTTAATCAGATAATGAGCATGGCCAAGGGATCTCTCTTGCTTTATGCTCTTTGAGTGTGCTTCAGTAATGATTTCTCCTGCCCTTTGTACTTACTAAATGAATGTTGAATAGATATTAAAGTGCATCTTGGTGGTGCCATTATTTATGTAGCCTGTTTCACATAATGCATGCTTAATTAAAAATCAGCAAAGCAATTATGAAGACTATGAAGGAAATAACAAAAGGCATTCAGTGAGTAACATTAAACAGTTAATTAGATTTTTTTCCCCCCCTTTCAGGGAGATTTTTAAAGAAAACACCCTTTATATCCATATTTAATGTTTCCCTTGGAAATTCTAATGGCAGAATCTATTAGAAAAAATCATTGAGAACATCCGTTGTTGATAGCATCTGGAGAAAGTGGCATGCTTGGAGCTTCCTTTCTACAAGTATAGCATTTTGCGCAATTAAGCTACAGTTAATAGGTTCACTTTCCTGTGGCTTATTTTCCTGTCATAAATAAGAGAATAGCAATTATCATATCTTGTCCTTATGAGATGTGTAGCATTGTCTTACCATACACATTACAAAGCAAGGCCAGAAATACAGATTTGAAAGTTATTCCATGGTCTGTTAGGAAGTTCACCTTTTGGCCCTGAATGAACAGCAAATCTCCAAATCTCCAATTAGCAAATACAAATTCCTCTTTCCTTCAAGGAATTCATTTCCAACATGGGGTTTGTGCTATGGATCAAATAGTGCATGAGTATTAGCACCCCAGTTTTATATTATTCAATTTTAATGGGGGCCTTTTGAGGACAGAGGTCTGAAAGCCAAATTTGGTTTTTAACTGGCATCTGGAGATGGACACCATAAAAGTCAAAGTGAAAATGAGTAAGGGAAAAGGAACACTACATTTCATTTAAATTGAATTGGCTTACAAGGGATCTACCTTTGTTGTGTCACCAATCTTGTAAAGAAGGTTGGAGTGGGGGGAGGGAGAGGGAAACAGAGAGATAAAGACACACCCAGAGAGAGAACCAAAGTCACTTAGTGACTTCCATGACTGAGGGTGGACCTGGACACTAGTCCATCACTTTAACCACGACACCACCTTCGCTGTCTAATTATAACCTCTTCCTTTGTATGTAACAATGTTCTCCCTTCTTTACATTAGCCTTTTGAATTTGGTGTCAACTTGTGTAGGGACTTTCAGGGATTATGTGCAACCTTGGGGCTAAAGCTGCACACTTCTGACAGTGATTCAAAAAACCTGAGGAGAATATTAGACACTAAAATCTTTACAAAGTGTGCTTCAGTCAAGAGGAAAGGAGACAAAACATTTCAGAAGGACAACATCCTTTAAAAATGGATTAGAAATAAATTAAATTAAAGCATCATAATTAAATTAAAGCATCAAAGGGCAGCTGACCCTAATCTTAAAATCTTAGGATGGGACAGAGTCAGGAGATCCCAAGACCATTGCCTAATAGCCTGGAAGGAGATAATGGCAAATCAGCTTCAAGTTTCAAATTATATGGACACATCTCTAATAGTTATCAGATGTTGAGCTCAACTCAAATCCATGTATGAATTGAGTTCTTTGAAGTGTATCAGCATATTAAAATAAATTGAATATATTGGGAGCTATTGAAAACTGGTGAACTTTTCTCCATTAAATCACCAGGTGCCGTAGAAAGAATCAATGCATACAGTAGACCTGTATGCCATAGAAAGAATCAATGTCATAGAAAGAATCAATGCATAGAAAGATGCCATAGAAAGAATCAATGCATACAGGTAGACCTTGACTTAGGGTGAATCATCGCAGTTAAGTTAGTAATATGCTTGTTAAGTGAACCTGGCTTCCCCATTGAGTCAATTGCCAGACATCTGAATTTTGATCACAGAACTACAGTATAGGGTTGCTGCAACGGTCACAATGTAAAAAATGTTCATAAGTCACTTTTTTCAGTGCCGTTATAACTTTGGTCACTAAACGAACTGGAGAGAGAGAGAGAGAGAGAGAGAGATTAAATATAGATATAGATATAGATATAGATACAGAAATACATTATCTATAGAGATAGATAATATAAATAAAGACACATGCACACACATTGTTTCGAATCTTCTCTGATTCATCACCATCTAATATATAATGCTTGGATTTCCACACTTGGAATACTGCATTCAGTTCTGGTCACCATAATATAAAAAAGATGTTGAGACTCTAGAAAGAGTGCAAAGAAGAGGAACAAAAATGATTAGGGGACTGGAGGCTAAAACATATGAAGAACTGTTACAGGAATTGGGTCTGTCTAGTCTAATGAAAAGAAGGACTGAAGGAGACATGAGAGCAGTGTTCCAATATTTGAGGAGCTCCTACAAAGACAAGGGGCCAAACTATTTTCCAAAGCACCAAAAGGCAAGCCAAGAAACAATTGATGGAAACTAACCAAGGAGAGAAGCAACCTAGAACTAAGAAGAAAATTCCTAACAGTGAGAGCAATCAACCAATGGAATAGCATGCCTTCAGAAGGTATGGATGCTCCATCACTGGATGCTTTCAAAAAGCAACTGGACAACCATTTGTTTGAAATGGAACAGTCTCCTGCTTGAGCAGGGGGTTGGACTGGAAGACCTCCAAGGTCCCTTCCAACTCTATTATTCTATGTTCTATTTTAATCCCAGGATTAAAAATTTAAACTTCAGTTTAATAGTTTTGCCACACATTAAGCATTGCTCAGTGTAAAAGTTTTAACTGCTTTGTTTCTATAGCAACTGAACTTTTAGTGCCAGTTCCATATTTTAAAATTCCCTATCAGAAGGACATCACAACATGGCTTTTCTTCTAACTATAGCTGGTAGCTTTTGACTATAATTTATCAACTGCTGCCTTCAATATTAAAAAAAAACAAAAACCCTAAAAGTTTAAAGATTTTTTTCCTTCTACAGATGACTTCAGTTTATTTTATGTATTGGCAAGGCAACTCAACATGTTACACAAAAAGTCCATTAGTGAACAAATTTACTTTTTATACATCAAGATGTTTTATTTCCTGCTTTGTTTTTCCTTGATGAATTTTATTTATCTATCCCCCCATTGGAAATCTTTTCCATGGCAATACATAGACAATTTTCATGTGCAAAACACTTGATAGAGATGCTTGAGTAAGAAAATCTCACATGCCATCAAACACATGGGATGGGAAAGAAGACACATGGGACTTAACAATAGCTGACACATTCAACTGTGGCAATTATTTTTTTCCCATGGTATTATTCGTTAGACTAGTCAGTTATTTTCATGTCAAAATGATGCTTTACCTATACACAAATCCCCATTGTTTTATTATTTAGCTGAACACTGAGTATGCTTCACACCATATAAATGTGTGAAGAATCATTTTCTGCACCAGTTGACTAATTATAAACTGTCAGGCTAACAAAAAGATGACATTCTGTAAAACACACAAATTAACAAGCACAAAGTTCTGAGTTCTATAGCTAAGCAGGTCTGTAAAAAAATGTGAATTCTACTTAGGCTTTCTTTAAAAAAGAATCGATGTATATTATTATCAACTATTATTTTAAATATAATTAGACAGTAATTCAAATTGATGACACTTCTACATCAGCTGTAATACATGATTTAGTTCAAATGGGACAACAATTGTAGTGGCAAAGGAAAATACTCAAAATGACAGTACAAAATGAAATCTGTTGGATTGAATGAAATGTACATCTAATTTAGTATTTTAACCCTGCAAATGGCAACAGAGTATTTGTTAGAAGCCTATAAACTGGATGTTTGCCCAAAGTATTTTTCAAGTGACACTCTGCTGTAACAGAACCCACAGAAGTTATCAGATATGTAACTACCAGGAGTAATAACTATTGAATGATCTTATCCTGTATAAAATTGTAATATCCTCTCAAAGCTATTAGTGGAAGTTCTAATTAAATCTTATGGATGAAAATTCATAATGCAAATGTGCATTAATATGTAACTGGAGTTGGGTGGCCAATAAAATAAAATGCACTTTTTTCCCCTGTCCTGAATCTTATTTGGTTCCCATTAGTGACCCCCCTCCCCACCAAAGCTCCTACCATGATAAGAAGAAAAACATTTCTCCTTACTTATTTTCTCTGCAGCATAAAAATTGTATTTAACAACTATAATTCACTTTATTATATAGCTTTTTCACTAAGCTAAAAAGCTCCATTGAATGTTGGTTGGGTGTTATTTTCTTTCCCATTTCTGATTGTTCAGAAGTTATATTTGTTAGAGAAAGTTGTGAATGAAACACTTTTTTAAAGAGTTTATAATTTTAAAATCCATAAGAAACATCAATAAATTGGAATATAGTCCTATTGTGTTTAAGGAGACAGTAAATCGTGCTAGATTTATATTACTCCATTCACTCTTATTCTAAATTAAATTAAATTCAGTTCAATCCCTACAAGTGTGTTCAAATTTCAGGCAAAATACACATAGGATTAGCCAACATACTTTTTCACCTCTAAGACTAGATTTATTTTAAAAACTCACTTTTAGATGAAAGGATATAGAATAGAATAGAATAGAATAGAATAGAATAGAATAGAATAGAATAGAATAGAATAGAATAGAATAGAATAGAATAGAATAGAATAGAAGCTGGGAGGGACCTTGGAGGTCTTCTAGTCCAGCCCCCTGCTTAAGCAGGACAACCTACCATCTCAGACAAGTGACTGTCTAGCCTCTTTTTAAAAATCTCCAGTGATGGAGCGCCCACGATTTCTGGAGGCAAGCTATTCCACTGGTTAATTGTCCTCACTGTCAGAAAGTTTCTCCTCAATCCCAGGTTGCTTCTCTCTTTGATCAGTTTCCAACCATTGTTTCTTGTCCTGCCCTTTGGTGCTTCGGTGAGTAACGTGACCCCCTCTTCTTTGTGGCAGCTCCTCAGATACTGGAACACTGCTATCATGTCTCTCCTATTTCTTCTTTTCTTTAGACTAGCCAAACCCAAGTCCGGCAGTCGTTCTTCGTATGTTTTAGTCTCCAGACCTTTGATCATCTTAGTTGCTCTTCTCTGAATTTGTCCCAAACTCTCAACATTTTTTTGTGATATGGTGACCAAAATTGGCTGCAGTATTCCAAGTGTGGACTTACAGTGGTTTTATAAAGCGGTACTAATACCTCGCGTGATCTTGATTCTATGCCTCTATTTATACAACTCAGGATTGCATTAGCTTTTTTGGCTGTTGCTGCACACTGCTGGTTCATGGTTAAGTAATCGTCCACTAGGACTCCAAGATTCCTCTCACAGTTACTGTTTTTAAGCCAAGTCTCACCCAATCTGTATTTGTACCTTTGATTTTTCCTGCCTAAATGTAAAACTTTGCTTTTCTCCACATTGAAACTCATTTTGACTCATTCAAACTCATAGAGAGAGAGATGATCCTCATTATGTTTCCTATGTTGATGGTACAATTGACCATTAACTAACAACAAAGCAAAAATAGAACAAATGCATATACTGTGTTTCCCCGATAGTAAGCCCTCCCCCCAAAGTAAGCCCCAGTTTACTAATATAAGCCCTCCCCCAAAAGTAAACCCTACTTAAGAGCCTGTGCTGAGGCTGCCAGTGCCTCTGCAACAAGGTGAGGCCAGTGGGGGAGGGGGGAATCTGACAACATGCCCTGCTAACCAATGTTATACCTTAACACCACCTCTCACGCCACCCGGCTTGTTCCGTGGCCAGCCGTGGCTGTTTGCCTTATCGCTTATCATGTCCGCCACTACCACTGCCATGAGGCTTGGCGGATCCCCCCATCTGACCTACATGCCCCATTAATCAATGGTAAAACCGGTCCCTTACCACCGCCCGGCTTGTTCTGTGGCCGTTTGCCGCATTGAGTGTTGCGCCCAATACTGCTGCCATGAGGCTTGGTGGATTCCCCCCATCTGACCCATGTAAGGCTATAGCCAGGCCTCCCATGCCTACATTAACCCTAACTGCAGATGAGAAGCCCTGGGAAAAAAAACAGAAAAAGTTGGGTGGGGCAAAAAACAGTTTTTCCCATTTGTTTCCAAAGCAGTTCCCATGCCATGCCAGCCCCTGCAGCCCCAGGGCAGCTGTACTGGGCGGCAGCAGGAAGGGCAGTGAGATGGGGGTGGCCAGGCTGACACTCCTCTGGCCAGAGTGGGGGGCCTTTGCCCTGGGGATCCAGGGAGGCCACATTCTTGGCCTGGCTGGGCCCACCTGAGAAGTGAGCAGGGAGGCAGCAACCCAGGACCAAAGTGGCAGGTGGAACACTGGAGGCTCGGGGATGGAGGTTCCTGCATCAGCGCCCGTGCCGGCTGCCCCTTCCCCACCTGAGCCAGAATGCCACCGCATTTACTGTAAGTGCTGGTAGATGTTGGCCTTCCCTCCAGTGGGCCTGGGCAGCTGTGGGACAAAGACAGGCCCATTTCAGCATCTAGCCACCTGCTGTTCTCTGCCACTGCTGAGCTGGAGAGCTTGCCACACCACCACCCAGATGCCCTCGCTTCCCCCAGGAATTGCATGTCTTTACTTACCTGACTTCCAGCTCCGTCCCATTTCTCCTTCACACTCCTCCACTGCCGCATGCAGGGAAACAAAACAAGTTTTGGGGGGAAAGATCAATCAATCAATTACAAATTCTCGTGAAAAAAAAATCTTACGAAGGGGCAGCTGGCATGGGTGCTGACGGTAGGATGCCCACTCACTTCAGCATCTCCCTTCCCGAGCCTCCGGTGCTCCACCTGCTGCTTTGGTCCTGGGCTGCCACCTCCCCGCTCACCTCTCAGGCAGATCCGGCCAGGCTAGAAAGGCGGCAAAGGCCCCCTGCTGCGGCCAGAGGAACATCAGCCTGGCCGCCCCCACCTCGGCGCTCTTCCCGCCGCTGCCCAGCACAGCCGCCCCAGGGCTGCAGGGGCTGGCCTGGCACGGGAAGGGCACGCGCCCCTCCCTGCCTGCCTTGCTGGTACTTGGTCTGCCACCATGCTCTCCCCGCCATGTTGCGTCTCCACCCCACACGCAGGCCCCATCTCCGCTCACTCGCGGCCTGCTGGAACCGGTAAAAGTAAGCCCTACCCAAAAGTAAGCCCTAGTGCTTATGTTCAGAGCCCAAAAGAAAGTAAGACGGGTCTTACTTTTAGGAAAATATGGTATCCATGTGGCATGTGTGCATTTGTGTGTGTGTGAAACAGCATGTGCATATACACAAACAAATACAGCCTTGAATTGAGTTCCATTTACTGTGGTTATGTATTATTGTTTAAGTTTACAGTAATCTATATGTATTAATATTTGATGGAGACATAAAAACATTCACACAAGGTTCAAAAAGTGCACCTATGACAGTAAAGTGTTTTATAAACAGTATTAATTAATAGTTAACAACTCCTCTAGGACAGACAGCCTTGGATTTATTACTTTGTTTTTGTTTATTTACAGGCATTTCCAGCTGGAGCTTCTAAAGTGCTTTTAATCAGAATGAGATTTCGTAGCACAACAATATGCAATAGCCATAGCATCATAAATAATAGGACAAAATATGAAATTCATTGAATAAGAAGACATTTTAGTTTCACAAGACAGTCAGGTCCATAAATGAAGGGGAGAAACAATCAAACACCAGGATAAGTACAAATAGGAGTACAAGCTCCTGCGCAAGAACTGAAGATGGGAGCTTGGGCACACATACAGCAACATGGGGAGGTGGCTATAGGACAAGAGGCATTAGAGGACCAGCCCATGGCAACAGGTATTCGGACACGAATGAGGCAGGCAAAGAGGGTGACGAGAGAGGCGATGATTCCCGAGCCTAGGAGCACATGCACAGATGCGAGACTACTAGAAACAATACGGCCAATTGGGGTGGGGGGACGGGTGACTTGCTCAATGAGCAGAGCGCAAAAACAGCTGGTCTTATAAGCAAGCTTCCGAATCTCCGGCATTTTACTCTGACGACGTTGGCAGTTAGCCGACGAAAGCTAAGTTTATTAAACAATTCCTATTTGTACTTATCCTGGTGTTCAATTGTTTCTCTTAATTATGAATGTACCTGGGATGCATGTTTTTAGTGTATATATATGTCTTTAATGACTGCAAAAATATGAATCCCGGACATATCTGTTCAATAACTGTGTGTCCTCGACTTCCGGGAGAAATATAAACCAGCTGTTTATTGTTAAAAAAGTTTAAAACAATAAAAACAACGATTTACAATATTAAAACAACTTAGCTTTCGCTGGTCCACTGCCAGCGTCTTCAGAGTGAAGTTTCGGGGATGGAGATTACTTTTATAGACCTTGCTAGCCTAATTGCTTACTCATTGACCATGTGATAGGGCCATCCGTCCTGGCTGACCGTAATTGCCTTAATTGTCCCACCTCCTCTTTTTTGCACTCCAGTTCTCCAATCTTCCTCCCTCCCATCCTTGTCAATCTCCTCCTTCCTGGCACTGTTGCCATTGGTATGCTTTCTAGCTGCTCCCCCGTGCTCATTCTGGGCCGCACGTCCAGATCCGGTGTCCCAGATGCCCTTCCATTGCTGCTCCCCTCCTTTCCATCCCGTTTGTCTACCCATTGTTCTTGTCTTCCACTATCTATCCCTATTAGTCCTATTTCCTCCGGTTTCCTTCCACGCTTGGATGTGCGTGCGCACAGCCGTATCCCGTCCCTCTGCCCCATCTGCCTATGATCAGCTGGGCTGTCTGCCGGCTCGCTCCTGAATTCACTCCCTCTCATCCTTGCAGATCCTGTCCTTCCTAATGCTGTTACCATTGATGCGTTTGCCAACTGCCTCCCCTTCCCCCCTCCTTCTTATCCCATTGATCCACCTGCTGTACTTGCCTTCCACTATCTATCCTTCTGGGTCCTTTTTCTTCCAATCTTTCTACATGCCTGGATGTGCGCACGCACAGCCGCATCCTGTCCTTCTGCCTCATCTGCCTACACTCAGCTGAGCCACTTGCTGCCTTGCTCTCAGTTTCACTCTCTCCCCTCCTTACCGATCTTATCCTTCCTGGTGTCATTGCCCTTGATGCGCCCTCCACCCCTACCCCATACGCATTTTGGGTCGTACGGCTAGGTCCGGCATCCTCAATGCCTTCTCATTCCCGCCCTCCTCCTGTTGGTATTGGTCCACCCGTTTGTCTAACTTTCCACCATCTGTCCCTGCTGGCCCTATTTCTTCTAGTTGCCCTTTGTGCAAGGATGTGCACCCGCACAGCCGCATCCAATTCCTCCACCTCGTCTGCTTTTGGTCAGCCAGGCTGCCTGCTGACTCACTCCCGGATTCACTCCCTCTCATCCTTACCAACCCTATCCTTCCTAACGTCACTGCCATTGATGTATCTCCCAACACACACACCCGTGACCGTTCCAGGCCACATGTCCGGACCCGGCACCATCGGTGATTCTCCATTGCCGCTGTCCCCCTTTTTGTCCCGTTCGTCCGCCTGTTGTTCTGGCCCTTCATTGCCTATCCCTGCTGACCCTATTTCCCCCAGATCTCCTTTCTGCCTGGCCATGCATGCGCACAAACACATTCGTTCAGCTGGATCATCTCTCCTCTCCTCCTTTTTGCGGACCACGCTGTTTATCTCTGATCATCGTTCTTCCTCCTCCTTGGTTTCAGCAGCTCGTTGTGGGTCCGATTCCCTTTCCATACAATGATTGCCTTCTTTAGTTCTACCCCTTGCGAACGCTGTCCGTATCCTGGCTTGCTCCTCATGTGTTTTTAATGTCTGGTATGCCGGGGGCAATTCTACGTGTCGGTTAATCGAGCCCGCATCCTAGAGCCAGGCCTCCTTCAGTAGACGCCCTCC